>OY751315.1:21781453-22381453 GCA_963564615.1 Rhorus exstirpatorius
GATCGCTTGATCATATATCCTAGAGTTGTTTGTATACATATACAACGAGATAATCTCGGGAAATTTAATTCTAGGCTGATTTGAATCCATATTCATATACCACTCGGATGCGGTTTTTGCCTTTTTCGAAATTTGTAATTCGAAACGCCACAGTGTTGAAGTTCTTTGGATCATATCGAAATTACATGTACAGGAAAAACCCTCTCCTGGGCGGCTGTATAAGTGTGCAGGACATTGGGTCTCAAGATTGATTTGAATAAAATTGACAAGTTAATTACGTATACAGTTTGCCTGAAACGTATGCGTGTCTAATCGTTCCACTTTACTATATGCTTATGAATATCATATAAAAAAAAATACTTATTAATTAATCACATTATCTTTCTTGTTATCGCAAAATTTAAATAATTCAATTCGCCATCTAATTTTCAATCGTCTTTGTCAAATTTATTTTTTGTTTTCGCGGGGCTTATATGGTTCGCGCCGTTGTCGTTAAAAAATATGAAATAACGATGAAAATCAAACTTGGAATTGTAACGAGAGAGCTTTGAAAAGCCACGAGGTACCGCGTATCTGGGTTATCCACCGGATTTTTCATATCAAACAATATATTCCCGCATTAACGAGCGAGAGAAGAGCGTGCGCGCGCGCGGGCGAAGAAAAAGAATACGAGATAGAAGAGAGAGAGAGAGAGAGAGAGAGAGAGAGAGAGAGAGAGAGAGAGAGAGAGAGAGAGAGAGAGAGAGAGAGAGAGAGAGAGAGAGAGAGAGAGAGAAGAAAAGATGCCGGACGCTGACAGGACAAAGCCCTATGGAATTCGAGCAACGTAGAGGGAGAGAAAAAAGGAAAAGAGATATAGAGAGAGAGAGAGAGAGCCCTCACTCCCTCGAAATATAAAAGCGCCGACGTCGCGGTCCAATTAAAAAATAAATGAAATAAAAAGCCCACCGCGCTTTCGTTCATTCTCTCAGTGAAGAACCGAGGTTGCGTATATACGACGATTCTTCTTAATAACATATGCGTTATATATATATATATATAATACAAAGATGAGCTGTAGGTCAGATTTCCACGGGGGCATCATATGGATGCTGGGCGGCATGGTCCAAGAGAGATGCTGACGAGAACAACGATGCATTTCGCCGTAGGGGAAGCAAGAGCTGTACGGATAGTTATAATACCGATTGAAACGTGCCGAAGAGAATCTGAGAGAGAGAGAGTGAGAGAGAGAGAGAGAGAGAGAGAGAGAGAGAGAGAGAGAGAGAGAGAGAGAGAGTAAACGGTCTCTGGACCGACGAAAAGATCGTCTCTTGCTAGCTCTTTCTTTCAATCCCATGACTATCTTTACCTCTCTCTCTCTCTCTCTCATCTCTTTTTCTCTTAACGTCTCTACGTATCTTCAAATACAAATCTCGTCGGTATTGGTTCGCAGAGTACGATGGAAAATGAGCGAAGCTCTCGTGCTCCCTCCATCGCAGCATCATCGGGTTTGAGCATCCCCCAAGAAACATATACCACCGTAGGTTATATTATAATGAAGCACCGTCGTATATATGCCCTATGCGTTGAATAAGCGATAATCACGATCTCGTACATACGCTTTGTTTTATAGCTTTATTATTATTATTATTATTATTTCGTATTATTGAGAGATTTGAGCGAAAAAAAATGCAGAGTAAAGTATATACGTATGGAAATATATAATGGTTGGTTTAAGGTTATACCTTTACTGCGAGCTCACAGAGGTAGATATATGGAGAGAATATAAAGTTGGCTTAATTGAGCTGTTGCGGCCACCCACACTGACGCGATGAGAAATCTCTGGCTCCGTGAAAAATCACCACATATAGATCTTCGATAATTGATTTATGATGACTTGCTGAGAAATTGTTTCACGTAACATAAAAGAAAATTATATTCTAAACTACTTGTGAGTGTTGGCATTATGATAAGATTGATTCGAAAAACCTTGATCAAACCTTTCAATTCAATTCTGACAATTCAGTCGACGTTGCCGTATGCGGGGATTTCTCAAGTCGCTGAATCGGAATTTGATGTTAAAATTTCGAAATTCAAAATTGCAGTTCCAATATGGCGGATCAAAATGCAAAAAGTAATTAGATCTGAATGCTGTAAGTGCTAAATAACCGATTGATGCAACTGCTAAATAATTTTTTTACACAACATGTCCTCGAGCAACGTAAATCCATGTGGTACATTTCGATTTTACAAATTTTCGAAATTTGGGATTTACTAGAGGGGGGGGGGGGGGAGTTCTCGAGCACAGCACGAGCCCAGTGTTCAAAATTTTTGAAAATTCAAGTTCAAATTTTTTCTGAGATATCTCGAGAAACGGTCAGAAGTACGTTATAACATATATAAGGTAAACAGCCCAGTAGTGAACGCGTCCCAGTTTTTGAACGATCTGGTACATATTTAATGATAGCTTACATATATTTTATTGGATCGTTGATGCGATACTCGCAAATAAAGGTTCATTTTTCAACTTTCCGACTAGAATAAGTTCAAAGTATAGTTACTATTTTCGATATATTATGAATTTAGCTTTAAAAATCGGCACTTGCAGCTATTCCGATCATCAACTGGGACAACGAATTTAGGACGTGTCCGAGTTGTTGATTTTGGTGTTCTATAACCTAAACAGTTTTCAGTTTTCTCCAATCCCCTTAGAAATTCTGCGCAATGTATTGAATTTTTTTCATTTATTCATCAAATAAATGTAAATGGAACTGAGTACATGTGAAATAAAAGTATAATAACTATTTTTCGGATTGATTTCCGACTGTTCATTAACTGGGACTCTGGTGTGTCATTATCTGAGCCAGCAAGTCGGCGGGTTGTCAGTAACTCGAAAATCAAACATTCATTTTTAATTTGCTTATTTATCCTGATTTTTCATCGTTTTTACAAAAAAATAAATATTATTACATTCAGCATGATCGTAATTGTTGATATGAAACCATAGTTTTTGAATATCGTACTCGGATATGATTGAAAAATGTAAAAATAACGTGCATCCTCCGTTAAATGTTCACGAACTGGGACAATCACCTTAATATTTCAACGATTCGCAATAAATAAGATATCTTCAATCACACCGTATCGAAGCATTGTATATTTTTCTTGAGTTTAGGCCCGCTATTCTGTAACAGGTATTTTTAATTTTTCAATTTTCACAGCTGGATTTTTTCATATTGTTGAAATGTCGTATATTTTTTTAGATTTTCGGTCCGCCATATTGCATCAGTCATTGTGAATTTTCCAATTTTGACTTTAAATTCGGATTCAGCTACCCATAAAACTCTCGAGTATATAGATGGATTTTCAATTTGGAGGATGATGAAACAAAAAAATTATGTGCGCACTTATGCGTCAATATCGACGATGGGGTGAAGAAAAATCAACAATATGTGGCTCCAAAAATTCACAATTGCCAATGAATATTCTTTTTGTTTAGGCGTGATGAAATTTCCGTTGACTCAACAAAAAATTGATAAATTGAAAAATTAGTTTTTTTACAATGTGTGTATTATAACATTTTGACGTATTGAGCACATGCGAGTATAACAAGAAGTGGGGTTGGATCGGATATTTACGATACTTATAACAGTCTCTACACATTGCGAATGACTCTCCGGTCGAATCGCTTTTACTGTGTTGCTCAATGCTCTGTTTAGAATATTAATTGTTCCTGAATATACAAAAACAATATAACGAGCAATAGCGTTCAGAATATTCGCTCGATAATTAAATTAAACGTATACTATACATGTATATATATAGTATGTTTACTTTCATGATCGAGCGAATATTCTGGACACTGTTAATTAAATAATAGCCTGAGGCTTGAATCACGTTGAATAAACATTTATCGGTATCCTCTGCTAGTTCAATGATCCCCATCTCTTTCATTCATCTCCTCTGTTTGCTCAATGTTATTCGATCTCTGGGGCGCGCCACTGCCGATTACGCATACCTCTCTCTCTCTCTCTCTCTCTCTCTCTGTATAGTATAGATAGTATATATATATCATCTTATATAATCACAATATCCCACATAGGTATTTATAAGATAAAGTTTGGACGTAGCCAGGCGGCCGACAAGATTAGTCTTATAGCCTTTTAACTCGCGGTCAATCCTCAATCGCACGTCGCGACTATTTATTATCGTCCCCCCGTATAATCTTGAACCGTGATCTCGACGACAGATCCTCAACACGATTCCATAATCCCCTCCCAAAAGTACACATCGACAGGGAAAAATCAAAAGGGTTTATCTCACATTGTCTTACACCTTCAATCATGTGTGATCACGCTCTTCTTACTTTTATCAGTCGAAAAGGCCTGCATATATATATATATATATATATATATATATATATATATATATATATATATATATATATAATATGTATATTCTGGCTAGATATTGAGGTATCCTGTTACCAAAAAAGAAAAGCTTGAGATTTAAAGAAAATCCACAGAAAGCGGACTCGTTGAGTCCGCTCATCCACGATAAAATCTCCAAAAGATTTGTATTGGGCAATATTACATATATACGGGGCAGTCCATTCATTATCGTCCACATTTGACCTCGACATTTTATTTTTCACCTAATTTCTTATAATATGCTGTAGTACTCCTATTAAAAAATCGTCTGTGATTTTTTTTTAATTTGTTAGCGAACCGTTTGTTTTTAAATAAATAATACAAACTTCGAAAGACTGGACAGCGATGGGTACGTGTTCGGCGCGCAGCTTTGACGATCACCGAGTTAAGCAGCATCGGTAGAGGCCCAATACTTGGAGCGGTGACCACATAGCTGCGCGCTGGCTGGCGCATCGAATCGCTGAGCGGGAGACCATCTTTCAAGAGTCCGGGTTTCCTGTGGGGAACTCGAACTCTGCCGAAAAGTGCCGACTGTATTGGCACAGGTTTTTCGCAGTTTTCATGTGCCCTCGTACGAATGCGATACAGAAGGGGATTATGAAAGAGTGGCTGTGACCTGTAAACAACACTCGGGGGGGGGGGGGGGGGGGGACTCGTGGAATAGAAAAAACTGGAACATGGAAAAATAGGATCAGAGACTGCTAAAAGGGGAAGAACTCCGGGCAATGCTAATAATAATTTTTAAAAAATACAAATAAAAGCTTTGAAAATTCTGAAAAAAATCACCGATATTCCACGTCCAAAACCTGAATTTTTTAAACCTGTCCAATCATAGACGGTCCAATCTTCTATTTTTTCAATTAGAATCGGAATTAGAAAAATCGTTATTCACATATAATTATGACTTAATTAGTCTTATTATTAATATTGTATGTAGGAGTAATTAAGCCAGCACAATTATCTCAGTTGAATGGGGAAATGTTCAATATCCGTTTTAACTATTTATCTATCGTATAATATGAGAACCTAATACAGGGACGTGCTACCGATAAAATTTGTAAGTTCTGAGACCAGTTAATTGAATCAAAACTCGCACGTACTTGGCGATAGCAATGACCAACAAGATTTCTCACAATTTCACACTTTCTTACTTCAGAGTTCAATTAATCACGTTGGACATCTCTGCATCTGTGGAAAGCTGGCCGGACAATTTCAACTTTTCCGATTTTTTTTTTTTTCACAAATCGTTTGTTAGTGATTGTTTGATCAGTGAAATCGTTTGTGGGACGGTAGTTTTTTTTTTTTAATATCAAAAATAAGTATGGTTGCATAAAGGCAACAAGGTGATTTTTAATTTTTAATTTTTTGCGCTCGTCATAGAATCCAATCGCTGCACAATCGCGGTGCATTCGTTAGATCAGGATTCGCTTGCAACAAGAAATTCAGCAAGCACGGGCTGTCGATGGTTAATAGAATAAATCAGCGTTTGACTCAAAGGTAGTGCTACGGAAAGTCACCTACTTAATGAAGTTGTTTTATGATTTTTTCAAACATAAATACCTATAAACTCGACCTTAATCGCTCACAAAATTACTTCTATATATGTAGTAAACAACGAATTCGTAATTTTGATTGTGGTTGAAAAAAATAGAAGATCTGGACCGTCCATGATCGGACGGGTCTCAAAAATTCAGATTTTTGACGTAAAATATCGGCAATTTTTTTCAAAATTTTTGAAGGATGATATTCTTTTTGAAATTCGTATTATTTATGAAAAAAAATAGTTCACTAAAAATTTTTAAAAATCACAGACGTTTTTTTAATAGAGTACTACAGCATGTAAAAAAATTAAACAGAAAAAAAAAACGCCAAGGTCAAATATGGGCGATTATGAATGGAATGCCCCGAATATACATAATGATTCCCTTTACTGCACCTAACGTGCAGGTGGAAAGGAAAAAAGTTGAGTCGTATCAAGGGATACCAGAGTCTTTGGCCACCCACGGGTGATTGACCTAAAAAATAATTTTGGGCGAGAAGGACACATGGAAATGCTAACATAATTCCAGTCCAGTGTAATTGACAGCTCTTTTCTGCTTGAAAATTCGTGGCGACAAATTTTCAAAATTTTGGCTCTCGATTTTACCAAGAGAAACATAATTAATTTGAATCGAGTCTTACAGGCCAAGATTTATTTATAACTAAACGAAAAATTAATTATATTCGAATGTAAACGTTCATCGAACGATGTTTATTTGAATTAAAATTTTTTTTTCGCTTATTTTGGATTTAATTTTTCATGGAATCCCTTTTCGTCGGTTTTTACCGCTGAAATCTTCTTAAGTACCGAAAAATATGCCAGGACAGAAGCTGCGCGTCGGTGTCTCAGTGGTAAGTCCATAATGGACGAGATCATATAGGCTCGAATCTTTATCGCACGACACCGGCTAACCAGCAGCAAAATCCCCCGCCCAGTCGGGCATTAGTATTAGCCTCTAAGACTCGGTAGACAAGAATGAAAAAAAGAAAGAGAAAAAGATCTTTACCACCCGCGAGTTAAGAGGATGAGATGAGATGAGAGCGAGAGAGAGAGAAGTGTGGTTTCAAACGACCCGACCACAATTTCCCGATTCTTTAACGATCCTTCGAAGAATCGCGGTGTCTTTATTTTCCTTCTCTTTTTCGCCCCTCATCGTGATGGATATATTTATAAACGGGATATTTTTTTTCAAATTCAAACAACCTTTTTGTTGTACCAATATCCGCGTAACTCGGACAGCTCTTCGCAAATCCTTCAATACGACTAGTAAACTATTTTCCGATTTCTCGATAGTTTTTCTTTTTAATCGAATAGAGCAGGAAACGAAATTAAAAAAAAAAAAAATATATTCAGATGTGGAACTCACGAAATTGGAACAATAATTAATTTTTAAATTATGTTTTTCTTCGTTTTATGTATCAGACAACGATGAGTGAGTGGTGTGAGGACAATTTTTCTGAAGCTGCTTGAACTTTTTTTTTAAATATCGGTGTTTTATGCTATAGTCATGGTATCTTGGATCCACGGAGAAATCTCTGTGTCTGCGTGGGAAAAAGAGTCTCGGATTTTTGGGGGGAAAAAAATGATCTCTGGCTCAGCTGACCAGCATAATCCTTGCGTGATACCATCCCGCGAGACCATGACACTCAAGATGACCCAACTTTCGTTCTCATATCCTCGTCATCATCGTGATAGTTACGAGTCTTCTCTCGTTCTCTCATTTTTGGCTCTCTCGTTGGTTGAGAGCACGCTAAGCTAATCGTCAGACTTGCGCGATGCTCAAACTGTACTTATATTCATTCATACGTATACACATATATAATATCTATATTTAGTACTGTATACAGTAAAAGATAGCACACTCGAAAAAGTTTCGTAACTCTCATCGTCGTCCAGTCGACTCTTTAGCCCTCCTCATCTCGATGATTCTTTTTCTTTTATTTTCCTTCTGCATTTTTTTTTCGGCTATCCGCGAGCCCCTGAAGCATCAACACTCGAGTGTAGGGCATTCATATATACCGTATCACCTGAATATATACAAGCCTTCACGACTGTATATATAGAGGCCTTTTTTTTCGTCAAGAACAAATTTAAAGAGAGGCTGTACTAGAATTTTGCCTCTCTGAATCGGTAGGTCCAAATTTCACGTAAATTGCAAAGTGCCATTAATTGTTCAATTCAAGCGACACGAATAAGTTTCAGACAGAATGCTCAATGTGCAAATCGCATCGGCAGAAATTCGCAGTATTATTTCAATAAATTATTCTTTCATACGCCACTGATTGATGTAGCCAAATGTTCGTTTTTTTTTTTTTTTCAACAATATTCACAGCGGGCTACTTCTATTGTAATTCATTTGCACGAGGGCACGGGGAAACTGCGGAAAATTTGTGTCCATACGGCGATTATTTTTATCTTTCCTCATCCTCCGGTGATGGTACTCAATTGTTTATATTAAATATTTGATATTTACGCGGAGAAGATGAAAATTCTTCGAAATGTACACTCATGGCTCACTTGCGGTCTTCTCTTCTCACGATCTTATGCACGCGGGTACGCACAAGAGTGTACACCTTGGATTTTTTTTTTTCTCTCCTTTGTAAGGAGCCCCGTGATCTCGCCGTGATCCCCTCAGCGGTCTTTTGAAAAATATCTCGTCCCTATCGGCGCTTGGAATGCACCGTTCGTTTTGTACAGCAGTATGTACACGTCGTGTGAGACGCGAGAATGATACACCAGACAGAAACGAAGAAATCACAGGTGTTTTATGGGTGAAGCACAAATCAACTGTAATATGTTGAAAGGCGAAAGTGCGATTGTCCCACATCATCGACCGCAGGGAAAATGATGTACGATACGCCCTTTCGGATGTACAGCAGTCGATTTATATATGGGTATAGGATAAAGCACCTGTGATTTCTCTGTTTCACGTTGTATATATATATATATACATATATACATATACTTTGAGTACATAAAAGGCACCTGTAGCATTGCTCGCAGGTATGCGTGAACCGCGACGTTAATGCGTGGGTTTTCAACGTTGATTTCACTCCCCCGTTGCACTTAGAAGTAGAAACTCCCAGCGGGAGAATCTCTCGTAGAGTCATCGAGTCATCCAAGAGAGAGAGAGAGAGAGAGAGAAAGAGAGAGAGAGAGAGCGCGAACAATATACATGTATAAAGTGATGAGAAAGAGAGATGTACTTGAACCGAGCAACCCACAGCAGTGAGTTGTTGACGGGATGCTGGTGCACAGACTCTCGCACACTCGCTTTTAGCCACTGCATCAACGACGAGATTCAACGACAGCACTCTCCGAGTTTTCTCTCTCTCTCTTTTCCCCCTCGCAATCGTATATACCCACCATGCCATAGTGGGTATATAAATTTTTGAATTCCGTGCCCCATCGTACGTTTACGAGCGAGAACGGATCTCTCGAGTGCAAAGCATACACACAAGCTTCGTATTGTTCTATCCCACGAATTTATCTGTATATGCGTACAATATCGATGATGTAAATGGGACGCATTTCACGTAAAACGAAATGATCTCTATAGCGGGGAGGGCGAACTGTCAGCAGGTAAATTTGTGAAAAGGACGCTGCGAAATAGAAAATCGTTTTCACATATTAACTCATTTTGTGTATTTGAAGATTCAACGTACAAATATAACTTTGATGGCATCTAAAAATTCTCACGGTCAACGAAAATCCCTCTCTTTACGCAATACCCCCGTATAGCTTATACGCTTTACATTTATATTGTCTGCCACGAAGCAGAAAGTCATGCGGACAAAAATCTACGTAGGCCAAATTCAGATCTATGCATTTAGATATTTTTTTTTTTTTTTTAGATCTACGTCGATCTAAATATATTGTGAAATCGTAGATTTACGTAGATCTCAATTGGATCTACCTGGATCTCCGTTAGATCTACTCAGATCTAAGTTAATCTACTGAGATTTAAATAGACAAACACAGATTTAACAAGCAAAAGTGCGTTTGAACGTAATATTAGGTCAACGCGAATTTACGTAAATCTACCATTATGGTCATCTAGGTGGATCTACGATTTTTGAAAATTTAGCTCTACGCAGATCAAATTTGATCTGAAAAAAATAATTACGTTGGTCGAAGCGATTTTTTTCCGGGCATTGTTCACACAAGTCTATATCGTGTTCAGTAGCGTTGATTACGCGCTTTTGCTTCTCAAGGCACTTGCATCGCTGGCTGGACATTTCACAATACGTTACATGCATAGGACTATGAGAGCTTTTATTGCAGCGTATATAGCAAGTAAAACTTTATTTTTCGAGGCAAGTCGAAGTGATGCAAGTATGGAGTAAGGAAAATTTTTGCTGTCGTCTATTTTGCTATTAAAAGCTCGAAAAACGTAGAAAGCTGGTCTTAAAATAAGGTTGAAATTGAAAAAATAAATTTACAAAATTAGAGCATAGAAAGAAATTATTTATGAGCTACATTTCCCCAACATTTCAACAATGTTTCCTACCCATTTTCGTTAGAAAAATATTTGAAAATTTCACAACTGTTTCCAGAATCTTCAATATTCCTAGTTAAATAATTAGCTACGTTTTTTTCTGGAATGAAACATTCTAATAATGTATACATATTAAATATAGACGTGTTGGTAACGGCCAGCATCGGTTCGCAAAATTTGAAAGACGTCCATCGAGGATTAATGAGAGTATAAAAATCTAACCGCGAGAGAAAGCGAGAGAGAGAGAGAGAGAAAAAGAGAGAGAGAGAGAGGGAGAGAGATAAGGAGAGAATTTAAAAAGCTCAAAGGAGGCCACTGTCGTACTCGGGCGTTTATTTACACGGCTAATTCGATAACCCTGCGAAATTCCAGCGAGTTTTCGAGAAGCAGCCGTTTTCAGACACGCACAAGCGGATACCAGCTTTCATTCGGCACGTGTGTATGTCATAACAAGCACGCACTTTTTTTCCTTCTCTTTCCTCATATGCCGATGACTCGATCCTGTGCCTGGGAACGTGTGCAGCTTTACACGGAATTCTACATTAAAAAAAAAAAAAAAAAAAAAAAAAAGTATTGTATACATTTTCGTAACGAAAACACATTTTGCGAGGACCCCGCATAGATTCAACGTGTGTATTCCGCGAAAGTCTTTCGCGCTCACGAAACGAAAATTATAAATACGAAGTTAAATTTGAAAAAAAAAAAAAAAAGGAAAAAACTTGTAATTTTTTTTCACAAACAGTACACAATATATAGTGTATTCGACTTTATCAAGAGCGAAGAGGATATTGAATAGTCGCGGCGCCGGTGAACGACAAGATTCCACGAGTCATTGGGCTCCGTAACAATCTTATTGTATCTATATAGCAATCATGGCAACGTGCATATTGAAAGGCGTCGCTCTTCTGTATACACAATAACGCATAGGAAAAAAAAAAACCAGAAGAAAAAAAAAAGTGATTGCCGTTGGAGTTAGCGGAGCATTACTTGCTCCATCACCATACGATTATATACCCTCCTACAGCATGTAGATACACACGGGACATTTCGCGCCAACTCAGCCATCCGATCTTCGGATATTATTTTCTCGGGGCTTGTTAAGAGCGCTGAGAATGTCCATGAATTAATTCAGATTTTTTAAACTCATATACTACGTCCGTGAGAAAACAAAAATCCTAAAAATTTCGGTAAAATGTTCTTTTCTACGAAACCGTGCAACAAAAAACTGTTCAATTTTTTTTGTTACAAACCTCCGAAAGCATCGCGAGGTATAAATGGCCCAAATAACGTAAGCGCTGAATGTCACTAATCATGGGAATCCATGAGGGGAATCCAATTGGTCAACCCAATTAATTTTTTTGTTTGCCCAACTCAACCTATTTCCTCGCTGTACAACGTCAGATAGATGAGTAAACTCGCCGACATTAATTAAAACTATTACGGAGGATATATATGTATATTTTTTTGTTCACAAGAGAGTCCTTGTCCGGAAGTCCCGAGTTCTCTATGTCATTAATTATGTTCACGAAATAACGCTTAAGGTCAGCGCAAATAGGATCAAAAGCTTTGAAACAATATGCGTTCTCGCTCCAATTTTTTAAATCTGATGTTCATTTCTTTTATTTCATTTCTACGACTCGTATACATGTATAATGTATATATATAGATATGCATATGACCGTATGTAAAGTCACGTAGACATCAAGGAGAAAAGTTGGTTCTCCGAAAAATCTTACGAAAAGGTAGATCGTCAACGATTAGTCCAGCCGAGAGATCCTCGACGGATGAACGGATTCTGTGGCTGCTGTGCCACTCGATCTGTCTCTCTTAATCTTATTTCTTCTTCAAAATCCTTTTCTCTCTTTCCATCTCTGTCCTCTTCAGCTTGTGATATAACGAAGTAGATTCTCCCTCTGACAAGCGGTAAGTATATACCGTCGAGATTCAAGACCCTCACGTACACTCGAAAAAAGGTACACGTATGTGAGTTACGTGTGCTCTTCTCTCGGGTACGAGTTCCTGGTCCTGAGTCTCTCTCTCTCTCTCTCTCTCTCTCTCTCTCTCTCTCTCTCTCTTCACGTTTACCTATCGCCTAATCTCACGTTACGAGTAGCAGTTGATGATTTTTTTATACGTATGTGTACAGGTCTATGTATCAGTACCTACATACATTTATTCATTATTATTATTATTTATTCAGTATTATTTTTCGGTAATTGTTGAAAAAATAGGCTGATTGAATGTACACATATATATTTTTAATTATGTCACTGCAGCTCAAAGTGGGGACGAAGTATAAGGAAGTGACTGAATCTAATTTTGCACAAAAATTCCTGAAGTCACTTTGAAATGATATGAACCTGAAACTCGATCGATTCATTGATACATACATTATACAGTACATTATGCACAAATAAAAATCAAAATATCAAGAAAAAAATATTTTATCCTCTGCCAATTGGTCAATTCTCAATCAAATTAAAAACTGGTTCATCATTTTGATATTCAACGCATTCGTTCAATATCCATATGGTTAAAATTCCAGCTCAACCGGATAAGTCTGTCTCGAGAAATTCTGCGCGAAAAACGTCCATGAGATATTTTGTAGGTAATGATCCAAGCTTTCTACTTAAGGTGGCTCATCAGTGAATTAAAAAACCGGCGATACGAATGAAACTTCGGGAGAGTGTTATCTAAGATGCAATGAACGCTCTCTCAAAATTTCAGGGTATATTGCCAGGCAAATTATTGCGAACGAGTAATTTAAAATTACCTATTTTAGCATGGGTCTTATGGCAGTTGATTCCATTTTCACCGGAAGTGACATGATACCTTTTGATAAAGACGAGAGTTCTTATTCAAATTTTGAGTATTGAAAGATGAAATCGTGAACTTTCCAATGGTATTTAAAAAATTGTGTCTTGCCAGGGATTTTCCCGAGAAATTTATTCGCGAAAGTCATCGTGTGTGCAAATCTCGGATACAATATATATGTCTGTCATTCTGCACGCGAGGAAACATATGAATATCAGCTATCGTTTTTGACTTGATCGCTCCGACAGCGTTAAATACTTTTGTCAGTTGAGACTTTATTTATATTATTTATAATAAATTATGAATAAAATATCACGGGAAACGTCGTCGAAATTCATAAATTTTATTTAGACAGAGTATTTAGAAAATATTATGATAGGTTTTATGATTTTTTTTTCACGTCACGATTTTTGACTAGTTCTGTGACTGATGGGCCGCCTTAAAGTATCATTTCCACCCCAATCCCATCACCATTGTCGTAATAGACCTCTAAAATTGAGGCCCCTTAAAATGTGCTCCCTCAACTATAAGGCTCCAAGAGAGAATGGATGACGCGAGAGAGAAAAGTGAGTATGTAACGATGCAGCAGCATATATATATATATATGTTCAACGGAAATTCTGAGACGCGTGTCTCGGCCAGTTAGCTTGGCTAATGCACGCTCTCTCTCTCTCCCTGTTCACGTTCTCATTGATATTCCACGTGTTCCTCATCTCGTCAGTGCTATTCCCGCATCTCGATACCGCATACGCTGATCGAATCGTCAGCGAGCGTGCCTAATCTCTTGCAAAATATGTTGCACTCTAATAATATATATATATATATATACATACATACACGACTATGGTTTTATGAAATTTACGATTACGATGCGGACGACCTCGAAAGGGAGATTCGAAGTCGCGTCAGGAGGAATATTATATAGGACATTCGAGAACAATTCGACAGACCGGCGTCCCACTCTATTTGTAATTTATATATTTATAGATGTTGGCTTTTATAGGGATGCTCAGGAAGAAGCGAATAATTATAAGAGTACATAGTAAAAAAAAAAAAAAAAAAGCAGGATGTGCCATGACCCAATTATTTAACAAATAACGACGATCGCGATATCCAGGCTTCGTAATAGTGATACATACATATATATACTATGTGTATATAGAGCATATCGTCGACAGAGGCAGATAAAGATGGTCGTGCGAAACGCTTGGAAGCTCGTACATTATACTGAGCGATTACGCGCGTTGTGAAAGCTTGACGCCATACAGGGTGGGAGCTATCAAAAAATTCGTCCCAAAGAGAGAGTAAGATATGTGTGTTCACGAAAATAAATTTACGTGAAAGAGAGAGGAAGAGAGAGAAGAACTTGGACATGATTACGTCAGTCGGATATCATGGCATGTCACTCACATGGCATATATATTTATAGAATTTTATAGCTCTCATATGCCGATCCACTTGAAACTGAAAAAAAAAAAACGGTCAGCCGAAAAAAAACCATCAATTCTGTGGCGCGTGAAAGATTGATTCGGTACACCATGAATTGAAAAATTCAAAGTTCCATGAGAAATAAAAATCTCTCGATACAACTGCACAGTCATTTAATCGATAATTCAAAAACAATTAATTGTTCATTGATAATAATTACTTAATTATCGATTCGTCGTTATTTGATTACTGATAATGTAACTAAAGAATAATTTTTTTTTTTTTTCTAATTCACAAGAATTTTTCTCTTCATCAATAGACGTATCGCCGTGCATTCTCCAATATATTAATCGTGCGCGCAGCATCGAATGAAAAAATATTTTATAGAGATCGAAATTCATTTCAAGTCTGCATAATTTAACTCCCGCGCACTTTTCAATCGATCCCTTAAATCGAATTGTTGCTATAGGCTTACGAATTTTTGTACGACGCATTATTGTAAACGAAAAGTGAAATCAATTCGCCTAATTACTTTCTCGTAGTGAATATGCAAGTGCAAACTATAACAATTCATCACGAGTTAAATTGCGAAGAATTGTAATGCAGATGTCAATAACTGATGGTTGGCTTGCTTTATCCATCATTGTGTACACAGTGGGTAAAAGCTGCGAGTGATTTACTGTATATATTGCACAGTTGAATGAGCAAAAATGCAACAAAAGTTACGTCGGCATTTACCGTGGGGCGAGAGCTCGCTTTAACTCGAGCGTTTCTTCATAAAGTAAAAAAGCATCGCCAACCACGAAGACGACGTCGAGGACGACGAATGAGATGACTAGGCAGCAATACTATATATATTCCACCCGGGTGGTCCACATAATGTACTATATATGGTTTATAGATGTATATATATGTGTGTGTGTGTGTGTGTGTGTGTGTGTGCGTGAAAAGAATTGTATACGGCATTTATATACGATCGTGTGACTCAGCAACCTCAAGAAAATATTGACGAAAGAAGTATTCATTTCGCTCGATCCAATTTAATTTTTATAATTATTAAACTTCATTTATTTGAGAGAAAAGAAAATTTTAAAAATATCAAAAATTAATTTAACATATAATAACAACACTTTGAGGGGGTCTCGAGGAATGAAAATTGTATAAGAATTATGAGAAGAAGACGACCGTGCCAATTTGAAACTTGCGCGTTACTTTCTTACTATTATTTTTTTTCAATTTTAGCTTCATGACGAGGAAAACTTTCTGACCGAAATAAAATTATGACGAAATAATTTTCAAGTTTTCCATTTACACGCTTTTCATTACATTTATGAAAATTTTGAAAAATTTCATGAAATCTAAGCTTCAAAATTTTTTGCAACATTTAGCCTGGCACAATGAATTGAATTTTTTTTTTTGCAGAGCGTCCCGGAAAAAATTTATCAAACGATATTGTTTTATATTTGATGAGAATCATTGTTTTTCGAGTGTAGAACCAATCGGAATTTCCCGTGAGAAGTATCGATGAATCTCGCTTGAACGAGAGCAGTGTGCCCGTAAAATTTTTGCCCGATTAACACAACCCTTGAATTTGTATTTTTATTTTTTATTTTTTTGCTCCGCCAATATATTCGCGCGTAATTCGCTGATTTGATTCGATTAATCGGTAAATTCCACGATCATATACGTTGGGTGCAAAAAAAATTGATATTTTTTTTTTCCGCGGCGTTTCTGCGCGGGTATACCGTATAAAATATTAGTGGGTGATTGAAGTATGGCGCTTTTCGCGTGGGCCCACCGCGGGAGGATACGAAGAACGCGTGTGTGTCGTGCCTTGACTTGTGTCCGTCCACGATAAGAGAAGCGCGTTTCCCGGATGTACGAACAAATACTATCTGACGTCCCCCGCATTTCCTCGTATATCCTTAATTGGACCAACATATACATATATATATATATAAGCCAAGTCCGCGAGAGTCCGCCAAGTTCTTCTCTCATCGTTTTCATAAAAATTATGATGAAGTGGAGAGGGGGCAACCAAAAAACAAAAAAAAATGAAATATATGTAGCTAGCCAGAGATTTTACTCCGTCAAAAATGAACGTTCGGAACGATTCAGCTTTGCAATTTTTGTTCAACTTCTCTGGGTGCGTCGTTCGCATACCGAGAGCTGCTATTAATTATTATCGGAAATCCGTTTATTCGATGCGAGGAATTTATTTCAAGCTGGCCTTCAATTTGTATTTGCTTTGGGAAAAAATGACGTTTGTACTGTTCGACGAATTATAAATGAAAAAATATACACGATGACAATTATATATGGTGAATATGTATATTTTTTATCATTTTATTCCGCAATCATATCGCCGTAGCGTTCCGGATACGGATATTGCATGATTTTTTAAGCCCTAATCCGAAAAAAAAATAATATCGTGGTTATTCAAAAATTCTCGTTATTGACATAAAAATGTTAATTTCGGAAAAAAAAAAATAGATAAAAGTGTATTTTTATAGATTGCCAAACGAGAAAACAACTGTCGAATGTGCATACCACTGAATAAATGAGAAGAATATTCACAAGTATCGTGTAAAAAGTCTCGTAAAGACTCTTGTAAAAATCTGAGAATGAATCTTGAAAAAAAAAAACTACCACGTATCGTATCCAAAAATTCTTCTCTCAGATCCCAGGTCTCTTTTCTGATCAAGAGAATCTCACGAGAATAAGAATTTTTGAAAGAAAAATCGTGCTGAATCTCAAGGACGCTTTTTTCCGAGCTTCTCTTTAATCAATGCGCGATACCAATAAAAGTTTTCTTTTCAAGATTCTTCGTGTCTACGCACCTTTGACAGTCGTTTTTCTAGGATAAAACCCTGCTCGTGCGAATAAATTTGACGCAAGTAAAGGAAATTTTAAATTAAAAAAAAATGAAATTTTGGCGTTGCGCTTACTACTTTGATGACAAGTGTAAGCGTATTAATGAAGCTCGTTAGCTCGTTTATCCGTGGTTTCGTTGAGTAAACTTTGTAATTATATACGCAAAGCCCTCGGAAGAGTTTCCGAGGTTGTTAAATGGATGTGGGGATATATGGGGACTATATGGAATAGTGAATAGCTGAAAAGTGGCAATCTCACGGCTCGTGTAGTCCTCGTAAATACAGCAGAGAGAATCCACCCCACAACGAAGAGTCACCAAAGTCGACAAAGTTACGATAAACTGACCAGTTACTGACCCGTTAAGCATAGCGGTTACGAACGGCCCAGAGAAAAAGCCACGGAATACCACAAAAGAACATGTTATATTAACGCTTTATCGTCCATTTTTATGTCCCGACGAAAAAGCGCGAAGCTCCGTGAGAATTTCAATTCTACTTCGAGATCTTATAAAAATCTGAAGAAAAAAAAATCAACAATGGCGTGGATAAATGAAACAAATGTACTTTTTTTTTTCATTCTGCGTAACTCGAAATTCACGATGAGAAATTTCGTTTATTCGCTTCCCCCGAAAATCAGGATTCAGAAGTCGCGTTTTCTACATAGTCTCGTCGCGAATCGAAGGTCAGAAAGAATGAAAGAAAGAAAAAAAAAAAATGATGAAGAAGCAAGTCGCAAGGGAATAAGAGATGCGCAGGGTTGTTCTCCGAGTCTCTCATGCAGCAAAAGAGATGCCAAATGAAGAAGCAGCCGCGAGGCTTGACCGAATAATGGTTTCGAGGAAGAAACGAAATGGCGAGTAGACCAGCAGCGAGACGAAAAGGAACAGGAACGGAGAGACCACGGTCTCGGTCCCGTTGACGGGCTTTTATATATCCCGTCTCCTTCCTTTCCCGATACCGTTTCTCGTCTCGCTTCACGTTCGATATTCACGAATTAACGACGCGTAATCGGTCACCCCATACCCCCCCCCCCCCCCCCCCCCCCCCGTAATATGCGCAATTAATAAGTATCGAAGGATCGTCGTAACATTCTGTCTTTGCTCCACCTTCGCATTCCTTCGCTTGATTATAATCGTGATCGATCAAATTAAAAAAAAATATATCCATACTTTTTAATATATTTTTTTAATTCTGCAGAATTTATTTTGCTTTTGGAAAAGGTTCAGGGGTGTCCCATGAGTGTAAATTCAAGTTGGTGGGACGCGAGAGGTCAAGCCTTCGCCGCCATCGTGCATGGAAAACACGTTTTATCAAATATCTCGTGAACCGTGCATCGTATACGACAAAAGTAGTAGAAACCTTTTTCGTAGATAATCAAATTTTCTACAACTTTTATTTGAAACTTTTTCCTGCATAGTGAATGGTTTTTTATTTATAGCGTGACAAACTTTTCCAAACATGCATGGTTATTGCAACGGTCGATGTAACAGTGAAAATGGTGATGCTTGGAAAAGTTTGCCAGGCTATAAATCAAGAACGATGCACTATACGGGAAAAAGTTTCCAATGAAAGTTGCAAAAAATTTAATTATCTACAAAAAAGGTATCTACTATTTTTGTCGTACGATACACGCTTCACGAGATATTTGATAAAACGTGTTTTCCAAGATGGTAGCTAAAGCTCGGCCGCCGGCGTCTCACCAACTTGAATTTACGCTCAGAGGACACCCCTGAACCTTTTCCAAAAGCAAAATCAATTCTGTAGAAGATTGCGTTATGAATCTACTTTTCTGGCTAGAATGACGAATGACTGATTGACTAACCTACGTTTCGGGTCTTTAAGACTGATTCCTTAACTTCACTTTGCTCTTTTCCGAACGAATTATGCTCGGGCTATCCCGGAAATGCGTCCGGAGATGCCTTACACCCCTCTTTATTGTATCTCATTTGCACGAGGGCACGGGGAAATTGCAACAAAACCCGTGACGATTCAGGCGGTTCTTCCGACAGAGCCGTTGACTTCTCAGTCATGCAGTCTCCGAAAAAATTTCTTCTAGAATGCACCAGCCAGCACACGACTGAATGGCCACCAATCGAAGTAATGGAGATAAGCATATCGCACGTAAAGGAATATAAAAAAAACATTCTTTACGCAAAAATTCTATTGAGATTCGTTATTGCAGGCATCAATCTGTTTTTTTTTTTTTTTCGACAACAAATATAGTTTCTCTTCTCATAGTATTTGCCTTTGGCTTCTTTGCAATTATAATAATGCTTGATCAGACCCTTGAAAAAGTACAGGAAGGCACAAAGCCTGAATATATAGATACATACCAGGTGAAGATACGAATGGAAAAAAACGCAATTTCTCGGACGCAGAGATCGAGCTTACATTAGCGTTTTTTTAAAAATATTTTTGCTTTCTTTTGAAAAAAAAATCTTTTCTCCTCTCATCTTTACTTTTGTCTTTGCTGCCTTTGCCATTACAATGGCGTCCGATCAGACCGTTGGGAAAGAAAAAAATATATCAAAGGAGAAGAGTCTCAACGCGGATATATGAAGTAAAGATGAATGGAAAAGAAAACAATTTTTCTTCAGGGAAAACCAGGCTCCCCGTATTGTTTCCTTTTTTTTGTTTGGTCCATAATGGACAAGAGTCGATAGGGAAAGAGACTGGAGAAAGGGTAGTGGAAACGTTGCCAAGAGAAAATGTGAGTAGACGCGCGAGCTCATTGCGAAAAGTGCAAGTATGCTGCAGAGATGTGTATGAACGTCCATCCTGCGTATTTTTGCAAATTTTTTTTTTTTTTTCTTCCTATGGGATACTCCACTCAAAGTGGAACGATTTTTCGCTGAGAAGGTTTTTTTTTAACCATTCAAGGGGTTAATTTTGTAAAAATGAAATTTAGAAAAAAAACGGCTGCTCAAGTTTTTTTGATTCAGGGTTGCCTTCCCGAATTTTTTTTTCAAAACTATGATTCGTGGATAAATAATGCGACAAAAAAAACGACAAACTCGATGAGAATTTCAATAGATCGTAATGGCAAAAAAGTATATTATAATATGAAAGTAGGAAAAAAAAAATGAAAAATAAAAACATGAACGATATTGGCGATTCGGCAGACTCTTTATATAAAACTAGCCATTGAATGATCTGAAAACTTCTCCCATCCCGAGAAAAAAACCGTTTCGATCTGCGCAATTATTTTTTAGATCAAATTTGTTCTACGTAGATCTAAATTTTGTAAAATCGTAGATAAATCGTACATTCGAGTCGATCCAATATTATATTCGAACACTTTTGCATATTAGATCATCGTTTATCTATTTAAATCTCAGTCAGTATAGATTTTTACTCAGAACTGAGTATAGATCTGACGGAAATCTAGGTAGATCTTATTAAGATCTAAATACATATTTTTCCAAAATTTCGTACCACTTACTATTTTTTTTTTTTCCCCGGACACAAGAGGTGTTCTGTCTGTGAAAACTTTTTTAAATTGTCTCTGCGAGAAATCGTTTCACTTTGACTCAAATTCCCCATATGTATACAGCATAACCACGGAACAAAGAAATGAGAAGCAGACGATATTGTTGCGGTATACACTCTACTTTCGCCACGACATATTGTACGGTAAACGAGACAGAAAGCATTGGATGCTGTGAATTCAGCGAGGATGATACAGACCCAGTTGGATAGTGGAGCTAGGACAATGATCGAATGGTGGTGCATACGGTTTTGGCGGTGTGCAATCTCTCGCCTCGGAATCTCTCATTGTTTTCCCTGTACCATTCCTGCTCGTCGTCGTCATCGTCGTATCGTTGTGTCTCTTGAAAAGCTTACAAGACGAGGAACACGCAAAATCTTTGTTGATATAGAGCGGTTAAATATTCTCGTGTCTCTTCTAGTCTCTTGCTCGTCTGTCAGTGCTGTCATTCTATATCATACATATATATATATGCATATTAGGGTGTGTCGAAAATGAACTTTTTATTTCTTCGCTTCTACCACTCTAAACTTTAGGTTTTGACATTAAAGAGGCCCTCGTTCAAGGAGGGTGCTGTAGCTTGAAGTTCAGAGGTCTCTCAACGAGGATTTAGGTCTCCCATCTGATTAACACGTAAAAAAAAATGTTTTTCGTTCAAAATGATGGCAGGCAATCAAAAAATTGGCGATGTCTGTGTTTCTTGGCTTATTTGAAAGCATGACTCATCCCCTAAACGATGATAGGTCGTTTTTCGACTTACCTTGTTCCAATTTTTTTTACGCCACTTTTCGACCACTATAGTCACTTTTTCAAGTAAAGTGTCATCGTCTCATCTGGTTTTTGAAAAGCTCACATATACGATAAGCTAAACATCGTATAGATTTCATGAAAAATATTCGCTAATATCTGTAAAAGGAATAATGAAATAACTCGATAAAAATGTGGCAAAAATTTTAGAATTTCTTCGATGGAAAAAAATTAATAAATAAAATCTCATCCTAAAATATATTGTCTATTTCTCTTTTCTCAAGTGTCTCGAAAGAAATTTCCGAGAGAAATACTATTTCATAGAATTATTTTGAGCTCAAGCTTTTTTTTATGCTTAATTAAGCACAAAAATTGATAATGAAGGTTCGATAAATTTCATGACGATTTCGCACAACATGAATCTCACTTTTAGTCGGGAGATATATGAATATATTGTATATGAGCAATATGTCCTTTAGCGGCTGAGAAATAGAATTCCACTTTGCGAGATACCACCAAGAGATTTACCGTTATTTTTTTCCCAAGTTTCGAGACATGAAAATCACGGACTCACCGCAAATTCTGGCTCGTAAAATACTTACTGAAACAACTCCACCAGGTACTCTGATGCTACGCGCCTCTACCGAGAGGTCCTCGCTACAGCTTATCCACGACTCCCGAATATCCTTTTCGTATTCCATTCACTTTATGAATAAGTATATATACAGATATTTATATTTTATGCTGGGAATGTCTCGCCGTTGTACACCCGTAAAATTTACATATATATAATATATATATATATATATATACAACGATACAGCCTTGTGGAACGCATATTACTGCTACTCGTTATTGCATCTCCTCTCGTCGCTTTTTCCTATGGTCGTCTCTCCTGGGATATGAAAAAGCGAGTACGCGCGAGTTGAAACAAAGAATGTGCACGGACAAAAACGAAAAATGAAATGACTGGAAATCATGCCCAAAATAATAATAATAAATAAAGAAAATTTGGTCTTTTGAAGAATATCCACCGCGTATAGGATTATATTGTTTCGCCAGCGACCGTGAAGTTCATGCATACCACGAGGAGAAAAAAAAATCAGCAATTCAACATTTTTTTTTGTCCTAAGCACTGTCGCATCTTATATATTCAAATTTAGTTGAGTTATACAGGCTTTTATGCATCACGAAGTTTTCGAAGGACAAAATATTATTTTTGTTAAAGCGATATTTGGGTATGTTGAAAAGTAGATTAATAATTAAGGATTTTTGCCAATAGCAACGATGTATTGATTTTTTTTAACTGCTATATTCATTAAAATGGTGAGCAATTTTTTGTTTGATTAAGACTACACTCAATCGAAACTTTGTGTGAGCATAACTCAGGAAAAAAATGGACAAAAGAAAAGTTACTCTTTTATTCGTATATTATACAGCTATTTGAAAAATAGGATGACTCTACTTCTGAAAAAAAAAAAAAACAACTGGGCATTAAAATAATTGTCATCACGCTAAGAAATTAAGCCTGACATTTCCAATTACTCGCAACGATCTTATATCACTTCGATCAATTTTTTCCTATTCTAAAATGGAGTCCCTAGAGAGTCAATGAAGCATCATGTTCGCTATGTCGACATGCAATCACTTTAAGGAGTTTCGATACCACTTTTGAAAATGATGCCATTAACTCAATTTTTTTTTTAATAAATGACAAATATATAAAACGTGAACTGCTCAAATTTCAAGTCAATCCTCCATGTCGTTTTTGTAAAAATAATTTTCAAAAATTCGGCTTATACACGAGAGTAAATGGGAGCAATATTTGTTTGAGCTGTCAATTCCATTAAAATACTACCACCCGCATAAAATTTATGTCAGATCTTTATTAGATCTTTAATATGACTGTCAAGAAATTTGAATAAGTTCGTCCATCTGGTTTATTAGTTACAAGCCAAAACATAAGCTCACTATCCACGGGTATAGCGCATGAACGGTCCCCATTATTTCCGCTCCCCGTCGCCGGTCTGTACCGAAATACCTTAAGCATATGTTGAATCCATCGAAAAGTGAGTCTCGTACCTTTTATAAAAAATGAAAATAAAAAAAAAGTTACGTCATTCATGAATTATCCGTTCACTGGATGCAACTTCTTCAACTGCATCGTCAAAGAGATGAAAACGCCCTGCAGCTGTATATGCTACATTAACTCCCGTACATAGTTGAATTCCTGTAATCCAATCTCGAGCCGTTCTGAACTCCCCGGTCTTCTCTACAACATACCGTTAAGAAGTCCGGACGTGCGCCCACAGCAGTAAATTGCAGTATTAAAGATTCACTTTCCTCTCCCTCTCTAATCATCGGCTGTTACGCTTTACCAGTAAAAGCCAGTTCATCATGAAGTAGGTAACTTTTACTTATGCCACTGCACATTTCACAAAGTGCTCGTAACTACCTTGAGGTTACGTAAAATCTTCAAGACATATAGTGCGAAATTTATTACGTGAATTGATTCGTCATATGGATTTTACCTTTTATGCATCTTTCAATTGATTTTCCAAATGGGCAAATCAACATACCAGTCAAAGAATGAAAATGATTCGAGTAACGTGAAATTCAAAATGACTTCGCGTTACGATAAAGGATTTTTTTACAATAATAATTATCAGCAATTATCTTTTCAAATTAAAAAAAAATATATATATATATATATATATATATATATATATATATACATGTATATATATATATCATCAACTATTTCGTTGATCAGGATGACTTTTTTTGTCTTCCTGGCGCAAAGATCAACGTTCGTTGAAGTGAGACTTCTCGGTCCACCGGTATTACGATCCCAAAAGAGATCTCAATGTGAACCGGTATCTCGAATTGTGTTATTCGAGAATGAAACGAAAAGTCGTCTTCCCATAACAAGACGCGCGCGACAACTTGTTTCTCCTTTATCCGCTACTGTTCGCGAGGCTTTATACTCGCGAGATCGTTTCCTTCTCCAATGTCTTAATAATATATAACGCACGTGCTCACCATATTACACATTTTTCAACTACCTTCTGCTGCATTGCCTCAACCTGTATAGCTTTCTCTGCGGCAAAGAATGCCAACAACGGAGCCTGGGTCAATGTTATCCTTTCGATAAATCTCGCCGAACCAGTTGTGTGCAATCGTTCAAACGGCAGCGCATACTTTAAACTTGAAACTGGTGAAGCATCATTTGTCCATACACACCGAAGGGGTGCATTATGCGTTTTAAAGCTCCCTCTCGTCTCAACGTTTATCGAGTCGTGAATTTTCACTAACGTGTACTATGATCTTTTTTTTTTTTTTGTCACAGGTCGTTGGCGCTACTCGTATTCGTGATTGTGACCCAGGTGACCGATGTCACAGGCAGATACGTAAGTGAAAAATTCTTTAATTCAATAAATACGAGAATTGTTGTTTAGAAAATTTTCCATCAATTTCAACATTAAGATCTCTTCAATTTGTTCTCTTTAATTATAACAGAAGCGAATAAAACTGAACGATATATCCGGTAGATTATGAAATAATATTTTATTTTTCGCTGAGTCGCTTTTATCGCTGAATCCAAGACCAGCCACTTGATATGTTTACTCTCAAACAGAGACACCGAAGAATCAGGAGAAAAGAAAATTATGTCCACCACGAATAGCCTGTATCGGTACGGGTTTTCCGCACTTTCCCCATGCCCACATGCTAATGCGATACAGTAGTGATAGCCGCGGGCTTCGTGGCCCGAGGACGCGAATGCCATTATAAAGTGCACCGGTTAATTATTGGTACCTCGGGCATCGCCGTAATGATTTTTTTTTTTTAATCCATTTGTCTCGGAGCTTTCTTCTCTTTCGTATTATCCTGAAAATCATTTTTTGAATGATTTATTTAAGATCAGTCAAGTAATATTGATCCAGTCCGCCAAACACCGCAGCCGCTTTGTATTCGAAAGATCCAAATATTAAAGGATCATTTTGACATTTTGACAGAATTATGATTCGATTGTCATTACAAATGGATTAATTTTACTCGGAGCAATTATACACCTTATCGAATATGACCTAATTTTTAAACGCGTTCATTATTGAATTGTTCGCATCGTTGTTTTGCTTTTTGGCAAATTAGTTTTCTCGGTTGGCCGCGCGCATGAGATCAGCCGAAAAAGGTACTCAAAGTCGTTTATTGACCTTGGAAGGGCTACGATATCCCAGGGATAGTATAGCAGAGTCGCAGAGTTTTTGGCTCACATGCGTTCTCGAAGCAGAAGCTGGAGGAGGTATCTCGTGTGAGAGAAAGAACTGGGAGAAGCAAGCATGTTATGTAGCGAGCATATACGAGAGGTGCACGATCGAAAGATCGTTCTGGCGGTGGGGTAAGGGGTTGGCTTAGGACGAAGCGCCGAAAACGAGTCCTCACAGTCAAGAGGCACACACTATATAGTGCGGAGGTCCGACTCACAAAAGTTCCTCGAGTCCCTGCTTCGTCGCGCATCTCCATCCTCTTCCCGCATTGCCGATTTAACACTGTGCAGAAAAGAGCAGGCCCACCAAACCGATCGGCATTCCATCTCTGGGCTTTTATTGCGGGCTTCTCGCATCCCGAGGACGCGAGCAGGGCCATATAACGCCTGTGGCCCTTCTCGTATTTCGCCCGCGGGATCGCTCCGTCACGATATCGAAAAGCGGAGCGCGCTCACATATGCGTATACGAGAGCTTGGTATAACGATCCCTTTTGCCTCTTCGATTGTAATACACTTGGCTTGTATATATATATATATTTCCTGCCACATAGTACGAATTTCGAAAAAAAAGTCACCAAAATCCTGGTTAAGTTCACGGGTAATTTGCAATAAAGAAAAAAAAAAACCACGATTGATTCATTTTTTTTCTGTACACAAATCGTCTGTTAGGGCTATAATAACTTCGAGATCAAGAGCCAAAATGGCGGTTCAGCCGATGGAAATTTGAAGAAAAGATTGCAGAAATCTCAGCTCAGTTATAAATGAGATAAAATGAGAGTAGCACCTTTTTTCTATTGAAATCGCGATTAAGTAGAAACTTCGATGCATGAACAGCCAAAAAGATTGGCTCAATGAATTTTTGTATTTTTCCTTTTTTACTAAATCATATGACGATAAATCCGAGCATGAGAACAAATGGATTCATCTTAAATTTACATAAATTTTAATTTATTGTAATAGTACATTCAGTTGGAATGAAAACATGAATTTCCCTAAAACAAAATGTGCATAGTGAAATTGGCCAGATTCGAATTAATTCCAATCAATGTTATTCATTCGTGATAAACGTTTTTTTGTTCTTTGATCAAACACGTAAAACGATATTTATCGATTTACGTATACGAATATACTACGCGATAAGGGCCCCTCGATCCGAAAGATTTACATGCATTCGTGCATTGCGCGGCGAAGAGTCGAGTGCGAGATTCGGGAAAAAAAAGAAGAATTTATCTCCATTTGAGGGGAATTAGCGGCCACGCAATATCCGCATTAACAAAGATAGCACCGTCCGGCTATCCAGCAAGGCACTTCATCTTGGTATTATCGCTTTTTTACTCTCTCTCTCTCTCTCTCTCTCTCTCTCTCTTGCCGCTTCGAGACACCGTCGAGACCCTTATTATAACGAGTGTCTTGCCAGCATCTCTTCTTCCCCATCTATATACCGTTTTCTGTTGATTCGCCCTGCAGAAATTCTGCTCATTGCACCGTGGCTAATTCTAGTTGGCTTGTGCTACGACGATATTCTCACTGCTGCTGGGCTGGGATGCTCGTTAGCTGTTTTCCCCACCTCACAATTTCTTCTCTCAGGACGATGAAGAAACTTTGCTTCGTTATTATTTTTTTTTTTTTTTCTACTACTACTACTACTACTTATACCTTATTATACCTCTCGCTCCTCTTGGCCTCTTGGTCTAGAAATATCGCGCGACATAGACGCAATCGTCCTGACACTCTTCTGTATATATTTACGAATTTCACGAGAAATTCCGAAACGTCTCACGTACAAATCCATGAGATTAATTTATTAAAAGAAACGTTGATTATATATATTTTTGTTGTTATTATTATTATTATTATTTATTATTGCCAGAATAATTCTTGAGTCCTTTACGTACATAAATTATGATCTTTACGATTAAAAAAATTGAATGCAACAGCTCCACTTTCATTTTATTTCATCTATTCACGTGAAATTAAGCTCTTCGTAAGCTTCTTGAAGCTCATTTTTTTCATGCACAAAGTGTGCCCTAAAGCGGCGATTTTAAGATCGAAATTTCTCGTCGTAATAAACGGTAACGTCGTCTGAAACTTTGGAGTCTTGAAAAACCGTCTTTGAGGGTTAAAAATATTTTTTTGTTTGTTTTCGAAATTGACTTTTCGTCAATAGGTGCCACAAGGGCTACCTCAATATGAAAATAATATGATAATGGTGAGCCTGAATATAATGTCCATGGATCTAAAGTTTTTGCGCTATTCTTCGATATATGTTCCTCGACTATTATTTTCAAAGTTTCGTGGATTTTATCGCATATATATATATATGTAGTACATATATATGTGCAACGGAGGGGCTCTTTGCAAGGCTCAGACAGAATTCCAGCACACCCGCGCTTACTTTCTTCTCTTTTCTCCTCTCGTTCGCTCTCAACGCGAAGATCGAGAGTCTCGGTCGCCAAAAGTGCCTCTGAGATTCTCAAGAACGTATGTCGTATGTACGTTCTGCGGATGATCTTCCCTTCGTCTCCCTATATATCGTTTCTTTCATTCTCGTTCATATCGTCTCTCTCATTTCTCTCGTTTCTCGCGATGCTATATGGCCGCGTGAATAAAACGCCTGATGTGTGCAAAATTTCTTCAAGAAGGTTCCTCGGTTACATCGATATAGTGCGCAATTGATTTGAAATTTTCACAGCCTATTATTGTTCATTCCCAAAAAAAAAAACGCGCGTGCAAAGGTTCCTCGAGATTAGGAGGCTCGTTTTCGAGACATTAAATTTTGAAAAAAAAAAAAAAAAACATTATTTAACTTATGCGTTCTAATGGTCACACATGAAAAACAGGTTTTGATCGTTCTTCAGATCACGAGCATGAAAGGCCAGGGGCTTTAAAAAAATTATATGACCTACTTGTATAATGAAACCGTGTGCAAAAGCTCACCTCAATTCGAATCATTTTCGTCGAGTAATTAAAAGCAACTTATTTAAAAATGCTGAAAAACGAGGCGTACGCTGTCGATTTCCGACGTGACCGACAATGTTACCGAACTGAACTTGTCGAATTAGGCTTCTTTTTTCAGAACAAAATCCTGGAGTTTTTTTTTAGCATCTTTTCATAGTAACTGGCATTAATAATAACTCATAAAATGTGCATTATTATCTCTCACTACGTTTTGGCAAGGAAAAAATAAAAACAATGAAAATTCAGCACTTTTTGTGCTTCAGCTCGAAACGCTGCTCAAACTTTACGTAATAGAGTAAAATTGCTCATAGATCATTTAATAGGCTAGTAAATTCACTATGAAAAAAATTCCACGACGGCATACATCGGAAGTTAATAATTTAGGAGTGGGAGGCGTCCAAAGTTGCAAAAATAATGTTAAAAAAATCATTTAAAGTCGCTATTTTAATTTACTTACAAATAAAGTTTTTTAGGCGAAAATGGCTTTCTCGTTGTGTCTAGTTGACGTATGAATTTTTATTCATTTTTTATTCAGCGCTAACGCGGTGATAAGTAATTTAACAACTAATGGGGGTCCACTATTCTGCGACTTCACAAAAATCATACTTTCTCGTCACGCCACTTTGGACGTCTCTCACTCATCCGCTATTGACTTATATATGCTGTCATAGACTTTGTTTATAAAAAATTTAATTGTCTACAAAATTATATTTGTACAATTTTCTCTATCTTGTATAGTTCGGACAGCCTTTCGAGTTGAAGCTTGAAGAACGTGAATTGTGAATTTTTTTTTTTGCAACATAAACCTTAATGTTTCAAAAACTTAGAAGAGTATATTGTTATAAGTTTTATACGTTGTTATTAATGCCATCTACTATAGAATAGCGTTGAAACGAAACTTCGTAGTTCTAATTTTATTTTCGAGAGCACAAATTGACTGGCTGAGATGAGCGAGGATTTGACGTTGGCACCACTGAGTGAGTCCTGCCTGTTTATAAGTATATAGGGATACCTCTCGGACGACTCATCCAGCAAACAAACAGAGGAACCTCTTTAACTCCTCAGCGTCATTATCGACCAGCAGAGACGAGACGACCGAGACATGGAACACGTCAGAGGCATAAAACGATCGTATATCAGACTCTTTATTGTCAAAAAGCTCAGCCGAGGCAATTTACGACCGTATGGGAATGTCCAAAAGATTTTTCGGAATATCAGATGAAAATTTTAATTACCTATTTATATTTGTATTTGTATTTTTATATTTTTATTCACATATATTCTTTGATATAACTAAATGTCGATTGTTCGTTTTATTTGATAAAGAGAAAATTCAAAATTGTAGAATCAAATTCAGGACTCATCGTCAATATAATGATTAATCAGATTTATGAGCGGACCAAAGTTATAGCGGTTGCTGTGTAAATAGTTAAGTTATTGTTAACGTAACGTAAAAGAAATCTAGGTTTTTTTTTTCTGATGCTTTAAAGGACACATGTAAAATATTATAATTTTCCATCGCTGCTTAGCTCATGATTGTCAATTACTGTACCGTTCCGATGAGAGATTTTCTGACATTACGTAAGACAGCATACTTTTCTTCGAATATTTTCGAAATCATTATACAATATTGTTACGAACACGCGGCTGGAAATAATTTATTTCAAATGTCGCATCGTTCAAAAAAAAAAAAAAAACCACCAGCGTAAAAAAATCGTGCTCGAGGTTTTTTCGAAAGTCGCATATTAGAGGAAAGCGTATATCAGGAAAACACTTTACAAAATAATTTCCCCCTCGCTCAATATTGTTGGAAACTGACAACTCACTTTCAATTGCACAATTTTTAAATTTTTACACGGACGTATGATCGACATAGCCTACATTATTTTTTCAAGTTATTTTTTACCTCGTTCAATTTCTATATCGGTCATTGAGAAAAAAAAATCAATAACCACAATGGTGATCGATGTAACGATGTTTGTTGAAAGAAAATGTTGAGACATTTTGGGTTACAGTCCGCGATCATTGTTGGGATTATAGATATTTGAAGCAATGTTTTTCATACGCGTCAATTTTAACACTAATTCTCCCAAAGTTGGCATTCTAAAAATTAATTTAAAAAAAATATATATGTAAAAAAATTAACCGCTAGATGAATTTTGCGGTGCAAAGTTTTGGTCTATTCTCGTGAGGCAGTATAGTAGTGTGTATGGAACAAGTGCGCAGTGAATTGAAAATGAAGAATGAAACGGTTTGAAAATAAGAGTGTAAAATTTAGAGCACCGGAAGTGGCACCGACGATGCCACCTCCGGAACCGATGACAGAGGAGGAGATGAAATGGGAATGGGCGAAAATAAGAAAAAGGAAGAAAAATGTAGTAATGAAAGGAGTGAGGGTGGCTGGTCAAGGTAATCAAGCGAAAGCTCGGCGTTGAGAAACGGATCTCGAGGATACAGTCGGGATCAGGGTGGCCTGTGATATCACTCGGGTTCATGGATATGAAAAGGGCTATTATGACGAGGATAGCGGGATTGAAGGGGCTGGATATCTGGATCGAAGATGACCTCATGCCAAAAGAAGCGGAAGTGCAGCTATGGATAAAGAACGAAGCGGGCAAACAGAGGCGGGAAACCAGAGTCGTCAGAGTTGGGTTCCAAAAAATCATGGTTGACGAGACCCGCTGAGAATTGAGTGATCGGATGGGGTTCCTGACAAAAATGTCCTTTCGCTGGTGAGGGGATGGGGCTAATAAAAGCGATGACATGGAACTGTGCGGGGATAAACAATAAGGTATGGGAAGCGTGAGAATTTCTGGTAGACTAGGATATAATAGTGATTCAGGAGACATGATTGGAAAAAAAGAAGGGAGAAAGGTACATCGCATCAACTGAATCAGGAATATTACTGATAGGCGAAAGTAGCAAATAGAGAAAAGGTAAAAGGGAGAGTGAAAGGAGGTCTGTTAATTGGGGTACGAAAAAGTATTGGTAAGAAGTGGATGACATATGAATGGGAATTTGGTTTAATTTTGAAAATGAAACAAAAATCTAGTTGAAAGGATTATTGCAGTCTGCAATGATGTCAGAATAGATCGAATTGAGAAAGCTTTAAGGGGATGTGTGGAAGAGGGAGTGAGTGAAGGTACAGGAATGCTAATTATCGGGGATTTCAACGCGAGGATCGGAACAGAGCAGGGTACAGTCAAACCTCGGTCCCTGATGTCCAGCTTCAGTCCATGTCCGGTCTGTAACTTCAGTCCCTGTTCGCCGTTCCAGGGCCGTATTCAAAAAAGATTTATAGAAAATTTTCATCGTTTTGTGACGCATTTGTGCCCGGGGGCATAAAATCAATCGGTACGGACCTGCAACTCTTTCGCGATTGGACGAGCGTCTTTCTCAGCACTCAGCTGTTTCGTGGACAAGGACTGAAACCTTCGGTTCCAAGAGTGGACAGGGACCGGGATTTGACTGTAGTTAAATGTGATAGGATGCGAAGGAAATAGGGAGAGAGAAAGTTGCAGGACAAAACACTGAATGCTGACAGAAGGAAACTGCTAAAACCATACGAGAATATGGGGTTAGCTATTGTGAATGGCAGAACTAAGGGAGATGAGAAAAGTAAATTAACGTACGCGGGTGGTGGGGATAGCTCAGTGCTTGGCCTGGTGATACTATTTGAGGACGAGGAGGAAGACTTGGTGGAAATAATCGAAGTTGTGCCAAGGATTGAGTCAGATCATCTGCACGTTGCCCTCTATTAACGTGGCACGGGACAGGGAAGCAGGTTGAAGCCGAAAGGAAAGGCTGAAAAAGGGGAAAAGATTGTCCGGGACTGGATCAAATGCGAATCTTACCAGGAAGAACTGGAAATGATATGGGCAGGGGGTGAGGTGTGAGGTACAGAAATCGGGTAACAAAAGGTGGATGAATATGAAGGAAGCAATGTGGAAAGCTGCATGTGAAGCGGGGATGAACACGGTACTGAAAGAAGGAGGAAAAGACAAAGGGTGGTTCAACAGTGATTACAAATAACAGCGAAGGAAGGTGTACAAAAGTCTTAAAATGTTACTAAAAAGTAGAGCTAAAGGCGGAAAGAACAAAGATGAAGGAAATTTGTGAGGGGTGGAGGAGGGAATGGCTTGAAGATAGATGGAGAGGGGTGACGAACAGCTGGAATATGCAGGAATGGTGCTTAGGAAATTGAATCTTGCATAGGAAACTGTGGGGGAAGAGGATCGATGGAAGGGTGCACCAAATGGTGAGGGGTATTTATATGAATACCAGAAACGATATAATAGCAGCGGACGGAATAATTTAAAGCTTCGAGACAAAGAATGGTGTTAGGAAGGGGTGTCCAATCAGCCCAAACTTGTTTAATATATTCCTAGATGACATCGATATACTGAGGAATTATGTTTTTCGGCTTACATGAAATCGGACAATATATCGGGTACTGGAATTGAATTTTTTCAAATTAAGTAAACACACAATAAACGTAATCTCCACTGCTCAGTCTGTGCCGGGGTTCGATATGCCAAAGGATTGAGAATTTACAGAGATCCGGTGTGTTACAAAAGAAATATATACGAGCAACAGGATTCTGACAGGAAGCAAAACGTGTGCACTTTTTCACTACAAAAATTATAGTTTATCAGTCATTTTTCCAAATATAATTCCACCAAAATCATGGACATTTCAATTTTTATAATTATTTGGTGAGTCGACCCCTTTAATTCAAAAATGCCTCACGTTCGTATGACATTTGACATTGATTCCGTCAAGAAAAAAAATCGAATAATCGTTCTACCTCGTAGAAGTAAAAGTTGACTCTCGTCCAAGTAAAGTCTGTGAAGGGATTTCTATCCGGGTAGCCGAAATCTAAGAGATCACTTCCACGACTTCTTTATTTCTACTTTGACCGTTGTTGATTTTTAAAAATCTACATTGCACACAAAAACCACAATACAAAATTTTAGTTCAGCGTAATAAGATAAAGCCCGATGAATTTTTTCGTAATATTTAGACATTGAATTTGTAGGTTATTTTATGCCGAACAAACTTTTACATTTATTTTTTTCGTAAGTAACAATTAAGCTGGAGCTCTCCTCGAACAGAAATTTATCTTGGCACTCGAATCAAGTTTTTCTTTTACGAGAATAAGATATATTGTATATATTTTTTATTAAACATTCTACGATCCGGCATTTTTAATTTTAAGAATTTACGAAATTTCATCATACATTCGTATAAACAGCAATCTGAAAAATCCTCGCTCCATCAAGTTTCTTTCGTGAACAAGGAAAAATGTGTGCTCTCGAAAATTGATGTGATGTAAAACACAGCAATTCACGCTCGGTATTATTTTTATTTATTTATTTATCTTTACTTTTTCATCTTTGAAATACAACGATTACCCGAGATGTAGGTATAACGAGCACGTAGGAACATATACGTTCCATCAAAGAGAGTACTGAAAATCGTATGTATATATATATATATAATGTGCCTTGGGCCGAAACTCTCGCCTCGAGATAATAATCGGTTTTGCGATCGAGAAGTGGTTGAGCCTCTCGATGCATTTTTCCGAGGATCGTATTTCTCGTGAGACGAAAGATTACACGTCGATTACATGGTTGATATACAGGCAAGGGCACACGAAAGTTCCGCGGTGCGAGACCGCCCTTGGTGTAATACCTGCCGATATAATCGAGAATTATGACGTCCAAAATTCCATTTTTCGTCAATTAATACGGAAAGTCATGAAATTGCCTTGGATCACTTGTACAAATCGTTTGTATAGCTCTGAATTCCAAATATATGTTCAACGGGATAACGATGCATAAAAAATTAGAAAAACTTTCGATGCTTCGGGTAATGATTTTCTTTTTACGGAATCGATATTTCGAATTTACGATCTTGTCGATGCAATATCAAATGTCAACACGACCGATGAGAAAAAAAAAACACTCACGAATTTACTGAATTCAGTTACAATAAATTAAACCGAATTTCTTCAACTTGAATCAACGGATGTTCGATTCAAATAAATCTTATTTTCTCAATTTTCATATACGATTATAATCAAATCAATAAAATTGTAATTCGATTGAAAAAAAAATTCCCATTTTTCGTATACGAACGTTTTTGATGATGATAAATCGGTATATTTCTCCCATTTATTCGTGATCCAAACAACAATCATACGAAAATAATGCAAAACGAGTCAAATATTTTTATCGTTATGACAACGATTAATTCCACATGTATTTTTGTTTACTGAGCGGAGTAAGTGGGTGGGATTCAACTAACAATGTATTTTTCCGGTTCGAGTCAAATACAAATATAATTGAATGAAATTGAAATAAATACCATTGGGCGATCATCTATATTTTGTTTCCAATACGGGCGGCATGAGTATATTATAATTATGAAGACGGACGAAATTTATCAACAGACAAGGATTGTCTTTGATTACCGCGAACCTCGGTCGTATAACCCGAGGGAGATCCCGTACAGGCTCCGCACAGGATTTTCTCATCGTATCACAGTCTCTCGTGACTATGGCACGGTTGCATCTCTACTTTGAGAGTTAGAGAGTACACACGGAGGAGATGAGCAACGTCGGAACTCATGTGCATTAGGAAAGATCACGGACTGTTGCACTTCCTTGACATACACGCGGATTATCTCTCTCTCTCTCTCTCTCTCTCTCTCGTCGCGGAAACTGCACTTGGCATTAGCGTGAATTAGTCTTGTGTACCTCGCTTGTGTACATATGTTGCTCACCTAACGTTGTCTATGTATACTACAGTAGAGTGCCACGTTGTACGTACAATTTTGGAATTTGCACAGTAACGCACACACATTACAGGGAATTAGGGGCATTAGGGGGGGTAATGGAAACCGTCCATATTCCATCGAAAAACAATTTATCCCACGGTCTTCGCTGTGCAACCACCAAAAATAATTTTATGTTTTTTACAAACACTTTTGTAATCGTCGTACACGATTCAAAATTGTCTGTTCTTTGAATTATAAAATTTTAACTTTTAATCTTTCTTATCAAAAATATATCAATAACTCTAATCATCAAAAAAGCTTTTGTGCTAATGACCTGACCAATGACTGCTATTTGCCCCTCTTTACCAGAGCACTCTTATATTTTCTTCTGGTCCTTTATTGCTCTCTCTCTCTCTCTCTCTCTCTCTCTCCCTCACCTAATTCCAGTGATGCGAACAAAACCGCGTGCCTCCGGTAATTTCGGCTCTTTCATGGCTCAAAGAGAAGGAAAAAGGAAGAAGAAGAAGAAAAAAAAATATTGGCTCGCGCGCTGCGTGTCAGACACCGCGGATATTGCGAAATTTCGACCGTAAAATCAGTCCTCGAAGGGCCAAAAGGAAGCGAAATTATTATTACGGGTATGCATAAGCCGGCAGAGTGGGAAAGCACCGAGGGCACGTGCCTCGAGTGCAAAAGAGCATGTTACTTTGAAGAGAAATAGCCATGTTCGAATGACGATAACGATATAATAACGCTCCGCGTTTGTATACTCGCCGGCAAGATCACAAGGCAGTTTTTTTTCGTGTTAAATATATACATTACAAGCCCTTTTTCCCTTTACGATGATTTTCGTTTTTTTTTTTTTTTGGTCAAATCTCTTTATCAGTGATTTTCATTTTATTTATTTGTTTTTTTTTTTTTTCTAGGACAAGAACTTCCGGTATTGTGCAATTCAATTCGTAATTTCGATTGCTACGAGAGCTTGAAATTACATATTGGTCTATACGCGATAGTCGTCGTTTAAATAATAAGCGTCTCTGTTGCAAGCGAGAGCAGCTGTGGTCATATCATTATCATTTGGTCACTTTGTACCGTAATTTTCATCTCTATGGTCATTCACATTCGTTCGTCTCGCCACGAATAATTTCACCAATCTTTTTTATACTCCAGGGAACTCGTCGACGCGAGAGCCTTGGTTTTTTTTTCTTCTTTCTTTCTTTCTCTCTCCATTCCGCCGAGACTCTTAATCGTTTGACTTATAACCGAGAGAGACTAATCAAGAGCCTAGGCGCTAACTACTTTCACACACATACACACACACGCACCCGCGATATTTTCTCAGATCTCTTCGTTTTGTTATGTCTATATCTTGGCAGGATTGCTGTGAGATATTAATGAATATGACGAATTCTCATGTACGAGAAACAACTCTGTTCCGCGTAACCACGATAGCCCTATACGAGAACGGCGACCCCGTTAAGTCTATTTCTAAAATTAATGACATTTTCGCACCCGATAATTCTCAAGCGAGCGCGATAATTATGAATGAAATTTGCACGTTAACACGGGGGGTTTTTTTTTTTTCATTTTTCAAATTAAATTTTGAGTCATTGGATCTGTATATATAATGAAGATTAACATAAATTGGAAATCGTCGAAGATGCATCGATTGATTGTTAATTAATCGTTGGAGACAATCAGTATTATAAATTATAATGATGGTTTTTTTTTCGTCAAAATTCACGCTGTGATTTTGATTTTAGAGAATTGAGAATTTTTTTTTTTGTAAATTTTTCGTACTTTCACTAATTTGAACGAATTTTGGGACATCGGGAGCTGAAGTTTGACGCAAAACTTGAATAGAGTGTCGATAATGTTTGATATTAAATTCAGAGAGAACCCACAAAGCGTGTTACACATTTTATGAGAATTTGAGTTTTTTTTTTTAAAAACGTTTACTGACGATTCAATTTGGTTAAATTTCGAGGGCTATACGAATGTGTAATTTTTTTTCAGGCTGAAACATTCACGTTGCTTTCTTACAATTTTTCGTCATTCGTAAAGCTTTATCCATGTAAAAAGGTAAAAATCGAGATGCCCATTTTTTTATTGAGGAAGAATTTGATAATGGACAAAAATTATGAGAAATTTTCAATCAGTACATTTGTTTTTTTTTTTTTATGCATCAACCAATCATCAAATATTAATTGATTTCTTACTTTGCAGTATTGAATTTTTCATAAAATATACTTGAATTCCGTAATTTGGAGCAATTAATTTACTGAGATTGATTTTGTTTTTCGATGTGATGACTTTCAGTAAATTACGTTAATTATAGTAGCTCCGAAATGACGCAATTTAATGGTCATATATATTCGAATTTTCGAGAACCAACGAAATTCTCGTTTTTAATTTCAGCATCACATAAAATTGAGGCACGGAAGACACAGAAGACAGCATGCACACAGTTATTTACCGGGCAGTTTCGTGCCCGACACAGATGAGCCGGAAAGAGGCAACTGGGGACCTTGGTCACCGCCGAGCTCCTGTTCGAGACCCTGCGGTGGCGGTGTGGCTCATCAGACGAGACAGTGTCTCGACATCGAGTAAGTATATATATATATACTACCTGCTATACCTTCGCACAATTATACGCACCATATATAAACATGAGTCTCCAAAATTAAGGTTGTACGATTATCCTAAGTGCAATCATAAAAGTTAAGTGCGCTAAATGATTTTTTTTTCTCAATATACGAGGACTCGAAGGCGTTTTACATAAATTTTTCCTAATCATACGTATACTCATGTGTCTGCTAATTATTTCTACCGCAGGGAGAAAATAGTTTCGATCTACGCAGTTATTTTTTAGCTCAATAGGTGGTACAGTCGAACCTAGGGCACTATAACTACTCGGGCACTGACTATAACCTCAGGCACTGACGTCAGCTATTACTCGGGCACTGCGGAATTCTCATTCCAGAAACCATGCCGCTACAATGTAGAACCTCTCCCATGAGCCCAAAATTTTATAATTTCAACGAGCGGAGGGTACCGATATACGTGTGATACGGGCCTGGTGTTTTATTCTCACTGGTTAGTAAGAAGGTTAGGTCTTTCGGTCAGAGTGCCCGAGATTCCTGCGCTCGAGCTCACTCAAATGCCCGAGGTCTGACTGTAGATCCAAATTTTTTGAAATCGTAAATTTCACTTGATCTCAATTAGATCTACCTGGATCTCAATTAGATCTATCTAGATCCCCGTTCGATCTACTCAAATCGAAGTAAATCTACTGATATTTAAGTAGATAAACGGCGATCTGATAAGCTAAAGTGTTCAAACATAAAATTAGGTCGACTAGAATGTACGCAAATCTACCTTTGTAAACGGAGGTGTAGGTAGATTTACGATTTTCCAAAATTTAGATCTACGTAAATCAAATTTAATCTGAAAAATAACTACGTCGATCGAAATTAAATCCACGTAGATCTAAATTAGATGTGCGTAGATATAAATTTTCAACAAATCGTAGATTTATGTAGATCTCAATTAGATCTACTTCGATCTCAATTAGATCTACCAAGATCTCCGTTAGATCTACTCAGATCTAAGTAAATTTACTGAGATTTACGTAGATAAACGGTGATCTAATAAGTATAAGTGTTCGAACATAATATTTGGTTGACTCGAATGTACGTAAATCTATACCGTTGTACTGTACAAATATCTAGGTAAAAATTTATGCCAAAATAGATCTGAATAGATGCCAAAATAGATGCCAAAATTTAGATCTACGTGGATCAAATTTGATTTAAAAAAATAACTACGTAGATCTAAATTAGATCCACGTGGATACACATTTTGGAAAAATCGTAAATCTACCTAGATCTCAATTAGACCTACCAAGAGCTCCGTTAGATCTATACTCAGATCTAAGTTAATTTACGGAGATTCAAGTAGATAAAGGGAGATCTAACAAGTAAAAGGGTTCGAACATAATATTAGGTCAACTCGAATCTACCGTTATATACAGAGATCAAGGTAGATCTACGGTTTTCCAAAATTTAAATCCATACGTAGATCGAATTTGATGTTAAAATAATAACTAAGCAGATCCAAGTGATTTCTTCCCTGGTATAAATGGGTTCACTGCATAATTTGTATGTTTAATGAAAGATCCTCACTATACTCGCGAGAAAAATAAAAGTTAAGTTTATTAAGGTCCCTTCAATCCTGTACATCACACTGACCTGATCTGTGTCCACATGGGATCGTAAATGGGTTGCTAAAAAATAAAATTATAAATTTTGAAACTTCCCCGACTGTGGACATTCGTTTGTTTAAAAATATTTTTTTAAATTCTTCGATTCAATTTGAAACAATTCAATTTCACTCAATTTGGGACTCAAAAAAAATAATTTTCATACAAACCATGTTTACGGATAATTATCTTTTTTCTTGTGCCGATTTTTACGATTGGATTAGAATGTATACGTGCAATAAATCGTTCAATATATTCAATCGGTATACCGATATACTTAAATTTTATATTCCCATAGTGGCTCGTATGTCTCATGACTACGGTTTATCAATATTTCTATGTATATGTGCCACCCATGAAGCCAAAAAGTGCATTATAATATATTTATTATCTTTTGACACTCGTTTTACGATGACAAAGTATTTAGCGGTAGAAAAAAAAATTCCACCGTGATCAAAAGCTCATTTCGCGTCTCTCCCCAGAGTTCCTCGATGTCCCCTGATCCATTCGAATATGTGTATATATATGTATTACTCGAGTCAAAAGCCCTGCACACCAATCCGCGGGTATGCCTAATTCATAATTTGCGCGCGAGCTCGCACATAAAACCCCGCTGTGGAGAAACCGGTTTTTGTTTTCTGTCACTATATATACCATCGCAAACAAAAAAAAATTTAATAGCTCATCGGCCCTACGAATCGGGGAAACATTCGTTGCACTTTGTTGCAAAAAGTTTGGGCAAATTTTATTACATCCGCGTGAATTATGATCTCGTGAAAAAGAAGAATATTCCGGTTTTTTTTTTTCCTTTCTGTTTCTTCTTTCTCTCCTACGTAAAGTTCCTCATTCGGATAATTTCATCCTCTTTGTTTTTTTTTTTTTTTTTTCATCGTTCCACACAAACGTCACGAACCGCGCGATCGTTCTTCCTTTCATTCGCTGCGCATATATAAATCCCTTCGAATTTTCTTCATATCGCGAGGCGGGAAAATCGAGCAGCGGAGAAACGAAGGAAAAACCTGTGAGTTATAGTGCTCTTATTCCTGCATAGAATTGTACGAATAGCGAACGAGCCAGCGATCTGTAAAACCCGATTATACCGATTTCTCGATCGATCCACCAGCCTACTCGTTGTTATTTTTTCTCTTTTCCCTCCTATACACAGCTTGCCTTATCTTCCGTACGATGATTTATCGAAAATCATGTATGAGGGTTTTTTTTTTTTTTTTTTAATAGCCCAATCATTTTTGTTTCAGTGACAATAGGAACGCAAGATGTACGGGCGCCAAGAAGAGATACTTCTCTTGCAACATTGAGGTGAGTAACTTTGAAAATGTTTCTTTCCTCTCATCGATCGATTAATCGTTCAAAGAGAATTTGTAAATTATCCGAATCACAATATATATATGCTACGTCGAGGAATCGATGATGGGGATGAAGAAAAAAAAACATAGTATTTAAAAATTATTTCACTATAATTGTGCATAGATGTGCAAAAATAAAAATTATTATTAATTTCTGTGACGCATCATTAATTACCGTTAAAGCCATGCAAGTTCAAATAATATTTTTAACAAACCTGACTCTTAATTGCGACGTTCATTATTGACGGAAAAATTAAGTATTTGTTTTGGAGTAATAGCTTTTTTTTTTGTCGAACGAAAATGAACGCTGTGCATGATTCAACTATCGTACATGACACTTCTGTCAGTCTCCATCGTCTACGACGAATGGAGACTGACAATTGAAATTTAAAAACGTCTCGATCGTAAATCGTCGAAATTCGCTGAGTTCGAATTCTCAGCTGCAAAAATGGCGCCAACATAATGTATGTGTATATATTTTACACAATGGCGTGTACGTCTCGTCTTCAAGTTCAATAGCATTATTTATTATCATCGGTTATTTACGATTACATACACAAATATCCTGATGGATGAAATTTCACACCGATTAGAGCCGTCTGTCTTTTGAACATCCTCGATGAAAGAATTATTTCGAAGCCAGCAAGGAGTGTTCTATTATCATCGTTCGTATGGATGATCAATTTTTGCTCGCGATTCATCAATGGAAATGATAAATAAAATTTATATTTTTATAAAACACGAGATGATAAATTAATATTAAAAAAAAAATTAAATACCTGCATGACTACTTTTTCGCATCTTTTGCTTATCAAATAAAGTATTTTTTTTTTGCTTTTACCGAAGCCTAAAAAACAAGTGCAATTTTATTTTTTTACAAAAAATTAACGATTTTAAATTAATTAAAAAATTCGCATATATACAATTTGTTTCAATTTACAGGATCATTTGGCTTTTACGATCCCCCCCCCCCCCCCCCCCCCCCCAACATATAAGATCCCATTTTTAGAGACTCAAGAAATAATAAATGAAGATATAAATATATAGACGTAAAAAAGTGCCTGTTTCGAATTAAGGGAGCTTTCCAGTGTGACAGCCCGAAAAATCGCTGTTTTTCGCGATTTTTTTTTTTTAAAGAAAAAATAATCTAATCGGTCTGGTTTTTTTTTTGTATATTAATTGGGTATTGAAGAATACAAAACAATTTTTTAAAGATCGATTTATTTATTAATTAATATCTATAAAAATGATGAAACAATTGTTGCAGAAAATGCACTCGGATGTGGTGTCCACGTTGGGGGTTACAATTTTGATTTGAAACAAAAAACACAAAAAGATTATTGATCGGTATATAATTGGCTTTCGTGCTATGGAGGCTTTTTTTTTTTTTTTTTTTGCAAAAATGGCGCCGGTTTGAACAAAAAGTATCGATTTTAGCATTTTTTTTTGCAGTTTTTTTTACAAAAAAATAGGAAGATGTCAAAAAAAAAAGCTTCCATAGCACGATAAACAATGACGTTAAGAATATTGTGTAAAAAATTCAACTCGATAGCTTTAAAACTCTGCCCTCCAGGTTGGACACCGTTTTAAAAAATGCTGTTTCGAGAAAAACGCGTTCAAAGTTTCAAGTGAGGAAGTGACGGCCGACGCGGCAGCTGTAGCGCTCCGTTCCCTTCTTACAAGAAATGCTGTACAGTAACCGAAATAATCTGAATTTCGGCATGAAAATTTCAGGGAATATTCGGAAGAGTGTATATACTATTCGATAAAGCAAAAAAAAAAAAATCGATTTTTTGAAAATTTCACACTGGAAAGCTCCCTTAACTGGAGAAGTTGCAGTGGATATGAGCGCGTGTCACCAGCTCGTTGCCCTCCGAGGATATTCAAACGTACGGGAGAGATTGTTCTCGGAGGAAAAACAAACAAAAAAAATCGAAATAAAAAATACGAAAAATTGTCATTGGGGAAAGTATACGATGGAGGAACAACTGAGAGATCAGCCAGCTCCTTTTGTACCGCTATAAATATTTCCAGCTCGTGTTTATAAATATACATATTCGTACAAATCCAGAGTATATGTCGCGTGACTCAATGGCATTTATATATACGTACACGTTAGATTAAGTCACGAGAATCCTATAGAGATGTCAAGGCTCCCGTGCTCCGACTCCGTATAAAAAGCTATATATATAGTGCGAGGGTGCAGTAGAAGAAAATGTCTCTACCATCAGTTTCTATACTCCCTCAGTCCCTGTGGGATTCCCCCGTTTCTTTTTTTTTGTTTTTTTTGTTTTTTCGTTTTGTTTCGTTTCACACGTAAAAGCAGAGGCTTCAGAGAGGACAGCGCGTCGATTTATCGATATTACCCGTTTTGTAACCGCGAGGCTTGACCCGGCTCAATCCCCTTGTTCCATTCTCGGACCATCGGCTTTTCATCTAAATTTTCCGTCCAAGTTGCGAAGGGACACGCGCGCGGGATCTACGAAATAATAATCTCTTTGGACTCGGACATATACAACATGTCTTCATCTTCGATGCATTTGGGGTCTCTTTTTTTTCCCTCTTTCTCTATCCCTCTACTATGTTCGCGCGATTACTCAAGGGCTGGTAAACGTCTCACGAGAAGATTGACAGTGCGAGCCCTTGCATCTATCATTGGCACTTTAAACGGGGATTGACCCGGCAAACATCGTCGAACAAACCCTGCGAGAATTATGAATTATCAATGCGATATTCGGAGTTCGTAAATTCGAGCCCCTTTTTTTTTTCATCTCCCGTCCTGCGAATCCTCCTGAGAGATCGTTGGAGCATTATATCATTCACTTTTCATCCCTTGCAATCAGCCGGGGTAAGATACGAGTTGAGAGGGAAAAAAAAATATGCACTTTCTTGTGGAAAATAGTTCCGGTATAGTAAGAAGATATTTATTTTAGAGTTTGATCAATTTCTAATATAAATTCACGTCAAGCTGCGAGCCAATTCGTAACGGTCTTGTGCTGTTTGAATGATCGAGCAGATTGAAAAAAAAAAGAAAAGATTTTTGAAAGCAGATAGCCAATTTGAAAAATGATAGATTAATCGAAAAAAAAAAAAAAATGCCAAATATGAAATGTATACTTGCACTTATTTGGGTTCTCAGCCCTGGAGGAATCGATCGATATGAGCTCTATAATAAAACATCCTCATCCCTAAAAAATACTCTCTGGGTCGACATTTCAATATTTTTGATCCAACTTCGTATTTGTCGGAAATACGTTTTTGTTTTTTTTTATATTGAGTATGGTTTTCTATGCCGATCTATGCGGATCAGTCAATTAACAAATATAATAGTTGAACGAACGAACGAGAGGACACGAATTCTGGAAATTGGGGGAATAGATCGGAGCAGTACGATTCATTTGAATCTCAATAGAAAATTTTCTACACACTCGTCGATTGCTTTAACAAAATCTTACAATCGTGACGTCAATTCGCAAAATTTTCAGGAATGTCAAAACGGTACGACGGATTTTCGTGCCGAGCAGTGCGCCGAATACAACAATGTACCGTTCGAGGGCGTATTGTACGAGTGAGTCTTTTGACGTTCTTTTCACCCTTCCCTTCGTGTGTTGCACGCAATTGAGACGAAAATTTTCACGTAATTCAAACGATGTATGATTTTTTTTTTTTTTCTTTTCTTTCTCCCACACAGTTGGATACCGTACACCGGTGGGCCGAACAAGTGCGCCCTAAATTGCATGCCGAAGGGCGAGCGTTTCTTCTATAGACACAAGCTAAGGGTTGCAGACGGTACTCCGTGCGATCTTGAGAAAAATGACGTCTGCGTCGAGGGCAGATGCATGGTGAGGGATATTAATAATTTTTTTTCAACCAATTTTTTTCTGTTCTTTGCACACACTCTCTCTCTCTCTCTCTCAAACGAATTCAACGTATCAATGAGTCTCTTTGAATTTTTGCCAGCCGGTTGGCTGCGACATGATGCTGGGAAGCGACGCGAGAGAGGACGCCTGTCGTGAATGCGGCGGTGATGGATCCGATTGCAACACCGCCAAAGGAATCTTCGATACCGATGACCTGCAAGTCGGTCAGTCAATCTCGATTGATCGAGAAAAATAAATTTCTACTTTCCTTCTAGCTCGACTTTTTTTCTTCTCCTTTTAACCTCATAATTCGTGATTTTCTCCCAATTTCTCTAGGCTACATCGATATTCTTCTGATACCTAAGGGCGCCACGAATATCGTCGTCAGAGAAATCTCTCCGTCGAACAATTATCTTGGTAATTATTATTATTATTATTATTACTATTATATTTTGTATATTTTGTACCCGGATGATGAAAATGCCCTTTTTTTTCCTTCAATTTTTCGATATAATTAATTCATTTTTAATTCAGCAATCCGCAACACGACGGGATATTATTATCTCAATGGAAACTGGAGAATTGATTTTCCGCGTAGTTTGAAATTCGCCGGTTCGATATTTCATTATGCCAGAGAGCCACAGGGTTTCTCAGCGCCCGATACAATCACGGCCCTCGGACCAACGAGCGAGGCGATTTACATCGTCGTAAGTATTAATATTTACGTCTGAAGTAATTCTACAATATAAATCATCTCGAATTATTCGTTTGCGGGCTGTGGTATGTTGGAATTTTTATGGATGATTCTATGCGAACGTTTTTTTTTTTTTTTTCGTCGACGTAGCTGCTCTATCAAGACAGAAATGTCGGTGTGGAGTACGAGTACAGTATACCGAAAAGATTCTCCCAGCAAACCGATCCTGACAGCTACACGTGGATCACCGATGAATTTTCCGAGTGTAGCTCGACTTGCGGAGGCGGTGAGTCTCGAATTGTTTCGATGATTTCATTGATTAGAAAAAGCAAATAATGAAAATTCCAAAAAAAATCCGTTAAACTCCGCCGAAAATTAGTCGAGATTTTCGTAAAAAAATGTGGACAATTTTATCGGACCAATGCGAATCTTTCGACGCGTTGATATAAATTTATTTATTTTTCCATCCGACAGGGGTGAATTTTGTTCAAACGTAAAAAGTCGAGTAATCCTTTGTATTTTTCATGACACAATATGAATTAACGCGACAAAACTTTATGCAAAGCTGTTAATTAATTTTCAAGGAGGAAGATCCGTTTTGCCGGGATTTTTTTGAATGAATTTTCATAAATTTTTCGTGCCGAAACAGGGAGGCCTATTGAAAAGTCCTTTTGCGTACATATTTATTGATATCTTCTTATACTTATACAAATTTTTATAAGACATTTCGTTGATTCGTACTCGTTTGACGCGCTGGACCGCAAGAGGCAGCGTTTCATCGGTAGCCCACGATTGCGCCCGTTTGACTGTGATCGGTAACAAAAAAATGACCCCTTATAGTCCGTAGCTCGATCGCATTGAAAAATAGAAAAATTTACAAAATACCGGCACGATAATGAACTTTAAAAGCTGCGCCAATTTAAGAAAAAATCGTTATCGTCGCGCCATTTTGTGATTTTTTTTTTTAATTTCAATGCAATCGAGCTACGGGCTATAAAGGGTCATCTGATAAGCCAAAATATATCTGAATTTTTTGTTTTGGATCAGTCAAACGGGCGCAATCGTGCGGGGTACCGATGAAATGACTGTCTCTTGCGGTCCAGCGCGCCAAGCGAGTACGTCTCAACGTATTATAAAAATTTGTAACAGCATAAAAAATATCAATAAATATTTATGCAAAAAGCCTTTTCAATAGGTCTCCCTGTTTAGGCACGAAAAATTCATGAAATTTTTTTTTCTTCTTAATCCCAGTAAAACGGATTGCACCCCTTAAGGTTGTTTAGAAGTTGATCAGAGTGAGGGAGATTTTCCTATGATTATACATTAGGCGCTGTTAGTCACTCACCCGCTCGGAGTGAATTTTGTTGCGATTTTTGATACATATGTTACAATTACTACGTTTACGTGCACAAAATTTACTACTTGTTCAGTACGATCATAGGCGTTTACGTGCTGCTTGATTTCCATTAAGGAAAGTACATTGCCGTTTACGTGATCTCCGAGCATCTCACAAGAAAAGAGAAGCGTTTACAAATGGCGTCCTAAAGTAAGAGTGGGGAAAAAGGCGGCTTGGAAAAATCATGAAAAGTGTGTGAAAATGAATCGGGATGAGCTCATAGCTGCAGTAGCAGCTCTAGTTTCGAATCATAATAGGACAACTGCACGAATACTTCTTCTAAATGATGAAGAATTTAGGAAAAATAGAGCGAAGCATCGACATAACCTTCGGAAGCGGCTCGATATGCTGTTCGCTTAATAGAAATCTGTTATAGGCCGTTTACGTGCTCTATTATCGCGGAGTTTTAGCTTAAATCTGGCAGCTTAATTATTTTAACTCAAATATATCTGTCAGCTAAAACTTGATTTCCCCCCGTTTACGTTTCTTGAAATATCTTAAGTTGAGAAAATTAGTAGCTAATGACACGTAAAACAGTGCACTTAAACGTAGTAAATATCTTCAAGGAAATTCTCCAAAGGTTAACGATTTTGGTACTGATCGGACGCGGAATATTTCAGCGAGTACTTGGTTAATTTTTTAACAAAAGTTCAATGGCACGATTAGATATATCGCGAGTTTATTGAGATCGCGCATGGCTCTGTCCATTGGAGACTATGCAGTCGGACCTCAAAAGTACCCAACTTTGCAATTTTTTTTACTCCGTAAATAAGCTCAAAACTGACTTGAAATTTTACAGAGACATAGTTCAAATGTTCAATTACAAACTGCGTAAATTTCAAATTTTTTTCATAAGACGTGATTTTCTTCCGAACAACCTTAAGTGTCCATTTGTTCCACGGTTTGCCCACGATTTCCGGGCATTTTACTTCCCATCATTACCGATGGCGAAAAACCCTCGAATTGTCATTAAATGTATTTCAAAGGATACAAATCCCGACGAGTAATGTGCGTGAGACGTCGCGACAACGAGCCAGCCGACGACAATCTCTGTGATCGACAACTCGAGCCGGACGACACGGAAATCTGCGGCAATGAGCCGTGTCCACCCGAGTGGGTCGCCAACGAATGGGGACCTTGCAGCAAGCAGTGTGGCAAAGGCGGCGAGCGCAGCAGACAGATAAAGTGCGAGCAGATATTGTCGGGTGGTATACCGAGTATCGTCGATGATTCGCAGTGTCTCGAGAGCATAGGAGCCAAGAACGAAACGACGGAAAAGTGCAACGAGAACGTCGAGTGTCCAAAATGGCACATGGGACCCTGGAAACCGGTGAGATTTACAAAAAGAAAAAAAAAAGATGAAAAAAACTCCCGTAGTATAAGCAGCAACGCTTGTGTCCACTAGTTGGATGGGTGACCGCTTGTATACCGGTGCGCTAACTGGCGTATCGCATCGTGTAGAGCAAGAGGTAATTTTACCGGAAACTGATAATTCTCTGTGGGAACATCATTTGGCCGAGTTTTTCGCAGTTTCCCCGTGCCCCTGGTGCGAATGCTGTCGATTTTAGATCTAATCGAGATCTACGTAGATCTAACTAAGATCTAGATAAATCGACGATTTTCACAAAATTTATAACAACGTCGATCTGATTTAAATCGACAAAGTCATTTTTTCGATCAAATTTATTTTACGTAGATCTAAATTTTCGAAAATCGTAGATCTACGTAGATCTCCGTATAATATAACGGTATAGATTTGAACACTTTTGTTTGCCAGATCTCCGTTTGTCCAATTAAATCTCCGTGGGTTTACTCAAATCTGAGTAGATCTAACGGGAGATCTCGTTAGATCTTATCGAGATCTATGTAGATCCGCGATTATCCAAAATTTCTATCTACGCAAATCTAAAAAGTAACTATGCAGATTCAAATTCGAGAATCGAAAATTTTTGACGATTCACGACGAATTCATTCGACAACCATTGGCTGAGAGCCTGCTGATAAATGAATATAACAATTGACCAGTGCGATCATCTGTGCGGAGCGGGCAAGCAGAAGCGTCGTGTAACTTGCTACAGGAAGAACGAGGAGACCGGTAAAATCGAGGCTCTCGAGGATTCGGCATGCTCGTCGGAGCCATTGCCAGAGAGGGAAAAGTCTTGCGAGAATCGACCGTGCGCCGGTCTCGATTGGATCGCGTCCGAATGGAGCGGCGTGAGTCATCCCCACTGCATTTTCATGTATCCTTAAAAAAAAATTGTATTTCCATATTTTATGATACAATTAATGTGCGAAATTTTATACGGTGAACTGAAGTGCGAGGAAAAGTGTGGCTTGACACGAGAAACGAGAACGGCGCATTGCGCGACTCAGGACGGCACGAGATATCCGGACGAAAAGTGCGACGCGAGCAAAAAACCGGAGCTAACGCGAAAATGTGAGAATCCGAAGAGCTGCGATTATCTGTGGTACACGAGCGAATGGAGCGAGGTAAATCTTGTTTTTTTTTCCGGATCGAAAAAAAAAAAAAAACTTCTCATTGTCTGCATTGACCGAATTCGCTGCCGATTTTATTCGATTTTTGCCTTTTTTTTTTTTTTTTAGTGTTCGGCAAAATGTGGAAAGGGCATTCGATCTCGTACGGTATTCTGCGCGGGCTTCGAGGGTGGCGACACACTGAAGAAGGTGCCCGATGAGAAATGTGTTTTGGGAAAGAAATTCAACGATACCGAGGAATGCGAGGCCGAGATCGAAGATTGCAAGGGCGAATGGTTCGCCGGACCATGGAGCAAGGTATCAAACAATTTAATTCCTCACTTTCGCGGCTATACAGATATATTTTTTTTTAATTTTGACGAATTTTTTTAACGTTCGTAACGATTTTTGGTGTTTTTAACGATTTTTTTTAACGTGATCAATCAATTTGTAATTTTCGTAGAAATATTTATCGTTTCTATCGATTTTTACATTTTCCAACAATTTATTTATAATTTTTCCAACAATTTTGGAACCATTTCCAACATTGTCAATTCCCGGGGGAAAAAAAATCGTTTAAATCTGATTTAGATCTACCGATAGATATTTTTTATATCAAATTTTATCTACGTAGATTTAAATTTTTGAAAATCGTAGATCTTCGTATTTAACGGTAGATTTATGCATACATTATAGTCGACCTAATATCATGCGACCATTTTTTGCTTATTAGATCTCCACTTTAATCTCAGTAGATTCACTTAGATCTGAGCAAATATGACGGAGATCTCTACGTAATTCTAATTGAGACCTAAATAGTTCTGATTGAGATCAAGATAGATCTAATTGAGATCTAGGTAAATCTACGATTTTCCAAAATTTCGTAACGAAAAGTTCGTAACGATTTTTAGTGTTTTTAACGATTTTTTTTAACGTGATCAATCAATTTGTAATTTTCGTAGAAATATTTATCGTTTCTATCGATTTTTACATTTTCCAACAATTTATTTATAATTTTTCCAACAATTTTGGAACCATTTCCAACATTGTCAATTCCCGGGGAAAAAAAAATCGTTTAAATCTGATTTAGATCTACCGATAGATATTTTTTATATCAAATTTTATCTACGTAGATTTAAATTTTTGAAAATCGTAGATCTTCGTATTTAACGGTAGATTTATGCATACATTATAGTCGACCTAATATCATGCGACCATTTTTTGCTTATTAGATCTCCGTTTATCCACTTTAATCTCAGTAGATTCACTTAGATCTGAGCAAATATGACGGAGATCTCTACGTAATTCTAATTGAGACCTAAATAGTTCTGATTGAGATCAAGATAGATCTAATTGAGATCTAGGTAAATCTACGATTTTTCAAAATTTAGATCTACGCAGATCTAAAAAATAACAGGGTGGATCTAAATTTGGTCTAAATTTGATTTACGTAGATCTCAAACTATTTTTTTTCATGGCCATTAAAATATTTTATTTTTACCTTTCTTACAGTCGTCAACTTTTAACTTTGCAATTTTTGACTTTTTCATCAATTTTCATCGTTCGTATGAAAATTTAATTTACATGAAAAATTGTTCATTCTCTCATCATTGTCTCTGTATCAGTGTTCCAAGCCTTGCGGCGGTGGTGACATGACGCGTAAAGTGATTTGTCTGAAAGACGGAACGATCGTACCGACGACCAATTGCGAAGTCGACACGATCATGTTCAGCAGCGAGACCTGCAACGATTTCACTTGTGGCGAAGGTCAGTAATTTTACTCGAAATTCGTTTGCGTTCCCAAAAATAAAATCACATTTTCAATCAACATTGACCGCGGATACATTCAAAAAATGAAAAAAAACAAAAGGCAAATAAAAGTTTCAAAAATACTAAACATCGAACGCAGACGAGGTGATACCGGTCGAGCCGGGACAGACTCAAGTGCCAACCGACGAGGACGAAGATTGCGAGGTTTACGATGACGAGGAACAAGATTTTGTCACGTTTGACGTGAGATTCGGCAGCGAGGCCGATAATGAATCGAGCCACACAGGCAAGACCCGGTCACCCTTCGACACGGACGACACGGATTTCACGAGCATAGACGACACGATGCTCAGCGATTCGCCGTACAGTCGTGGTGACATAACGCCCATGGAGACGGGAAGCGGTAGCGGTTACGGGAGTGGTGACAACGAGTATACCGGTGATATACTGAGTACGATCTACAACACCGATTCGTCATTCTCCACTGGTGGTTTTGGCTCGAGCTTCGAGGGTAGCGGTGCCACCAACGACGAAGTATCCACCGATCATGAAACATCTTTCACCAGCCAAGTGACGGAATCAACGACGAGCCAAGCTTCCGCGGAGACCGAATCAAGCAATGCCACCACCGAATCCGGAGAATCCGTTGGAACTACGCAAATCTTGTCCAGCGATGTCTCAGGCTTGACGGAAACCAGCGTCGAAACTTCCGGAGCCAGTGTTACCTCGCAATCGCTCGATGATTCCGAAACAACGCTCGAAGGATCCACGGTATCATCGGTCAGTGACGAGATATCAGGGAGCACGGATTTGTCCAAGGGAAGCAGCGAAACGACCAGCGAATCAGTAACTGAATCAGCGAGTGAATTTACCACTGAGACCGAGACAGGCACGACGGGATCGGCAACGAGTGATTATTCCTCGTCGGAAATCAGTGGGGAGGTCACAGGATCAACGCCGAGTGGCACCAGTGATGGCTCCACAGGCACAGACACAGAGGCTACAGAAACGAAGGAATCGATCGGCACGGAAAGCACCGAATCAACATCCACTGACGTTACCGAGAGTACTTCAAGCACCGATAGCACCGTATCAACATCCACTGACGTTACCGAGAGCACTTCAAGCACCGATAGCACCGTATCAACATCCACTGACGTTACCGAGAGTACATCAAGCACCGATAGCACCGTCAGCGGTGGCACCGATGATACCACTGTCGATTCTACCACCAGCCAATTCAGCGATACTACCGAAGGATCAGGTGAGTGGGGAAAATCATATCAATTTTTTTTTTACCAAACAAAAGCAGGCCTGCTTTAATTACTCATGGAAATCTCCTTCAGCGATTTTACTTAAATGCGCTGTACATTTTAACACTTTGAAGTGTGCCCAAGTATCAATAGGAAACTTGAATAGCACTGTGCATCAAAACCTCGGTAATTTAAATCCCAAAGAACAACACTTACTGAATATTTACTATTAGTACTTTATTCGGCTTGCATTTTTTTTCGAAATTATTTTCATTATTTCAATCGCAAACAACCGAAACTAGCTGATAGCTGGAGAGATCTGTCAATAAGTTCGTTTAGCCTATTTTCTAGTATCATGCAGTCGACCATTAAATGCTCGGTAAATTTTTAATAACTCTTTAAAACCCGTGATCTCATGACACATGAGGATTGTCGTCTGGATTTTAATAAGATGATACCTCCCAGTTCTCCGCTTCGCTAATGTGTATATGATTTCATGGGACACCCTAGAAGCCCTGCCTAATCAGTTATATCCGGAGAAATTAATTGACGAGACATAAATTGAATTTTCTCAAATGCAGAAACGACAACAAGCTCCGATTTGCCAACAACATCTCCGGAAAGTTCTTCAGGCACCACGTTCACTCTTGGCGAAACTAACAACGAATTCGATTCCACCGAGAGAACAGAAAGCGCAGTAACCGATAACGAATCGAGCACCGAATCTGACATTTCCAGCGATGTTACAACCGCTGAATCGGTCACCGATGGTTCGACCGAGTCGTCCATAACTTCCGAAGAATCTTCGGCCTCGTCTGTGTCAACAGAGGAGACCGGATTAACTGACGGCACGACGACCTCCGAGTCTACGGGATCCGAAACATCCGATGGTAGCAGCGAAACACCGATAACCGACGATTCTACGGAATCTGGTGGAACAACGGAATCTGGAGCTACAACTGAATCCGGAGTTACGGCAGACTCTGGAGCTAGCAGTGAATCCGGTGATACAACGGAATACGGAGCTACAACAGAATCCGGAATTACAACGGAATCTCCAGAATCAACGAGTGAGTCAAGTACGGAATCGATAACCGGAATATCAACGAGCGAATCCGACAGTTCAACCGGAAGTGAAGAATCCACGGTATCCGGGCAGACTTCATCGACCAGCGAATCCGGCATGACAAGCAGTGACTTGACAACCGAATCGAGCGACAGCTGGGACGAGCTTACCGGACAATCTCACATAACCGATTTCTGGACAACGATAAGTCCCGTTGATGAAGCGATAACCAGAGAGCACAAGCTCCGAAAGTGTCTGATACCGAAGAAAAAATCATGCAAGAAATCCGAATTTGGCTGTTGTTACGACGGCGTTACAGCGGCACAGGGTCCCTTTGACAAAGGTTGCCCGACACCGGAGACCTGCGAGGAAACCATTTACGGCTGTTGTCCCGACGGTGTATCACCATCGGCAGGACCGAATAACGAGGATTGCCCATTCTCACACTGCAACGAGACACTGTTCGGCTGTTGTCCCGACGGGATTACCGTTTCCGAGGGTAACGAGAACGAGGGATGCAAGAAGCCCTGCAACGAGTCGGAATTCGGCTGTTGCCCCGACAAAGAGACCGCTGCTAGCGGCAAGGACAATCTTGGATGTTGCAACGCTACGACATACGGTTGTTGTCCCGATGGTATCAAGGCAGCCAGTGGTCCTGAACTTCAGGGTTGCGAGAGCGAGGAAACGACAGCCTTTACCTTGTGGACCGAGAGCGAGACGGACGAATACGAGAGTACGACGAGTTCATTCACCGATCAGCCAACCGACGAGGATTGCGCCAATTCCACTTACGGTTGCTGTCCCGATGGACGTAAGATCGCCAGTGGAACGAATTTCGAAGGTTGCGGCGTTATCGACAATGACAATTGTACTGCTTCGTACTTTGGCTGCTGTCCCGATGGCACCGCCGCCTCTCTCGGGCCTCATCACGAAGGCTGTCATACACTGTGCGAAAACACGACTTATGGCTGCTGCGAGGACAATTCCACACCGGCTCACGGTCCCAATCAGGAAGGCTGTTGTCTAACCTCATCCTACGGATGTTGCCCCGACAATATCTCGCCAGCTCGAGGACCTGATTTCTACGGTTGTGGTTGTGAATACTCGCGATTCCGTTGCTGTCCCGACAACTCCACCGCCGCACGTGGACCGAACAACGAGGGCTGCGGTTGCCAGTACACGCCACACGGTTGCTGTCCAAACAGATTCACACCAGCGAACGGACCGAATTACCAGGGTTGTCCCTGTTACACCTATCAATTCGGTTGCTGCACCGATGGCGTCACAATCGCCAAGGGACCTCATGGTCAAGGCTGCGGATGCGAGAATACGGAATTCAAGTGTTGCTCCGACGAGAGAACACCCGCACGTGGACCGAATTTTGCCGGTTGCAGCTGCGAATCGTCGAAATACGGATGTTGCCTCGATGGTATCGAGGAAGCGCAGGGCGATAATTTTGAGGGTTGCCTCAGTGTACCGAGCAATCCCGGTGCAGCCTGCGCTCTTGCGCGTGATCGCGGACCATGCCGTGACTTTACCGTAAAATGGTTCTTCGATACGGAGTACGGTGGTTGCTCGAGATTCTGGTATGGTGGCTGTGACGGCAATGACAACAGATTCAAGACCCAGGAAGAGTGCAAAGACACTTGCGTAGCACCGATCGGCAAAGAGGCTTGCTATCTGCCAAAAATATCAGGACCGTGCGAGGGTTATTACGCGAATTGGTATTACGACAGCGAGAGAAAGCAATGCGGACAATTCATCTATGGTGGATGTCTCGGTAATGCCAATAGATTTGAGACGCGAGAACAATGCGAGGGACTGTGCTCCGTGCCCGAAGATAACGGTAAGTTACATTTGAATTTTGTAATTTTGGTTTTTTCTTTTTTCATGCTTCTCGATGAACATGTTCTAATGTAATTGTCGGTCATTCATTTTGTTCGTTAGGCCGGGTTTTACATTTTATTCCGCAGTTAGAAGGTAAACTTATTTACTGTGCAATAAAAAAAAAAACCTTTGCTACAAAACTGTGCTGAATATAAAAGAAACACAGCAACCCTTTACGGCAAAACCCTTTGAATGTGATTGCAATCTCTTATCAAGCCATCGGATTGAATCTCTGATGGATAAAAATAAAGAACACGAAACCATTTCAAATGCATTTGAAATTAACAATTGCAGCAAATCTGTCAGAAACGTATGAAATAATTCTTCCTCAATCTCCATATCCATGCAGATCCCTGCGATCAAGCCAAGGAGAGCGGACCTTGCCAGGGTAATTTCACGAGATGGTACTTCAACAAAGAGCGTCAAGCCTGCGAGCAATTCACATACGGTGGCTGCAAAGCCAACGACAACAACTATCCAACCGAGGTGGCATGTCATCAACAGTGCCTTCAACCGGGTCGCAGTAGGGGTAAGAGCCTTGAGACAATTTTCTCTCGTATTTCATTCTTTCCCTTCGCCACTTTGACTGAGCAACTTAGAACGTTGATACTGCATCCGAATAACCAAGTATATCGGCAATAAGCGCGTAGATTAGACTTCGATGCGGGATCGCGATGTGAATTTTGGTGAATTGTTTCGAATTTCCTTGTATCCTGGTAGAGTAGCCAGTCGATGGAAAAAAAAAACAACAAAAAATGTTTCCAGCAACAGTCCCGAACGAGTGCGCTCTAGCAAAGGATCCCGGACCGTGTCCGGGCTCGTTGCTGCGCTGGTATCACGACACGACCACTAGTTCTTGTAGACAATTCGTTTACGGCGGTTGTAAAGGCAACGTCAATAAATTTCGTACGCGCGCCGACTGCGAGCGACGCTGTTCGATTCGAGGTACAAATACCAAGAGAAAGAGAGAGAGAGACATATAGGCACAGATGATATATAGGCTATAGCTGCAATATGCATCGCTGTTACATACAGCCTACATACACAAATCTCTCGTAATATCTCTCGTAAAAGACATACGCGCTCGGAGGGGCTTCGATTTTCATGGTTTGGTGATGGATGGTTTTAAGCCTATCTTATGATTCATATATGTCCAGGGATAAAACAACACATTTCGCTGAAGGAAAATCTTCACGCACATGTTTCTTCGCACACCAGGAAAAATACGAAAATGAATAGTATTTTAATAAAATAGAGAATCTATTTGATTCTCTATTCTGAATCAAACAAAGAACAGACTTTATCTATTGAATCAAATTCTATTTGATTTAAATTGATCCCATTCGATTCAATTATATCCAATTTGATTCAAATAGATTTACCATTTGATTCAAATACTGCCCGCTTTCTTATTTTTCTCGGTTCATGGCACTCTTTTGTACTTTTACAATTCCCGCACTTTCGCATCTCGCATCGCCCGCTCTGATCTACTTTTTATTTTTCTATAAGCATATCGATAAGTATCAACTAATCGCACCTCCATTTAATTACCTAATAATAATTGGTGGTATAATATATATATGGTATAATATGGTAGGTGGATTTGTGGAAAGAGTTTCAGAATCTATGTAGTTGGTAGTTGCACTTTTGAACCGGTAAAACTGACATTTTTTTCCCCCCTTTTGTCGCTAACACCGCATGCTCACTTAGTTGGTTAATGGTAACAGATTCTTGCTCGCAACCCCGTGACGAGGGTAACTGCACCGAGAAGCACTCAAGATGGTTCTTCGATAGATCGGAAAATCGTTGCATGCCCTTCTATTACACGGGCTGCGGTGGCAATAGAAATAACTTTGACTCTAGGGACGCATGTGAGTTCGATTGTCCGCCCAAGATCGGTAAGATTTGATTTCGTTTTCTAGCCGATAGCAAGTACAATTCAATCGAAATTGTATTACATTGCAATGATACGTAATTGCAGGACTAATTTAATTGCACCACTATTTCATGACACACCTATTTAAATGCAAACTAATATATATGATCAGTAATCAAAGACTATAAGTCTATAAGCTCCATATCATTTGTCGTTTTTTCCATTTTGTTTTTTGCATTTCACTGATACGACTTTTTACTCACCATACGATGTTCCAACGTCAATAACGTTACTTGAACCAACAAACAGAACAAGACATCTGTCTTCTACCCGCGCTTCTCGGCGAATGTCACGACTATACGCAACGCTGGTTCTACGATTCTTACGAGCAACGCTGCCGTCAATTCTACTATGGTGGATGCGGTGGAAATGGCAATAATTTCCTTACCGAGCAAGATTGCGCTGGTCGTTGTGAAAAATCTCTATCGACACCCGCACCACCGGCTACGGAATTCCGAACAGGTAATTTTTCAATTAATTTCCATTGTATCGATCTCGATCGTAGGAAGATGAGTCGTAAACTTGTCTCGGATTGCAGAATTTTGCTTCCTCGCCGACGATCGTGGCTCTTGCAACGAGAATCATGTTAAATGGTTCTACGATAGTCGCGATGGTATCTGCAAGCAATTCCAGTATGGAGGATGCGAGGGCAATGGCAACAGATTCGAGTCGAAAGAAGAGTGTGATTACCGATGTGGCGAGGTTCAAGGTAACGTTGTCCGGTCTAAGGTTGTCATTAAATGAACTTAATCTGCGATTTTCGATGTGCCAACTAAATCGTTAGTTTCGCCAAGGATTTAAAAACAAACTCCCCAAGTCTATAGTTGCTTTACTCAACTAATCATCAAGTTTGACAAACCTAAGCATAGATTTGGTTGATTCTGCAACGTAGTTTTCCAGGTGTCCTCATTGCAGACCATTTTCCCAATGGAACTATCCCCGATCCAATTCAGGATATTTTCATGAATTCTAAAGCTTATTCAACCCAATCAAATCCAAACCACATTAATTGGAATTAGGGTGGATCAAGAATTTTGGATTTATCCGACTATTGGAATTATTTTTCTGAACTTGTAACTCGCAAAGAAAGGCTGAGTCATCATTTTTGGACAAAACTCCAAAAAAAAAAAAGGCCGAGAACTGTCAAAATTGAAAATTTTTCAATCTTTGTCTTCTTTCTTTTTTCCACAGATCCATGCGCGATGCCCAAAGTTATCGGTCCGTGCAACGGTTTCGTGAAGCAATTCTACTACGAGCGTCGCACGGACTCGTGCGAGGAATTCGACTACAGCGGTTGTGCCGGTAATAAAAATCGTTTTCAGGATCGAGGAGCTTGCGAGGAAAAATGCCGTCGAGGATCTGGAGATCCGCGACTCAATGTCACGAGCACGACGAGCTCATCCGTTACGACGCAACACATACTGCCGACTAGCCCGATTTGCCTTGCACCCGTTGACGCGGGTCCTTGCGACGGTGATGTCACGGCTTATTACTACGACTCGACGTCGAAATCCTGTCAGGCCTTCATCTATGGTGGCTGCAAAGGAAATGCCAACAGATTCCAGACTGAGGAACAGTGCGAGAGACTTTGCGGACGTTTCCAGGGTCAAGGTATTGTTGCTATTGTCTTTTTTGTTTCAAAAGTAAATGAAAGAACACTGAGAAACGATGCGCGGACGTTTTCACGATCAAGGTATAGTTTTTATCGTTTAAACGAAAGAGAAAGAACACTGCGAAACGATTGCAGAGTCATCAGGGATGCAAATCAAAAGATACGATAAAGCTAAAAAAATGTTTGACAGCTCTTCGTGATCTATGATCGCATTTCACAAAAAGCCAATGACACTTGACGATGATGTAATCTTAATAATGTGCCAGGTACAATGAAACCCAGCAATTCTGGTAGCTGAATCTTGAAATCACTCTTTGTTGCGAACGCTCGTTCGTAAATGTACAAATTTAGCAGCATGGCAACGTGGCTGTCCAACAATTGAATGAATCTGTTCATATAACACCCCAATCCCTCGATCTTTCATCGAAGATTCGTAGAGATGTGCTCAAGTCCCTCTTGCCTGAACGCCAATAGGAGCCATTGACTCTCCAGTCATTACCGGACCAGCTCCATTTATTAATTTTGCTGTTAATGCTCGTACGTGTCAGATTCCTGCAATCTACCGTCCGACAGTGGACCCTGCCGCGGCGCATTCCCGAAAATTTTCTACGATCCGAGCGCCCGTATCTGTCGTGAATTCATCTACGGTGGATGCGACGGCAACGCGAATCGATTCAGTAGCGTTTCCGAGTGCGAGTCCGTATGTCTCCATCACGAGGAGCCAGCACCAGCCGGCAACGACACGGCTCTATCTCATCTCGGTAATGTTCATGACAAATATTCGATTGCATTCTCATAATTAATCGGTTGACACAGGCATGATCACTACTCATACAGGATGGTGTAATAAAAAATCTAGAGTTATAAGATTGTGGTGACTAACGACTAGATATGTAAATGAAAACAATTAACAATTGGTGACCGGGTGTATAGCTATATGTCGCGAGACCGTGGATATCGGATCTTGTTCGGCTGGCAATTACAAGCGATTCTACTTCGACGAGGAACGACAAACATGCATGCCCTTCCTCTACACCGGTTGCGGTGGCAATCGTAACAACTTCAAGACCTTCGAGTCATGTCTTAACACCTGTTTCAGGAGTAAGTTCTTCAATGTGTGCCTAGAGAACTCGGAACAAAATCGCTCACACACCGCATACAGTCAAATCCTAAAATCAGATTTCGTGATAGTTCTGATAGGGTAGACGTACCGGTTGTGGCCACTTTAAGCATTTTCGAACACTCATTTACGAACAGTGTTCACATTATTGCAAATTCAGAATTGAAAAAGTGATCGATGTAACCTAAAAGGTGCACAGAATCGAATTGTCATCATTTCAAACCTTTTCTGATAATGATAATTAAGAAAATAAGAAATTATCTTGTAGCTGTCATTTTCACCATTTGTGGCCACAATTGTACTATTTTTGGTCATTCGAAGTACCAGTTGTGGCCACCATGCTTTGAATTCGGATTGGCCATAAGCTGGCCACAAATAGAACAATCGCATTTTGAATGTACCACTTTTGGTCACCGCGTATTTTTCAGGTATTTTAGCTGATATGTCAGTTTTTTATGATTCCAACCCGCAAAATGAGCTTTAACTGATAAAATATATATTTTTTATGGGACGGAATGATTTTGTATTATGAGAAATCGTAGTCTTCTCACCTCGGGATCCCTTGACACTTCTGACAAGAAAACTACACAAACCGCTCAGCGTTGACACATTTCGTCATGTTTCGTTGAAATAAATTAGCAGATATTCAAGAAAGCAATCGATATTGGTGCGGAAGTATCTTGAATATTGAAATATTACGCTCGATGAAGTGAACATAGCCTTGAAACTTTAAGAAATTCGAGAGAAATGAGGAGTTGCCACAAACGGTACAGTGACCACAGCTGGTACGTCTACCCTGTGTCGCGTTAAAGAAGAACAGAAAGCTGAATAGAATCATTTTTTTTGTGATTGAGAAATGGAATCTGATATCTGGATGAGACTATGTACCTCAAACATTCTTAAAGCACGTGACTTTTGTCGCTCATCAAAGCATGCTCTGTTTTCGCACGGTTGCATGCCAGTCGATTTCCAAATTCTAATTTTTGACACGCGCTAAAATCAACGTCAAACGTCTCTTCGACAGCGAGTAACGAGATAGACATAGGCACGGGCACAGGTTCGAAGGATCCGTGTGCCGAGGCTCACGAGGAATGCGACATAATACGTTGCCCCTATGGCAAGGAGGCATACGTCGATGATCACGACTGCGAGCGTTGTCGATGCGTTGATCCTTGCAGAATTCTCTACTGTCCGGAAGGCACGAGATGCTCGATCACCCTCGTGGCTACCGGCGATGGCACGGAATACCGTGGGGTCTGCAGATCGAGTAAGAAATTTGCCTATTTTGTTTTTTTTTTAATCATGATTCGAAGGATACTGTTCCAAATATGGACGTGAATGTATGAAGAATATTTTAAGATTAAAGGAATCCTCGTTCAAGGGGATAAGGTCTTTTATTACCCGGGAAAAAATCGTCTACGTAGATCTAAATATTGGAAAATCGTAGATCTACCTAGATCCCCGTATATAACGGTAGATTCAAGTATATTATTCAAGATAACCTGATAGTATGCTCGGACACTTTTCGATATAGATCTAAATTTGATCTAACCGCATCTAAATTCGATGTACGTGGTTGTACACTACTTTTCTTCCGGGTATGGTAAAGTGACCATTTTGATTTCATTGGAGACATCCAAAAGTTGTCGCAAAGAGTTTAACGGCTGCGTCTGCTCATAGGGTTAAGCAATCAGTCATTATCTTTTCAATGGTCTGTTATCCTCCCATCCGAGTAATTAGTCTCATAAAATTCTGTTGCCTCTTTATCATTGGAATCATAAAGACCGAATAGAACCCCTTGAATAATCCAATTTCATTCCACATATGACCCGAACTGCCGTTCTTTCCTCACGCGAATTCTCATTCACAGCCATGAAACCTGGCAACTGTCCAATCGTCTCGAACAGCACGAGATGCGAGCGTGAATGTTCGACCGATGCCGATTGCAACGGTGACACGAAGTGTTGCAACAACGGCTGTGGCACATCGTGCCTCGAGCCAGCGTCTGAGCAACCTACAACACTGCCCCCTATTTTCAACGTGACGGCACCTCAGTTCGGCGCCGAGCCCGCCGCCATCAAGACCCCCGAGGAACCTCGAGTCAGTGCCGAGGAGGGTTCTTACGTGACGATGAGATGCATCGCTACTGGAAATCCAAGACCGGCAATAACGTGGAGAAAGGACACGACAGTGGTGAGTTGCTGGAAGAAAGTAGCGGCAGATATTTCTGGATTCTTGATATACGTAAAAGCTTGGATCTGGGTCTGTTCGAACAGGAATGATGATGGTTGCCTCGAGTTAAATGCATATACCGTTTAATCGTTGTATTCCTATTTTCCAATGTACGGGGTCCGTTGACCCTTCACGATACCATCCAATTTTTCCGAACCAGACACCGGGAAGCTTCGCCTTAACGCTTTCGTCCTCTTTCAGATCGATCCATTGGAAAAGAGACGTCGTATATTGACCGACGGATCCCTCCAGATCGTCAATCTCTACAGTTACGATCGCGGTACATACGTGTGCACAGCCGAAAATGGCCTAGCGCCACCAGCGAGAACCGAGTATCAGCTGGAAGTCACGGGTAAGAGGAAATTTTCTCCAAATCCAGAAGTAACCATCAGGTATCATCCAAGATGGGCATTGAGAATATTACTTTGGATTCTCTGAGAATGATTACTGACCCACTTACAAAAAAAAAATATCGTTTCCCACCTTAACTCCTTAACGTTCTAACACAACTATATGGTGTTTGATAATCTAAAGTTCTTGAATTAACCGTTAATAACGATTCTTAGAACCTCACGATCATTCAGCGGCGATCGTAGGAGAGCCGGATTCATTCGTAACCGTAACGATGAATTCTCCCACGATACTGCACTGTTACGCAATGGGTTGGCCAAGGCCATTCGTCACATGGTGGCGGGGTGATCGCATGTTACCACTTTCATCGGAATATTACGAGCAAGACGCGGACTATACCCTACTAATACGCTCGGTGACATTAACGAATCTCGGTGTTTATACGTGTCAGGCTTACAACGGTATCGAGAGACCGGCGTCATGGTCGATCACGCTACAGGCAATTGGTCCGGTCCACAATATACGACCGGATCAGCTCGAGTACGCCAAGTATCTCGTACAACCACCAAAAAGACCCGACAGACCAACGACAGATCGTCCCCAGTATCCCTACAGACCCGTTAGGACTCAGGCTCCGGCTAATCAGACTTACGCTCCGATATATCCGACCGTGGCATCGCCATATCGACAATCCTTTACCCCAAGACATTCATATACTCCACCGGTTGTTGTTCCCATAATGACCGTGGCACCGCCGTCTTTGACCAATCGGTACAGAGGTGAGATACACGATCCTCGCCCTCTGGCGGATTGGTTCAGCCTCGTTTCTTAGACCGTTTTAGAATCAACGGTTTGTTCGATGCCAAAGGGTCCAAACAATTTCAAACTAATGGGTTTTCCATCATTCAAGCGTAGTACTTGGATAACGATATACAATGTACAATATCTTTGTTATAAAACTTCCAACAGCTTAGAGGTTAGCCGAGTTGAAATGATTGAACGAACTAGAGTGAAACAGAGGATGAAAAATCATAATGATTTTTTTTTTTTAAATATAATTCAAGTGCCAAAAGACATCTCCACAGTTATTATAAATTCTGACAACTACTTTAACGTGTTTTCAAATTTTATAGCTTTCTCCAACAATTTTATTACTAAAATAGTCTGCCACAAGGATTATCTTGAGTAGTAGTGCTTTATTGCTTGAATGGATGACCGCTCAATCGTACACTGACTCTGGCATTGATCGAACCTTCCGTATTCCTTAAAATTGATTAATGGTTGAAACTTGATTGGATTCGAGCTAGATTTTGGGACAAACTAACCAATGCAAGGTTGGCCCAGTCTGCCAGAGGATTGAAAAAAAAAAGCTAATTAGCTTGCTCACGCAATTTTCGTTACTGTTTTTTTTTCTTTTATCCCTAAACGTTTGCTTGATGCACGAAGGCTTCTCTAAAAAACAAAACGCTTTATTCGGCATGTCGCACACTGTCCCATACCGTAACACTTTCTGCGCTCAAATTTTTTCTTTCAGTTCAAACATTTTTGTAATTTATTTTAAATTTATTTCGTTCGCCTCGAAGCCTCGATTGTTTCGTCACTTTCGGAGTTTAATTAACTTGTTTTTTTTTTTTGTTCTTCTCTTCATTACTATCAGTCCCTGTGAGTGTAAATATTAGCACGGAACAAACGGAATATCCTGTTGGGAGTGACATAAGCCTCGGCTGTTCAGTCGATGGTTATCCGATACCCACGGTTCTCTGGTACAAGAACAACGAGCTCATTCGTACCGATGATCGTATCAAAATTTCGGGTTAGTCCAAATATCAAACTGGACGTATCATTCGTTTGTTTGTGATATTTTTTTTTTGTTCCCCTTGATCTTATGATTTTCGTGAACGAAAATTTTGATTTTCTTTCGCAGAATCAAACAGACTGGTAATTACGAACGCAGGGAACAATGACACGGGTGAATACCGATGCGAGGCAAGCAACGAAGACTCGAGAAGCTCGGCGAGCGTTGACATTCGCGTCGATGGTAAGATAACTAAATTATTATCGTTACTATTCCTTCCTCGTACAGGTTTATTTTTGGAAACATTTAATTCGAAATTTTCATACCAAAGGCCTCTGGATGTTCCAGCACATCGATAAATCAAATTTAAGAAGCATAGTACGAAAAAAAAAATTGGGTCTTAAAAGACGTAAATGTCCATTTTTTTTTTTCAAGAAATTAATCAAATGTTCGCAGCATAGCCAAATAAACACAAGGGCACATAAAGCATTGAGTTTAATTGAGTTTAAAACTCAAGGAGAGAAAGTTATCGGAAAGTAAAAGGTGTTAACAGCAGAGGAGCCTTGTATAGAGGTTCAAGCGCTTTAGCGCTCAAGCGAGAGCGCTTCGCTTGAAGCCACCTGGCGGATTTCTAACGAAACAGCTCGTCGAGGCGTTAAGCCCGAATTATATGTCGTGAAAGTTTTGTCATTCGAGCTACCCTTGTCGTTCACAATCTTATTAAATAACAATGGCAATCAAAGGCTACTGCGATGCGTCGTTTAATTTTGGAAAAATTAGATAACCATGAACAAGATTGCTATCTGAACTTTGCTTTGTCATAATTTTTTTTTCACATTCAGGAATCTTCTTCAATGAGGAAGAAACATTGAAAAAAAGACAAAACTGCCTCGTTGCGAAGAAACTTTTGTTAAAAGATCTGACGAAACACCGTCTAATTTTCCAACTTGCATCTCATTGTTTTTTTTTAAATTTTTTTTATTATAAATCTCAAAAATACCATATATAATTATAGCTCCGGTCACTTGCCTTATTTTTTTGCTCGATATTTTTCCTGCAGGCCTCTACATTCATCCGGATTGCCAGGACAACGCGTTTTTCGCAAAATGCGATCTCATTGTATTCGCAAAGTATTGTCAGCACAAGTACTACGCAAAATTCTGCTGTAGATCGTGCACCGAGGCGGGTCAATTGCCGACAAACGGTCCGCATCTCGAAGCAGCTAGAAAACGAAGAAGAAGAAATTCGTTGGATCGCTGGTCCGTCTAAGACGAGGAAGCACGAAGAAACGAAGGGAGGAAGAAAAAAAAATAATAATAATAATATTTACCGCATCGTAGTTGAGTATTTCGGGACAAACCGGTCGAAACATCGCGGGCACGCTTGACCTCTTCGACCCCTCTTTCGTCGGCTTGAGCGTGTCTCTCACGCGCCGATGACGTAGCGGGGCGACGCTGAGAAAAAAAAAAAAAGGAAATGAAAATAATGAAAATGCATCCGGAAGTCGAAAAGAACGAATCGAATATCGTTCACTGCCAAAGTCTTAGAACGTCTATAATTAAATGTAGATACTAAGTACCTATTTACATATTGACGATTGATTGTTGAAAAAAAAAAGCAGAAAAAAAACAAAAAATGACGAAGAAAAATATCAAAAGTTAACGACGCGATGCTCCCTTCGGGGGAGAAGAGCGAATTAACTCCAAAAATCGAACGATTTATCACACTCGTTCGAGTGGCTGATTTTTGCTTTCCAATCTAAGTTCACATGTCCTACTGTCAATAACTTTTGCCAATTTTACTGTAAAGTTAACTTCTCCGATTCACATTAGTCAAATGCGAGGGTTAAACTTTCACAATGATTCCTGCAAAGTTTTCAAATATCCCATAATTGTACATTTTCGTCGAGATTTTTCAATGAATAATCCTAATTATTTTTCACCGATTTCAATGTATCAAGGCTCACATTGTTCCTCAAAAAAAAAACTCTACGAATTCATCGCGTAGATTTTTTTGGTAGTATCGTTTGAAAATTATAGCATTTTGTTTGTGGAAGAATTTTTTTTTTTTCTACCGATTGAACAATGGGGGCTACAATTGTCAAACGATCAGCCCAACAAAAAATTCCACATGGTCGATTCGTCGAGTATTTTTTTAGGAATAAAATAAGCCCTGAAGTATTGAAATTGTTAAAAAAAAAAAAGGAAAGGATCATACTTTGAAAAATCTCGACGAAAATGTACCATATCATGGAAATTTGCATTTGTCAGTCGATGACTTTTGCAAACATCCTACGTTATTAATATTTTTCTAGTTTAAGAATCCACGCCGTAATGCAACTCAACCTTCGCTATCGTTAATCAGTGCACTAAACTTTGCAAAAACCATTGTGAAAATTTAGAACTCGTTTGACTGGTGCGGAGCGCACAGCGGCTGCCTCGATGAACGCCGGAAACGTAAAAGAAAAAAAAATGTAGCAATTGTTTTACGGTATCGCCATTATTTCAAAATCCAGTATTTTCTTTTTTCAATACCCACGAGCTAGGATTATTGGGGAAAAAAAATTCTTATGCTAAATCGCTAAATCAAATCTTGAGACCGGTAGTATTCGAAACATGAATTTCCCCACAGCAGTTCGCCCTTTTTGCATAATTCATCTACTCATACGATTGCGATCATATGAAAATCCTCCGTCGTAGTTTAAATTATTCCTTTTTTTTTTCATGCAAGCATGAACGTCAGCGATTCCAGCAAAAAAAAAGTACCAAAGTTGGGGGGAAAAAAAACACAGCGTAATTTCTTTTTCAATGTTCACCACTCATTGCGATAAAAGACAGCAGCTTGGAAATTTTGTATCGTTGGGACATATGAACTGTATGATTGAAAATGAAAATTAGGTGCTATAATGGAGTTTGTCGTTGGATGCAGGGGCAAATGGACGATTTAACAGCTCTCGCCAACTGGGCTGCAGAGATCTCTCGCTGCATTGAAAAAAAAAAAAAAAAAAAAAACGTATTTTGGCCTATTTTGTTTTTTTTAAACTCATTTATTATTAATTGTTTCATACAAAACTTACCTACCGTATTTGTAATCGTGAGTTCATAATAAAAATGATTATTGTTTTCAGTGTTTTGCATGAAAAAAAAAATCATAAAAACTAAATGTAATGACTCAAAGTAACAACGATCGCTACTTGCCACTCGCTACGTATATTTTTAGCTTTTATGATTTTTTTTTTCACGCAACGAACTGGCAATCAAATAATCGTTAACATTGTGAAATAAAGAACAGGACACATTACAAATATTGCGGATCAGTGTCGTAAAATAATTAAGATTAAACAAGTTGCAAACAAAAATAAACCAAAAGACTTTTTTTTAAATGTAACGAGGGATGCCTGTATCTCTGCTAGGCTGGCACTTTAACGCAAACATTTTACATTTTACATAATCGCGAGACAACATATCGTTCGTTGAACAATATATATGCCTGAGTATCGGAGAGAACAAAAAAAGAAGAATCAAATTAAAGATTAAAAGTAAAAAGAGAAATAGAAGAAAAAAAAAACAGTTATAAGTCAAAACAAATATAAGCGAACACACACCTCTTATTGTATATGATATAAATAGTTACGTTAGGTGCGTTAGTGCCAGGCATCGATGCTCCTTGTATGAATATTCCGATATATATATATAAATATTATATACAATAATAATTATACTATTATTATTATATATATTATTATATATATATAATAATTATATACATAATGTAATTAGAAATATATATATATACACATATTTCTAATTATTCTACCATAATAATAATTTTAATAGCTACGTAATAGATTTTTAATGGAATTTACGACCCTGCACTATTAATAAACAGCACGGGGAAACTATTTGTATGCGAGAAATCCTCGTGAAAATACGAGAGCATGAAAATCTCTTTCATCCAACTATAACACATATACACACATATGTACAGTTGTATTTTTTAACATTAGAAGTTTATCGAGTCCATATGTATTACCTTTATACACGCTAATCTCTCTCGTAGAACGGGAGAAAAGTTGTAGACTCGTCAATAGTGTCATTGTCCGATCGATGATGACGTTTTTGTTTCATCCCCTCCTGATTACTTTTCACCCAAGACGTTTTTTCTTTTTTTTTTCTTTTTTTTTCTCGTTAGAATGACGAACTTTCAGGGTAGAAACGTACCGGTATTCCATTTGAAATTGGATATGCAATATTCGAAGATTTCGAATTTTTCGAAAGCTCCGAATCCGATCCAAAAAGAATTCGATCTGAAAAAAGAAAAAAAAATTTACTGATTAATTCTGTATATTTGTGCAAATATTGCCAAAGTAAGATCACAAGGATGTGAAAAAAAAAAAACAACGAAGTTTCAGTGACAAAGATGGTCATGATCGGTAAAATGATTGCAACAGGTACATCTCTACCCTATTTGGCAGAAAAACAAAACATTTCATATACCTTTGCGTATTTAAGTGACAGAATCGTAATTGTAAGTTGTTGATAAGAGCGATCATGACTCTCAGCGTTTCCAATACGATCGATAAGCGTTGATTCACACATCGATCGAGCCTAAAAAAAAATCGCGTCGGAGCTAAAAATACACACACACACACACACACACACACACACACACACACACACACACGGGAAAAAATAGTTTAAATCTACGTAGATCAAATTTAAGATCTGCGTAGTCATTTTATAGATCAAATAAATCGTAGATCTACCGGGATCTTCGTTTATCTACTTGAATCTTAGTATATTTACTTAGATATAGATAGATCTGACCAAGATCTAGGTAGATCTATGATTTTACAAAATTCAGATCTACGTAGAATCTAAAAATTAACTGTGCAGATCTAAACTAATCCTTTCCGGGCACACGACACACATACACACACACACACACACACACACACACTCAGTGCCTTATAATAAGACGATTATGCGAAAGATTTAAAAATAGGGGTCAGTGAAATAGAAGAGAATAAAAAAAAAAAGCCTATCTGGTAAAATTAGATCGATGAGAAAAAATTCCATTACACGAGCTGAAAATTCCTCGTGCAGACATAAAAGACCCCAGGGATGGGCATTGAATTATCAATCTGATACGTAAGGCATATACATTTCAAAATTCTTGATTATCAACGATTTATACGTTAAAATATATATGTAAATGTTAAAAAATAAATAAAAAATAAAACCCCCAATAACTTTTAATTGATAAGCAGAGCTGTACGTTTCACGAGAGTTTGTAGTGGCTGGAGAAGGAGGAAAAACAAAAATTATATATATGTATGTATCGAAACACGTCACTGTTATAGAAAGAACATTTTATCGACAATAATAATATTTAAGAAATTTCAATATACCTTTTAGAAATAAATCATTCATTATTACAGACAACGTGAAATTTTTATTTTATTTTATATTTTTTTCTTATTCTCGTGCCCACACGTTTATATGTATACCAGTTGCGTGTATAAAATAAGTTTAGACATGACGATTTTGTTTCCTGTACGAAATTTTTCTCATGTCGAATAAAAAAAAAAAATTAATAATAACCATAACAATCATAATTATGTATCGTAGAGCCAAGACGAGGAAAAAAATGAACTTACGTCGATAATTTTTTTTTTTTTACATTACACAGGACGACCACGACCTCGTTTTATAATCGGGAAACGCTTGTATCGTTTCTCTATCGTCATCGTACGTTCCATTCTTTCCGTGGCTATGCGCTCGATTTTGGCAAACAAATCGCTGTGCACGGCAATGCATTTTCGAAAATCCTTACGTTCGAGACGATAAGCCTCGCATACCTCGATAGCAACAACACTCGCTACGCGCCTCTGATCCTGCACCAAAAGTGCCACCTCGCCAAAGTGCGCACCATCTTCCAAATGACAAACCTGCTCGACGACCAATCGTTTCCCATTTATTATCAATTATGATTTGTCGAGCATAAAAAAAATGTTGCAGAAGTATTTTTTTTTTAAATTTTTCTTGTTCAATTGGCCCACAAAAAAACGTATCGAAAAACATTCGAGAAAAAGATATTGCTTGAGATGCTGGCAAAAAAAATATTAGCAACGATGTGCAAACAAAAATTCGGAATATGTAATTTTTTTGGAGAAAAGCTCGGATCTTCTGGCTCGAATTTTCGGGAAAAAAAACCGATAAACTCAAAAGACGGCTTTTTCGAAATTATATTCCGATAATGTAAAAAAAAAAAAAATATTCAGATCGTTGTATGAAAAATTGTGAGAGTGTGGTATTTTTGAAAAAATTTTTTTGTTTTGTTTTGATAAAAATACTGCATCAGGTTCGTGGAGGATTATCGAAAATTCTGTATTTCGGACGATCGATACGATTTTTGACAAATTGAAAAAAGGAGCCTGGAGCCCTTTAAAAAAAAAGTGGTTTTTTTTTGCAATTTTAAGGATGTTCCTCTGTTATATCGATATTATCGATTTGAAATTTTTACAGCCTAGTAGTGTTTATCCCTAAAAAGTGTGTGCAAAGGTTCAATGAGATTAGGAGCCTCGTTGACGAGCTACTAAATGTTTAAAAAAATATCATCTAAGATGCGTTTTTATGGCCGCACATGAAAAAAAAAGTTCCAAACGTTCTGTAATTCACGAACTTGAAATGCCAGCACTTTTAAAAAATTGTGTGACCTGGTTTTATTTATAATAAAACCGTGTGCGAGAGCTCACCTTAATTGACCCTAGGTTACCACACTTCTTTTTTTCCTACATCGTTATCACACTGGGGTCCCGTGGACCCCACGTAGATTTTTCCCCACAACTCCAGCTAAAATTGACATATTTCAATTGTTTCTTTTTTTTTCAATCGATGGAGAATCAACCAAGGAACAGGTCCATGACAAAAAAAATTGATAGAACGACAAAGCTCTGAATTATACGGGTTTGAAGGAAGAAGAACGTCCAAAAACACGAAAGAAATATCGATTTTGCAATTGGCCTGGGGTCCCTGGGACCCGAGAGTGTTAAACTAGGGTTAAGAGCATTTTCATTGAGTAATTAAATATAACATAATTTAAAATGCTGAAAAAAGAAGCGTACGCTGTCGATTTGAGACGTGACGGACAATGTCGAACTCAACTTGTCGAATTAGACTTCTTTTTTCAAAATAAAATCCTGGAGTTTTTTAGCGTCTTTTTATAATAAATAGCATAAATAATAACTTATGAAATGTGCATTATTATCCCTCTCTACATTTTGGCAAGGGAAAAATAGAAATAATGAAAATTCGGCGCTTTTTGTGCTTCAACTCGAAACGCTGCTCAAACTATACGTAATAGAGTAAATTTGCTCACAAATCACTTTCTAGGTAACTAAATTCTCTACAATAAAGTCCGCGACGGTATATATCTAAAGTTAATAATTTAGTCGCGAGAGGCGTTCAAAGTTGTGAAAATAATTAAAAAAAAAAACCATTTCAAGCGGATAGCTTTATTTCAATTTAGTTATGAATAAAGTTTTTTAGGCGGTAATGGCTTTCACGTTGGGTCCAGTTTACGTATGAATTTTTATACATTTTTAATTAAACGCTAACGCGGTAATATGTAATTTAACAACTAGTAGGTCTACTATTCTGCGATTTCACGAAAATCACACTTCCTCGTCACGCCACGTCGGACACCTCCCGCTCATTCGCTATTGAATTTTCATATATGCTATCGCAGACTTTTTTCATAGAAAATTTAATTCTCAACAAAATTGTATTGGTTCAATTTTCTCTATCTTGAATAGTTCGGACAGCGTTCCGAGTTGAAGCTCGGAAAACGTGAATTTTGAATTTTTTTTTGCAACGTAAGCGTTGATATTTCAAAAAATTACTGGAATATAATTGCTAGAATTTTTATGCGTAGTTATCAGTGCCATTTATCATCGAATAGCGTCGAAACAAAACCTCATAGTCCTAATTCTAATTTCGAGAACATAAATTGACTGGCCGAGATGAGTGAGGATTTGACGTTGGCACCGCTGAGCCCTGCCTGCGTATAAGCATAAGGACCCCCCCTCGTCCCGCAAACGAACAGAGGAATATCCTTAAAACGGATATTGAGAATATTTGTAATTCGGAAAAAAAAAAACATTGAATTGACCTCTTTGCCCGTCGGCGTGAGAACAGCGACAGTACCGCTGGCCAGAAAGAACATGCAGTCGCCCTGAGTCCCGGCTTTGACTATCACGTCATTTGGCAGATAGAGCTCGAATTTTAAATTCGCTACAATCGATACGAGCACATCTTTGGGAAGAGTCCTGAAGACAGCAACGTTCTCCACGAGACGTCTGCACGAATGGAGCAAGATTTCTTCTCGCAATTGTTCTTCGATAATAGCAATTAGTCGATTTCAATTTCATAACTTGTTTTTCATTTTTTTTAAATTAATTAAGCACTTTTTTTTAAAGAAAACGATTTTTCGGCGTTATAAATACTCGTTTGACTTGGTATAGCGAGTGAGTTTGTGAGCTGTGAAAAAAGATTAAATTGAATTTCGAATACCGGATAGACCAGCCAGTATAATTTTCTCCCGGAAATAAGTATTTCTGTAGCGATGACGATAACAAGCCAATAATCGTCTCTTCATGTAAGGCGGCAATTGTTTCTGCCTCGTATAAGCCAACAATTGATTGACGATCTCCTGATACTTGGACTCGGCTGCCTTGCTGACTGCACGAATTTGCAGAAACATAACTGCGAGTAAAAAAAAAAAAATATAATTTCCATCAGGCCTCGGTGCGAATTAAAAGAAAAACAAAGAAAAAAAGAACCGGCTATGCTCACCGATCACGCAACCCTCGAATATACGTCCGAGGAGCATGAGAATTGTGCAAACAATCGTGTGACCCTGAGTCCTGGGTTCTATTCCGCCAAAACCACTCGCAACGAAATTTTGTATCACAATAAAGAGGGCATGACGATATCTCGTTGATATGTCTTCCTTTGCTATATTCGACACCCAACAGTCGTCACACTCCTGCAAAATAAACGTTGGTTATCCTCGAGGATTTTGTACGGTGTCAAAAAAAAAAAAAATTAGATTCAATGAGAATATGGAAGAAGCAGGAATTTTTGTTTTTGTTCGTTTCTGTAAAGAAGCTCATTATTGCACTTGCAAAGTTTTGTGAACATTCGTTATACTTTTTAACAGAGATAAATCTTTTGCAATTTTTCAAGAATCAGGAATTTTCAAATTGACACTGAAACATTTCAAGCGGTTTTTGTTTTTTGAAAAAAACAAAGTATTTCCTAAAAACTTCCTTTACTTTCATGATATAATTCCGCCAAAAGCCTTGACCCTGTCGAGTTTCTGACGTTTCGGTAGAAATCCGCCAGGTGGCTTCGAGCAGAGAGCTCTCGCGTGATCACGACACCGCTCGAATACCTATACAAGGCAATCCCACCTTTCCTATATCCTTCTGATAATTCTCTCCACTGGAGTTCGAAAATCGATCAATAAAATTTCTTCCAACGTTTTATTTGCAAACTATTTTTTACTGCTTTATCAAAAATAACTGGAATTCTTCCTAACTTTTCTTTTGATACATCAACCTTGATTTTTTTTTCCAGAAATACATAACATTCTTTTATTTTTACAAATTTAATTATTGTAAATTAATGAAAAGAAAATGTATTTTCTTTATTTTATCAAAATTCTCATTGAATATAACTTTTTTTAATTGCATGTAAAAAAAAAAACTAAGTCATACATCCACGGTTATTCGAAGAATGTACATGATGATGAGGGGTGTTATGTAACACAGGCAAGCGAACCAGTGAATAACGTACAAAGAAAGAACAAGGGTACTGAACATCCGACAGGTATAATCTTTGATCTGGAAATGCTGAATTCGATGAAAAAAAAAAAAATATATATATATATATATATATATTAGGCCGGTTTTTTTTAACTTTTATTTTTTTTTTCTTCTTACATACCCGTCGAAAAGTTAGTTTTTAGCCTCAAACCGAAGCCTCGTGAAACCGGAACTCGGTAGTAAAATTCTAAAAGGTGACTCATCCGGTTTGAATGTTTCAAACACTCTAACCGAAATATCTCGAAAACTATACAAGCTGAGAAGCTGTTTTTGATTTCATTTTGTAAATAATCAAATTTTCTTTTAAAAAAAAAAGCTCGTGACTACTATACATTCAAATGTACACAATTTGTATCAGCTTAGAACACGGATGAAATAAAAAATTACAAAGTAATAAGCATCTTCATTCATTTATTCGATGAACTTAACTTTAAACGTTCGTATCGAGTACAAGATGAACATTTGGGTGTATAGCAGTCAGGACCTTTTTTAAAGAAAATTTGATTATCTACAAAATGAAACCAAAAACAGCTTCCTAGCTTGTATAGTTTTCGAGATATTTCCATTAGAGTGTTTGATAAATTCAAACCGGATGAGTCAACTTTTAGAATTTTTCTACCGAGTTCCGGTTTCACGAGGCTTCGTTTGAGGCTAAAAAACGAACTTTTAGAAAGGTGCGTGAGAAGAAAAAAAAAGTAAAAAAAAAACCGGCCTAATATATACAAATATAAATATATGACATCCGTTATGTACGTAAGAAAGAAAAATCTCAAAGGTACTTTAACGTTTTACCATCAAGAGCTGAAAGACGTAAGAATTAAAGGTGACATAACGCGATATCTTCAGAAGAGGTATAAGATTTATCATAGTCACGATTATGGATGATTCTCGTCCGGGTGTCTTTCTCCATTCGTAGGTAATACGATCGTAGGGAAGTGACGTGAGAATATCGACAAGAAGATATCCCCTGAGATATCTTCTGGGGACCGGAAGTAAAATTAAACAAAAAAAATTTGTATCCAAGGGATACAACGAGGATCCCGAATCCTCGAAGAATTCCAAAAATGTCGTATCTTCGTGCAAACAATATTTATGTAATTCCAAAAAGGGTTAATAATTTTTTTTTTACAGAATTTTTTTAGTCAAAAATTTTCGAGATATATTCAAATTGAAATTCGACGAATTCTTTTTTTTTTTTAGAATTTCCAAAATGACAAAAAGGTTGCATTTTTTTAAATAAAAGATAAACCCAAGAATGGTTGAGCTTTCACAAAAGTCACTAATTTTTATAACTTCAGTCACGTAAAAATGTTTGTTATTGAAAAAAAAAAAATTATCGTAAGAAATACTTGAATATGTCTGCCTGTCGAAGATTAATTGTCATTTCTCGCTGGGATGCGATGCCGGTAAAGCAATTAAAAATAATGTCCAGCCAGAATAAAACGTATATCGTGGGATTTATCGTGTCGTGGCGCACGAGCTCGTAGTCCAAAACGACGAAACTCGTCATGAATGGAATAGTCATAAACGCTACGGCGTACACGAGGGTCATTAGAATTTCCCAAAGAAATCTGTGAAAAAAAAAAAAAAAAGATAATAAAGATATGGGATTACGGGTCGGTAATGAAAGCTTTTCATACAAAATTAGTAAAATAAAATAAAATAAAATAAAAATATAAACGTCATAATTTTCAAACAGCCAGTCCTGATATAATATATCGATAAAATTTCGTTTCATTTGTAAATTTGAGAAAAAAAAAAATTAATGATACGCATATCGATGAATCTTTTGTCGGAATAAATTACTAAAATTTTCGTTCATTGTAGATAATAGATAATTAATTACTTTCGCTTGTTATTATTTTATAACCCGAGATTTTTTTGTCATACAATTAAGTGGGCGACACAACGCCTGTTTACAGATTTTATTTCTATGGACTTATTTTTCGTTTCAACGAAAAATATTGATTAAAATAAAAAGCGAATGTGACTTTTGGAAAAGTATAATGAGCAATGACGAATAAGATTTTTATTATATTTTTTGTTTTTTTGCAATACTCATGGCAGAGTAAACGAACTTGGTAGAATTTTTTCCACAATCATAGATCAAAGAAAAATCTTCGTTAGTTGTCTTGAATAAAAATAAATAAAAAAAAAAAAAACACGTTTAATCGCATTTCGACCTTGCGCTATCAGCTTTCTGATAAAATTTTATTGAGGCAAAAATACAAAAATATTATAACAATGGACCTTGATTCTTGCTCAAAAAATCTTGCTCATTTTTACGGAATAATTTTTTTGGTTAGTTCAAAAAATCACGCAGATCGTCTAATTGTATAAAAATATGAATGAATAATACAATACGAAATAAATAAATAAAAATAACGAAAAAAATGAAATTGTGTATACGATATATATATATATACACCTGACAGGACTGAAGGGATGAACGATCCACCAATTTGGCAGCTGACACTGTCTCCTTCTTTCTCGTCTGACAGCTGCCAAACTGTCGAACCATATTCCCGAATTCGGATGCTTGTCGCTCATCAAACACCAGGATTTCCATTTCTCGAACCAGATCGAAGATCTCACGAAAGGTGGCAAAAAGCTGGGAAGCGCGAGATCTGACTTCAACGTTAATTCGCAATTGTGCACATTTCGAACAAATTCCTCGCCCATATCTGTAATATCGCAAAAAAAAAAATATAAATATAATAATTAGTATTTACGAGAGTCCTCATTGTCAGCAATATTGAAGCTACGAGGAGATTTTTCAATACTTCAGATCGTCAATTCGAGTATCCCATGTACGTAACGCATCTTCATTTATTTTCAACATTCATATTTTTTAGTATAAAAAGTATAATGTGTGTGCGTTTTTAGATTACTCATAGGTATTTACATTGATTATCGTTTTATTGGGGAAAAAAAAACGATATTATCACGTATATATATATATATTTTTTTCTACGCGACACTGTTCTGCTGTATACGATACAGTCCTCTACCAAACACACATAATATTTTATTGCACGACTATAATTGAATATCCTCGGCCCATAATCCAAAAAATCCACAAATTTCACGAGAATTTTTAAATAAAAATTTTTTTTTTTAAATAAACAATATTTTCAAGTGATTTCTTTAGGATACCGAGAAAATCCATTCTGAACGATGGTAATGCCAAAAAAAGTTGGACAAATTTGAAAAAAAAAGTCATTTTACCGCAAAACGGTGTTTTTTTTAGTAGTCAACTCTTTTTTTTATATGAAAATTCGTGCTTATTTTTTAGCTGACCCAGTATACACCTCCGTTTGCATCATTTTTTTTTTTCTTCTCGTGCATGATAAATTTTCTCTCGCGCATAATTGCACAATTATTCGATAATTCGTGTATATATATATATATATACATATATATATAGATTATTCGCCGTCGTCGTAGCACACAACTAGCCCCGTATAAAAAAACAAAATTTTTATAAAAAAATAATTTTCTTCGCAATATGTATGGAGGATTTTACAAAAAAAAAAAAACGAGACGATCTTATTTGAAATTTGTCTGAAATATTTTTTTTTCTCGCGGATTTTTAGTAGATTGAAAGCATCCCTGGGAGAATTTTTTAATCTTCATTTTCATTCGGTCAGGACAGCCTGTCAAAGTTTCTCGTAAAATTACCACCACCGCGAGGAGACTTTTTTTTTTTTAAGGGTCTCCGGGAAATCCGGTCCCACCGGCTGAACTTCCAACACTTTTGGATGAAGATTTTTTAAAATACTGTTGAAACGTTGCTCTTTGATGTACTTAACATTTTGAATAAAATAATTTATATACAATGTGAAAAAAAAATCGAGAAAACATGCTTTTTTTTGGCTTCGAAAAACCCATGTAACTTCTTCGTCCAAGATTTTATGTGAAATCCCTCATATATATCTGTTCCTAATTATATTATTAAATATCGTATAACAGTAGGAATAATAATAATAATTATAAAAAAATTTGATATCGAGGGGCTTTTCAGTGAAGGCCAATGCCAAATAATTCACGGCTCATGCTGTCGGTTCTCGAGGCCCTGCGTAGCTGACTACGGCGACGAAACTCCTTCCATCAGACGGACGCGCGTTTAACGCGAAGACTCGCCGCGATCGAGGATGGCCGATAACCCTGATAACCGCTCGAGTCACGGAGTAATTCGGAATTCGCCGTTCCGAGACAAGTGCACGAGCAAACGCTCACGCAATCGTCGGTCTCGTGTAGCATCGGCACGTGACCGGCCAGCAGTTTGCCATTCACTGCCACGACCTCGCCGTCCAGCGTTAAAACGTGATGCGAGGCCGACTGCAGCTCGTTGTCGTCGCGTCTCACCTCTTCGGCGTTCCTGTGAAAATAAAAAAAAAATAAAAAAATGAATAAATAAATAAATTTTGAAAAAAAAAACAAAGCCTGGAATTAAATTATTTCAAGCAAAATTTCCGATATACCTGTGAATAATTAAAAGAATTTTAAAAAATTATCAATTTACGAGTATAGATTATTGTGATCCAAGTCATCCTCAAAAAATTAGAATATTTTTTTATTTTTTTATTTTTTGATGAAAAGTTTTCGCTGTTGGAGGAAATTCAATAATCTTCTGACCGAGCAATCGAACATAAATTAATGATTTTAAATCAGTTCGAATGTTCCAATGAAATTGAAGGGGAGCCATGGGAAATAAAAATTTCACCAAATGTCTGGATTGTTTTTTTGAAAAAAAAAAAGTGACCCTTTTGAGAAATTGGCATAAACCAATAGAGCTCGAGAGGAAAGTAAATCGCCTGTAATTATTTCTCAAAGTGGATGAAAATTTGTGAAATTGATTTTTTTTTTTTTTAATTTAACGCTGCGAATTTCGATGAGAATGACATAAAAACTCACATCGTCATGAAACGAAGTACCAGTAAATTTATGCTCGCAGCAACGACCGCCAGGCCAAAAAGAATGAAAACCAAGCTCAGTGCCACGTAGCCCGGCTTCGTCGAGAGCGCTTGATCATTCTGAAAAATCGATAAGTCATATTTAACCAAACGACGAAAAAACAAAAAAAAAACAAAAAAAACATTGATCGAAGCCAATCGAGCCGAATTTTCGCAAGTACGAGGATAAATTGTTTGTAAAATATTTCGTTACCTGCAGCGCAACGTAATCGCCGAAGCCAATGGTCGTAAGCGTAACGAAACAGTAATAAAAACTATCGAAGTAGCTCCAACCCTCGTAGCGTGAAAAAACCGCTGCACCGGTCGTTATTATTATGCTCGACAGCATTCCCGTGGCTAGCATAAGATTCATTTCCGTTGCTTCGGTTCTGTGACACTTCATGTATTTTTTCGCTCGTCTTATCACGACCGAGGCGACTTTGTTCAAACGTTCGCCAATGCTCTGAAACATCACGAGACCCAGTGGAATTCCCACCATCGCGTATAGCATGCAAAATGCTTTTCCCCAAACCGTCACGGGGGTCGAATGTCCGTAGCCTGTTGGGAATGGAAAGAAAAAAAAAATAAAAATTGACAAATTTTGTTGACGTCGCGAGATGATGAATTAATTTATCGTTGGAGAAGATAGGGGAGAAAGAAAATTTTTTTTGTTTTGTTTTCGTTTGAAAAACTAATTTAAAATTCTCCGCCAGGGGATTGTCAATTTTTCAAATTACATTCGTCGAGAGGTGTAAATTTCTGCTTAAAATGTACAAACTGAATGCTGAATGTAATGCTGAAGAATGAAATTTCAGTTTTTTTTCGGTTAAAATGTATGTAATTGGACAAAAATTAATATCGAGCATTGGGAAAAATTCTTTCAAGTAGATGAACTTATAATGATTTTAAATACGATAAAATGGGATTTGGTCTTAAATTGTTTCAACGAATTTTTTTAGCGTAGAAATTAAAAAAAAAAAAATTTCCACAATGTTTGTTACCGCAAATTTTGTGTAAGATTTTATTTTATTTTTTTTCGCAAAATGCTATGTTCAGAAAATTTGGAAATTTACACGATAAATCGTACAGACTCGTACATTGAACTAAAAAAAAAAAAACATTAGCGAAGCGTTCTGTGAATTATTTTCCAAATTATTAATTGTCTCACAGTAGCAATTTCCGTTTTTTTGTACCAATTTGAAATTTTTTACGGAATAACTTTTTTTTTAGATTAAAAAAATCAAAATTTACCAATCATTGCGAGTACGACAGTTGCAAAGTAGAATGCACCGGCAAATTTCCACTGCGGTCCAGCTTTGTGAGGCTTATTCTCGATTATCACAATCTCGACCATTCTGTAATCCTCCTGAGAGATGTTGTACTTTCTCATCATGTTTCGTCGGACCTCTGGATAAAAAATTTTTTTAAAATAAAATAAAATAATTTATGGTACAATTGGATATTTGAGAAAAACAATTTTTATTTTTATAAAAAAAAAAATACATTACCCGAAAGGAATTCCCAACGTTTGCGTTCTGTATCCGACTCGAGGGCGTCGAAAACGGCAGCACCGATTAATAAATATGTAAATGTACACACGACAAGAGACAACGTTCTAACGTTTTGTCTCTTCATTGCACGTAAACTTTCTCTGCGTATGTCGAAGACTCTACTGACAATTGACAATTTCACGCGTCGTTTGCCATTTATAACAACCACTCTCGAAAAATCAATACATTTATTTTTAAGCAAATAAATATGTTTGTTCTAAAATTTATAAAACCGACACAAAAAATTAGACTTATCAGTGATATTAAATCGTGAAATTTCTAGCCCAAGATCGACGAGAATTTGTAAATTGATCGAGATTCCGATCGAATTATTTTCATCATCGGATTTTTCGTTTTTTTTTTTTCAATTATTTTTCCAAATAATATTTGTGCCACGTGTACGACGCCCGAGAGAGAGAGAGAGAAAAAAATGATGCATAGCCTCGGGGTGATGTGAAAATCCCTCGCTCGAGGTCCGAAAGCACGAGACGAACTAAAATGCGTGGAGCCTGTGGAGCATCGCGAGAGCTTGGGAGTATTGATCGTTACCGCGGGGAGAGCCCTTCCTATCGACTCAGTTGATGCTGATTTTTTTTTCTTTCATCCCTTTTCTCATTCATTCGATTCTCGTAAATATATTTATAATTTTTATCGTTCGACGACGCCTCTTTTATTGGTTTAATCAATTTTAGCATTCATTTACTTTTTCACGGTTATATCATTTTTTTTTACTCGATGAACTGCAAGGAGAGCTTTCATCTGTCGATTAACCGGAAGAGCTCGTAAGAACCGGAAGTCCTCGGAATGACCGAACAAAGCCTGATTTTTCAACGTATTTTTTTTTTTATACGCCAATGAGATAAATACGATTTATTCGATTAATGAACAGATATAGAATGCTCGAAATTATTATTATCATTGTGATGGTAAAATGCAAATTCAAAATGAAACAATATTGTATATTTTCTTTAACCTTGAGATTACAATAAGTTGAACAAATAAATCTTCACTGTGTATGCAAAAATGCTCATCTGTAAGATATTGTATGTTGGTGGAATGATTTTTGTAATATTATTATTATTATTGCTATAAAAAAATGGAAGAGCCCTCAGAATATCAATCGCCGATTTTGTTGGTACTCAAATTTTTCAGGAATTCGAAAAAAAAAACGGTTTCTAAAAAGTCAAAACGTTTTTTTTTTTCGCATCGAATCGCTGAGCGAGAGTCAATTTATTGATCAAATAATTAGTAAAAATATATCGGCAAGGATTTCTCGCAATTTTTCCGTATTCTCGTGCGAATGCTGCATGATTAAAAGATGCAAAACTATTGCGGACGCAATCCGGGGTGTACGTACGATAAAAAGAATCGAAAAAAAGTAAAGTAGTCTCAATGAACGTTTAAGCGAAAAAAAAAAATTTGCTCGAAAGAAACGAGGTGCCTGAATAAGGGAGAGGGATACGCGTGTTTCAGTTACAACTTTGAATTCGGGCAAACGATGTTTTACTATTATTTTCATTCATCGTAACAATCATAATTTAAATATATTTTAATTGAATTAAAATCAAATGAAATAAGATAATGAATCTCTGTTGTCGGAAAAGTGATTTGCCTCTTTCTCGGGGGGAAAAAAAAAATTGCAGAGAGTATGCGATCAAAGTAAAGGAAAGAGGACCTATTTGAAGTAATTTTCCAAGTTAAAAAATCTACTGTATCATCATTCGGTGTCCATGGAGGCTGTTACAGGACAATTCTGTTGCGATAACATCGACAGCTCGGAGCTCGATTTTTCGATACTTTTTTGTACCTTTGAGTTTCGCTTTATCGCCTCGTCAAGGCTTCTTTTGCCAATTCTTTTGAATACAAAATTGGGCAGATAACGCACCTCACCGTCCCAGTCTCGCAGCATCGAGCACTGAGAAGCTATCAATATATTCGGAATTTCTGGCAAAAAAAAACAGACAGACAGACAAACAAAAATGAATTAACGACAGAATCGTTAATCAACGATCGGGTAGCAAAAACGTAAAAAAAAAAAATAATAAATAATTACCTATTCCAGAATTTTCATACTCTTCCTTCTCGCGTTCTTTCGACATTCGTAAAACGTTGTCGCGACTCGCGTGACTTTTATTCTTCTTGCCGATAACTTTGTTCTTACGAGCTATGAGAGCGAGCTCCTCGTCGTGTCGCGCGACGTATCTAAAGAGAATATCAAAATAATTGAATTTAGAGCGAATCGAGCTTCGCATACGTAACGCGATGCGCAAATTAGGAGTATTAATTAAATTTTTTTTTTCAATCATTGGGCCGCATAATGTATTTAAAAAAAAAAATACAGTATTTATGTATTTATGTATTTATGTATTTAAAAAAAAATACAGTAAAAATAATGAGGACGTATTTTTTAATTTTCGTTAAAAATGACAGATGCACCTGTTATAGGCAATTTAATTTCACGGATTTTGATATATATAGATATAGCGTAACATGTGTGACGTCACAATGTTATATTTTTCAATTTCGTTATATTAACGGCAATTTTGATTCAAATAAAAAAATAAAAAATACGTACTAAATATTTTTTCCTAAACTACCAGATTTTGAAATAAAAAAATTTCATTTATACTCCCAATCCTATCAACTTCTTACCTACTTTTCGAGCAGTTCCTTCGTTAGCTCCGGGGTATAAGGACACACCTCCGGTATCATATTTTCCTGAAGCCAAATCATTTTTTCTCTGACCAACATCTGCTTCATCGAGCCCACTTGCTTAGCCCGATTCCTGTTGCATATTCTGCGAGTAGCGAAACATTGATTTAGGAATAATATATACCGTACGATATTATATGCGTATGGATGATACTCGAGAAGGCACACAATGGGATACACACGCAGACTCCATTTTTATATCGCTTAGTGATATTTTTTCATGATTTTATATCGCGTGTGTAATGGAATAAGGTCGTGAGCGCCAAAAAGGCGATTTGAGTGCCATAAGGTCGTATAATTTTTTTTTCCCCCGTCATTCGTTGTAAAAATGATTAAATCGCATGAATAGTTGATAATTAGAAATTTGAAAACATAAAAGCAGAAGGTCGTATGTTTTCCGATATTTTTTTAGTCGATGGTTTTAGGTTTTTATTTTTTTTAGAACTTACGGCGTCTACGACTTTCTGGTTTCAAGTTTTCTTTTTTTTTTTTTAGAATTTACGGCGTATACGAACTTCTGGTTTTAAGTTTTCTTTTTTTTTAAGATTTTCAGGTGTTTACGACCTTCTGGTTTTAAGTTTTCTTTTTAATTCTCGTTTTCCCTGGTAAAAATCATTCATATATCATCACATACAATTATAATAATACACTAGATTTTTAATATTATATATATACATAATATCATTGTAAATAATATTCGGGTAGTTTGTTTATCCATTTATTTTAATTAATTTTTAGTTTCAATCAGATTACTTAGTTGATTATAAAAGACTGTAATAGATAAGCAAAGTATAAGCCTTATCCTTTCTCTATGTTTAGTGCCTGAAGTAAATAAAAAATAAGTTGCTGATAAGAAATTTATTTTTTTTAAATATCTTTATAGTTTAAATTATGTACTTATTTGGTAGTTTCTGAGAAAAAATGAACCATTTTTATGATTCGTATAAAAGATTTTTTTGAATCCATTATTTTGAGAAACAACACGTGTGCTGGTAAAACCTTTCAAACGGAAACAATAAAAATAATTAAAAAATGGTTATGCGGCGCATACGATCTTATGAAATTAGTTATTGTGATTTTTTCGTATCTCAAATTAGAACCATAGGGTCGTATCTGCCAATTACTTTATTTTGGAGGTTTTTCCAAACGTTTCAACGTTTTTACTTCTACTAATGCCAGAAAGTCGTACAATGTCGCTTATGACCTTTTGGAATTAGTTTACGTGACTATTCCTCCTTCAGTTAGGTCCAAAAGGTCGTTCATGCAAGGACTTACGACATTCTGGTTTTAAGTCGCCAAATTTTAATTTTAACGTTTTCGAACATATTTTTACGTCATTCGCGTAAATACATAAAAAAAATATACGACTTTCTGATTTTAGCAATGGGAAAAAGTATAATATGGCACTTACGACCTTATTCCATTAAACACGCGATATAATAATAATAATGATTATTATTATTATAACAATAACATAATGTAAAAAAAAATAAATATACATACATAATTTTTCGAATATCCAAGTCACAATTTATATTAATACGAAACATTCATGGACGCACGATTAAACTAATGCTTGATAACGAAAAAAACGATGAAGCGATTAACTTTGTGACAATTAGAAATATGAAATTCGAGCGACAGACGCGAAGACGAATCGTCGTATGACAGTGAGATGTGCGATTGGGAAACGAACATTGTAATTAATATCTCCGCCCCGCGACAATAATATCTGTGCCGTTATTTCGTACGGTCTGCAATATTTGGTGCAAGCAAGATTACAGTACAGTACAGAGGCAAAATAAAAACTGTAACATTACGTGAACGTAGCAAATTTCAGGAAGTAAAGAGTTTTAGAATGAATCGTAGCAGTTTAATAGCAGCCGGTTAGTAATCGGAATAGCGCGCGAGTAAGTCTAGTATACATCTATAATGAGCAAAATAGTACATACTTGTTACTTTTCTTTAAAATGGCAATAGACTTTCTGCTGTTGGGATGAATCATTTTTTTCATCTTTGCCAGTTCCTTCTTCAGTACCGTCGACTGTTTTCGGAGATTAGAAAAATTTAGTCTACATTTGGCTCGAAAAAAAAAAATAATTTATTTTGCAACCTTAATCAATACTCACCATTTTATAAAATTCGTCAGCTCTACGAAATAATATATATACGTATATATTCGGAAAATAAACAATATTTTTGTTTCTATTGCACGAGTCGATCTAACCTCTTTTCCTCTTGTAGATTAAAGTCCCAAGCCCCTTGCAGCGAGTATAGCGCATAAATCTACGAAATTCAGATCCGTGCGATAAACACGGTAAGTATTTTTATATAAAATTATAAATAACGTAGGCAGTGTTTCGGTTGAAAAGTTATGATAAACACAAAAATAAGAGTGCTTCGACAGATTTCGAGGAAGAACACGTGGCCCGAATGTTATGGAATTTGAATCATTCGTTGGAATTGATCGACGGTGCCATCTGTTATCATAAGATTAAAAATTTTCCAATCGTTATTCATAGGTCGCAGCACTGATAAATTTCGGTGGCGTGTCCATTCGAAGCTAAATTAAAAATTGATGTTGCAACCAAATTGAAGTAAAAACAGCAATAAAGTATTAAAATTTCATTACATTGAGATTAAGATGATTATTGAGATCTCGAGCTAGAGCGAAAGTCATTATATCTGCCTGCAATAAAAAATTATACTTTCGTGCAATTATTTTATCATGGCGCTTTTTCGTTCGTTGTTCGTACAACCGACGCGCAAAGAGCCGGTAAATCACAGATGTCGCGCACGTCGCACCAATTTTTTTTTTTCCACAAAACTTTCTCTATAAATACATTATATAGATTAGTACACGTCACAAATACGAATTGAAGGGGAAAAAAAAAAATGTTCTTTCAAATTTGAGAATATACGTAATTGTTCTAAACTTTATATACGAAAGCAATAAAAAAAATTTAAAAAAAAAATGGAAACCCTGTATCATCAAACGAACAAGCTTGTTCAAGAAACTCAACATATGTTCACGCAGCTGGAAAGAATATCGCCTAACCAAGATCTCAATGCTGTGGAAAACGACATAAAGATTAAAATTTCTACGATAAACAGGTATTTATGTACTTTTTTTTTCTTTTCTTTCAAAATTATTATTTTCGTGTCGTACCGGTGCTTATCGTTGGGTCGTTCGAGCAGTAACTGCGAACGACTCGACATACTGTGTCTGAAAGGCCCGATATCGCAGCGTCAGAATGCAAAGATGCGAGTCGATCAGCTCAAATACGACAGTCGTCATTTGGCTGCCGCTCTAAATTCATGGAGAAATCAGAAATATCGTAAAATCCAGGAGGAAGCGGAGCGAGAGGCTCTGCTATCGCAAAAATTTACGACCAACGATCATGTAGATATTGTCATCGATCACAATGCTCGGTACAATAATAGTTTGACGAACGCGTCGAACGGCATTGACAATTTACTGCAGCACGGATCTGGCATACTCGAAGGTCTGAGATCACAAAGAATGACGCTGAAGGGGGCTCACAAGCGTCTAATAGATATAGGCAATACTCTGGGATTATCCAACACTACGATGAGGTTTATAGAGCAAAGAGGACGCCAGGATGGTTTTATTCTTGTCGCGGGAATGGTCATCACGTGCCTCGTAATCATTCTTGTGGTGGTTTATCTGACGTAAAAAAAAAAAACAAAAAAAAAAGACCCGCACATTCCCGATTCGAAAATTTGTACATATTAGCAGTAATTAAAAAAAAAATTCGTATATACATATGTGGGAAACACGGAAAGAAGAATTTCTGCATTACATTAGTATAGTAAGGTCCGTGAGACTTTTTTTTCTCTCGTTTGAATAATTTGCTTCTGATCTCCGCGCATACATCCTCGATATACACCGGAACTCCTTTAACTGCCCGCTTTAGGGCGGATAGGAGAGGAAAATCGGGCAGTTAACCGTCTCCTACACGTCTGTCCGTATGGCGGAGAAAGAGCCGGAGGGGGTGCAGTTAACCGGCGGGCATTTAAGCGATTTCCAGTGTACATTGGGTTTTTACGAGGGTTTTTTCAGGAGTTTTCGAAATTAAAAAAAAAGCATGTTTTCTCGATTTTTTTTTTCGCATACATAAATTATTTTATTCAAAATGTTGAGTACATCAAAGAGTATTTGAACATTATTTTGTACATTTGAACAGTATTTTGAAAATTTTCATCCAAAAATGTAGGAAATTCAGCTAACTCGTGTTAGCTTTATCTGAAATTAAAAAATCAATTATTTTCTGTTAGTAGATAAGTATAGCTCGTGATTAAACGAAGGATTTAAAAGCAAAATTGAAATTTGAATTTTTGGCAGAGTTGTATGCAAAATAATACATTTTTTCGTACAATTTACAGTACGTGTAGCCTTTTAAAATTAGTTGTAATTAAAAAAAAAAAAGAATCCTTCGTTCAATCACGAGCTATACTTGTCTACTAACGGAAAATATTTGGTATTTTAATTTCAGATAAAGCTATCACGAGTTATCGTAACGACCGCGAGGACACTTTTTTGAGGGGTCTCCGGAGAAATCAGGTCCGACCGGCTGAATTTACAACACTTTTGGATGAAATTTTTTTTTAAATACCGTTCAAATGTTACTCTTTGATGTACTCAATATTTTGAATAAAATAATTTATATATAATGCGAAAAAAAAAAATCGAGAAAACATGCTTTTTTTTTGGCTTCGAAACCCATGTTAAGATCTCACGAATTTCTTTTTGTTTCTTTTTTAACCCTGCAACCGAAGACTATTTTTCGGGCACCTTTCAACGAAATACATGGGTCATTGGCGTCCGCGACGTAATTAACAATCTTAAATATTACAAAAAATTCTGAAAAAAATCACAATTATTCTCTGAGGTTTCAGCTATAAGTTTAATCATCAATAATATCATAAAATTAATTTTGGAATTGTTAATTTAATCGTTGAAAAAAAAAAATGCAGAAAATGCATCGTAATGTTGGAAAAAATCATAATTTTTGTCGATTAACTATTAAGAAATCCTCTGAGGTATCTTTACTCGAGCTGGTGTACATTCAGGAAACAAAATTTGGATGGCTTCGGGAATTTAAAAAGGGTATTTGTTATAAGGAGGAACATCAGGATTGCCGGGCGCGGCAAGAGGAAAATAAGGAGAGAGGCGGGTGACGTGTGTGGGACATATTGCGTTTGGCTACCGAGGAGAGATTCTCTCCTCGGTGGTTTGGCATTTGTTTTGCCGTGCCGCCATTTTGAATTACCCGCGCGTTTTGCAAAGAAAAATGGCAGAATGAAAACACCTCTAACGTTGCATACAGATTCTTGAAGTGGTTTTTTTTTCTAACCTATCACCATTTTTTTTTCTCTGAATATGCAAAGATGTGACTAACGAGTTATTCTCTATGATCATGCAAAAAACATTCGAAGTTTGCAAATTATTCATTTAAAAATGGCTGAATGAAACCGTTTAAAAATTTGAGAGGCCATATATAGAATATATATTCAAAAATATATTCTGAAAGTTTCATTACATTATCGCCATTTTTATCAAGCTGATGTTCCTCCTTAAGGGTTGAAAGGATATCCTATTGTTGAAATGCCGAGGACGCGAACAACCCAGCATGTTGAATATTTGTCCCCCCGAGCTGGTTTTCCCCGTTGCAGCTCGAGACGGCTATTCCTATCGTACGGAATGCGCACAAGGGCACGGGGAAACTGCGAAAAACCCGTGTTAATTCGGGTGATCATATCCCCCCCCCGATTCTTCGTTGTTCGCATATGAGAGCTAACGTATCGAGTTTGAATTGATCAACGAACCGAGTAACCGATGCAAACAATGCACGCTGCTTAAAATGGGGGAGCCACTGAGCCACGGGCTCAGCTATATCGCCATCATTTTTTGAATTTATTAATCCTCGTAACGATTTTTCGGTAATTATTTAAACGATTCGCTTTATATCGTCGAGGCACTACTTTTTCGTGCCCCCCCCCCCCCCCCCCCCCTCCAATCGTTTATCATTATTGGCGATAAAACGAAGGCTCAACGCTCGCGCAACAAACGAAAATCATTGAAATTTGGAAAAGCGCTAATTCTAAATAACTTGCCATAACTTTTATTCATATTTTCCCTCTATTTCATACGTTTTTGCACATTCTTGAACATGTATATATTAACATTGAAAATCCGAGAATTCATTTTTAACTTTTATCGTAAATAAATATATATCTCTCTGTCCTGTTGATACATAGGCAAATTAAGCTCGGTAACATTTGTAACTGCAGTCTTGGTTTCAAAATTTTGAATTTTGTTTTTTAGCTATGCGTGCTCGTACGATTCGTTAAAAACGTTGGCTCTCGCTCCTCGCAGTCACGCGATTGTTGTGCTGCCTCGGGGAACCTGAACCCCTTTCCCCCCACCCTTTTCTCTTTTCCAAGTATAAAAGCCAAGACGCTTTGGTAGAAAGAGGAGAGATAAAGAGAGAGAGAGAGAGAGAGAGAGAGAGAGAGAGAGAGAGAAAGAGTCTGAGAGATCTCTACGGTGCTCTCTCTCTCTCTCTCCGTCTCCCTTGGCGTGGCGTCCCTTCCACGCACCGGTCTTACCATATATACTATTATCCTCTGCCTGAGTGTACGAGAATTTTTTCAAAAGCATCATTCCATCGCTCGCTTCGGTCGCGTCCAGTCGAGATGAAGGATCATTTCCCAGCGTTATTGGACTCGCAGGCACGAAATCTTCGTCGGGGAGGGGAGGGGCGGGAAGGGGTTTGACATTATTTTCTTCGTGAAATTAATACACGCTAAGGACAATTCGATCGGTGTTTGTGTCCGTTTGCCCTGGATGGGTTTGAATTCAGTCCACGTTTTTATATCCTACTCGTGACTAGATCCACACTCATCCATGGAGATCGGACGGTTAACAAATTCGATCCTTCGAAAACTTGGTGGATATACGAAGAATTACGTTTTTTTTTTAATTTTTTTCACAAGATGAATCGCTTCAGCAAAAAAAAAACGTGAGGATGAGGCAGCATTCAAGCAAAACGATCAACGAAATTTTCAAAAGGTAATATAAATGTTTTAAAATAATTTTTGTATTGCGAAAATAATAAATTGTCCAATTGCTTGAAAAAAAAAAAAAAGCAGCGTCGGCCCCCCTCCCCCCATTTTTTTTCTTCAAATTTCACACGGAGGTCCATGGATATTTCAGATAGCATTTTTAATTCTGAGCCATGTACCGAGAGATACGGTATTTTTTTTTCTTCGATTTCGTATAAATGAAATTTTCGAAAAGAACGTTAACGTCGCGCTCTCATCGGTATAAATAAATCGTAAAATCCTCGAGCCCCAAGCCCCAATGGCTTCGAGATTCCTTTCAGTTTTCTTTGTGTTTGGAACACCTGCCGTATAATTTCCCCTCCAACTTCTTTTCTTCCCCCCCTCTCGCTCTCTCTCTCTCTCACTCTCCTTTTGGCCTCTTCTCTGTCCGCCCTTTTGCCTCTTTTCGTTCGTCCGTCGTCCTTCCTGAATAACGGTAAAAAACCCCCATCTGCCCCCCTCCCGCCCCTCCCCGGACGAGAAACGAAGCCTCTTGTATGCTATACGAGGCACTCGATTCCTGCTCTCCAAGACCAGGTACGGCTTGGGGCCCCTTCTGGGGGCCTCCGCGTGAATTCTGTACCCTTCTTCGGATTTATATCACGCACACATTCGTGTACTCTTTCGTCGCATATTCGTCCGGGCGTCTTTCAAATGTTCCGCAAAAAAAAAAAAAAAAAAAAAAAAACTGAATTTAAAATATTCTTATAGGGGTTCTTTTTTTTCGTTTGCTTGAAGTTTGGAATATCGCTGTCTTTTTTTTTCATGTAATTTCGAGATTGCCTCATTTTTTTTCCCCATCGTTCATCATCAGGCTCATGAGATGAACTTTGCGAAAGACAAAAATTTCCAGTAATACTTCTGTACTAGGAAAATCGTTGGCTCTGATTTGATGAATATTACAATGTATACTCCGAGGCGCGTTGAAAGAAATCATTGACATTATCGTTGGATTTGAGCTCATTACCAAAGTCTGCGTCAATAATGCAAAAATAGAGAACTTCTGCATTATTTGGATAGGTTTTTCTTTTTCAGTTGCTCATTTAACTAATCATAGCAGCTTCAAAATTGAGTTTCATTTCAGACGTATATCACGTGACAGTGACGTCACAGCACCCAGTGCAGCAGCGGCCTCTAACGGTAAAATTAAAAAATTCAAGCAGCTAATCAATTCCTAAGCCAAAAAAAACTTCGTAATTCGTAAATATGTAGTATAAATAGGGTTCAAACATGACTAATGTACCTGAACAATCGAATTAAGTGTACAAATATTGTTTTGTACCATGTTGCAAAAACACAACTGTATCGACACCAGAAAAAGAGTTTATTTGCGTTGGAAACATCTCCAAATCTATTGAAATTTGCAGATAACGCTGTAACGTATATTACACACACTCGTGAACTAATGATTTACTTTCGCGAATTTTTTCACCGACGGATATCCTGTCCTTTTTACATGGGTTATCTGGCGGATAACTATATCCGGAGATAACCCCTGTGTAAACCGGGCATAACCTTGCCCCAGTACCGAGGGGTGTTGTGACGTCACTCGGCCCGCAAAACTCGTAAATTTCTTACAATTTTGACACCTTAAGATATAATAATTTACTTGATCAAAGAAACCAATCCAATGCTTATTAAATTCAGAAAATATTTCAATCAGACAGAATAATAAAAAGAAAAAAAAAATCATTTATATATGCAGGTTCTCTATTTCAGGTCCAAAGCAAAATTTCGTCATATTTCAGGATACTTTTTTCAAGGAATATTAAATTTCGTGACATTTCAGGATAATTTTCGAAGGGACGTATCAAATTTCATGATATTCTATCTCAAGCATCCACTCATTGAACACGGAGGAGGGGGTCTTCTGCTGTGAACATTTCGGTAGATAGGACAAAAAAATCCGGAGACTTCCACAACATCTATAGATATTCGTAGGCATTTCCAGACTATGAGAGCTCTAATTGACGTCTTTGTCCATTAAAAAAAAAATGTAATAAAGTTGCAATAGATGGAATGTCCTGTCGATATAGAGCGTACAGAATTATTGCGATTCTTGGCTTTATCATATATTTTCCATAAAAGCCCTTCTTCCATTCGTATCAACTTTTATATCGGCGAGAAACCTCGAAAGAAAATATCTGTACATGATAATCGCTTTTTTTTCAAAGCTGGGCAGTACTTAAAGTACCCGGTACTTTCGATGTAATGGAAGCATAGTACTTGAAGTATAAAGTATTTTGCTTAAATTTTCAAGTGCTTCAAGTACTTTAGTATGAAGTACTTTTAAATTCGTCTTGCTAATATGGTTGCATGTATAACGTCTTTGAATACATAATTGAGGAACATTCTGCGCCATATTTTGGTTAAGATTGTAAGGAATTACCGTTCAAAGGCTCAAACTACGGTCATTACGGTGTCATTGTCAATACATGACTCTGTTTTTAACAATTCGTGTATTATATTCTTTATTTCTTCTTTTTCAAACCTGAAGCTAAATAAATCTTAATTAAAATCGTCAATGCTATTTTTTTTAAAATTATTTCTAATTGTTCAAATATTTATTTTCCAATCTGCCTAACCTGAGTGAATTTTACAATGTGAAAATATGTTTTAATACAAAAAGTACTCGAATCGAAGTCAAATGAGCTTAAAGAGTGCGTAAAAAAATTAAATACCGGAACTTACGAGATGTATACCTGAAAACTTGAAAAGTATTTGATACTTAAGGAGTTTCGGTACAGACCGGCGACGGGGAATAAGCGGAAACGAGGGTGCGGCGGCGCGCGATGAGCGGTGCATGCATAAAACAAAAGAGAGTCCGACCGTTCGTGCGCTGTACCCGTGGATAGTGAGCTTATGGTTTGGCTTGTAACTAAATAAACCAGATGGACGAACCTATTCAAATTGTTGACAGTCATATTAAAGATCTGACATAAATTTTATGCGGGTGGTAGTATTTTAATGGAACTGACAGCTCAAACAAATATTCCTCCCCATTTACTCTCGTGTAGAAGCCAAATTTTCGAAAATTATTTTTACAAAAATGACACGGAGGATCGACTTGAAATTTCAGTAGTTCACGTTTTATATATTTGTCACTTATTTAAAAAACAAAAAAATTGAGTTGATGGCAGCATTTTCAATAGGTGTACCGAAACTCCTTAACCTTTTCGCTCCGGAACTGGTCCATATATATGGACCAGCACTCCGAGTGGTGACTTGTCATAAGAAGTTCATTCGTTTAAGTCATGTAATTCAGCTAAAATTCGAGGTCAATTTTAAAGGAAAAATCCCCGGAGCGAAAAGGTTAACCTGCCTGAAGTACTTGGTGCTTCAAGTATTTGTGGTACTTGGTACTTGAAATACGCGAGTACTTCAAGTACTCGCAGTAATTTGTAATTTTTACTTGAAGTACTTTCTGGTACTTTGCCCAGCTCTGCTTTTCTTTTCGTTTTACGTTTACCACGACAAAATTAGTTCCTTCGTTAATTTTAAAATTGACTCTGGATGCATCTCCATGTACACGAATACGCGAAAAAAAAACAAGATGTGTGTGTGCTGTATATTGAGATGCATGTGCCTTGCCAGGAAAGTGCTGTGTCTCTCTCCACGGTAAAAAGAGCGCTCGTCGTGGGCTCTCAATAAAACAATATACACATATATATATATATATATATATATATATATATATATATATATATATATATATATATATATATATAACAATCTCGATCGATCGTAAAAATACTTGTATCTTATTCCATCTCGTATCAAGCGCTTTGAGATTCCAAGCTCAATTGGGCCAAACGCGTCTGTTCCTGTTCCTCGTCGTTCCTCGATTCGCACGACGATTCCGGACTCGATACGAGCTCCTCAAGCGCGCGTCTTATCTGCGTTCTCAATTGACCCGCTGCCTTTCTCACCGCCGTGTCGTTCTGTTTTATCTGCTTGGCGCAGCCCAGTAAACCGCTCCACGGCGACGCGACCGTATTACCCAGGTACAATTCTTTCCACAATTGTATACTGACCGGCGCGACGCTTGGCCATATAACACCCGCGTTTGGCTCGTACAACGGATTCAACAGATTCTCCAATGTTTCCGGTCGGTTTATGTACGACCAGAGACTGAAAGTTCGTTCGGAGAGCCTCAACTGTACTCTCTCTGATTCGGAATCACCTGCAAATAAATTTAAAAAATTAAAAAAAAAAAACCATTCATCTGGATTCACAGGACTCTGGCAGACTGGACCAACTTTGGATTATGATGGGCTTGTGCCGATAATTCAATAGAGTTACAAAAGTTCGAGCGTATGAATCGTCAGCGATTGGTTCGACCGTAACCGACCGAAATTCAACGATTCAAGAGTCGCATCTACGGTTAATTTAAGGTTGGACTTTCTTTTTTTCCAGAAAAAACCAACCGTAATTCGACCATTCTCGAGTAGTATCTACGATTGGTCTAAGATTGAATTTACGAAAACCGACCGAGTAACAATCATTCAAAAACGTATAGGCTTATCGACAGTTGACTGACGGTTGGTTTAGAATTTCAAAAAAAAAATATCAACCGAATTTCACCCATTTGAGTTTGAAAGTTGGTTGGTCGAGTCCGCCAGAGGACCGAAGACTGAGCCTCGATAGTTAAAGAAGAAAAAGAAGAAAACAAAAGTATAATATATGAAGTTCATTGAATTGGACGCTTTGTCGTTTTTAAGGAGGTTCATTAGGGTTTGTGCGAGAGGTGAAGAGAGTCGACGGAAACGCTATGCTTATACATGGCCCGACGGCACTGCAGTCAATTGTGAAAATAATTTATCATGAATCGGAAAATCATGGGATTGAGATGAATAAAGTAACGATGAATGAATACTCAACCCTTTTTGACAGTTAAGGATCGATAAAAGTTATTTCACATTGATATAAATGAAAGAAATTCGATTTTATAGTGTACATAATTCGCAAAGAAGTCTGGCAACAAGGCGCGTATTTCTTACGATTGGGTACCGTCGAGTGTCATAGCCACAGGCACCAGAGAACAGTCGAGTTGTCAAGAAAATTGGGCGCTCAATCTAAGCTAACTGCTCCGGCTCTACAGCGATGTTGCCATGCTTATCCCCTTTTTGCATCCCTTTTTACTACGAATAACTATGAATTCTGTGGGTTCATTGAATAGTATTCACAAACTAAGTACACAATCAATCTGATTTTTGTCATGCTGCTTTATTCACCTATTCGCTGTGGGCAGTGCCATACTATAGCGGCTGAGAACGACTCAGAGCGCCCATAGTGACGAGAATGCACATGTTTTGCTGGAGTCGCGTAGTGCAATTGAGGGCAATATAATAGAGAAGTCGCGGAAAGGAAATTTAAACTGTTGCGTGAAGTCATATAAAAATGTTTTCCGCTACGCAACTTCGGAAATTAAGTTTTACGCGTTTTCGACAGCAATTTATAAAGTTGAGCAGCGCAAAAACTAGATTCGTTGGGTGCAAAAAACAAAGAAAGTAAAATTCTTGAGGTTAAACGCGCATATATTGTCTGGTATGAAAAATTCATGTCAGGATATTATAATACAAATAAATTAATTTTTTTTCCTTTTTAGTAGCTCTCATGATTGGCTAGCCGAATATACAGTGAGCACTTCGTGGGTAAATCGTTCATCTACGTTACAATCAAGTCCGAGTTACGTCTTTCTTGTTCTCGATACGAGCCTTGTCAGTTCGCATGACAAGACCGACAAGGTTCATGCTTAGCCTCAGATTGAGAAGGAAAAGTAGCCGTAAACCTATTTTCATTGCATCGTAATACGTCGATTTTTTTTTTTCAACGCAGTTATAGTCAAGCTCACCTCAAAAAAACTCTATGCAGCACGAATATAAATGTTCGTTCATTAAAATGAATCCAACAAGGTTTCGTCTATGTAAATAAATGAGAGCTATTCCAGCAAAATTTGCGGAGTACAGCCGGCCGCGGCGCCACTTGGCTCTCTGCACACAGCGAATACTGTATTGAAATAATATTTTAAAAAAATTTTCTCGACATTTTCCCCGGAGTTATAAAGGGGAAAAAATCGCAATTTCTGCTTACACCATAAGAACGCGTGTTAATAGAGCCTCGTCAGAAATTAAATTTTCATGTGAAAGGTGTAGGTGAAAATTCTCAAATAATTCAGGCACATTTCTACAGTAGTAGTGAATATCTGATAAAAAAAAATTCAGATTTTTCTGTGCATTTTTCTCTACCCGGTGAATCTCCTTAATACGTTACGACAGAGAACTTACCGAGAAACGTTCCATAATCCGACGAATAAGAGGATTTGAACAGCTTGACAAGAAGATCGGTGGTGTACTCGAAGCTGTATTGAAATTGATAATGCAGCTGGTACAGGCAATCGAGGAACAGGAGAAATGTTGGGGCATGAGGTGGATTTTGCGAGTGAGAAGGATGATAAGGACCGTGCCGTGTCCTACTGAAGAACGGATGTCCCGCTTGAAGCCATTCGCGTTCGATAAGTGCTTGAAGACCTCGAACTGTCCGGCAATCGGGATTGAGAATAGTTTGGGCAATACTGGTTACCACCAATGTGGAATCTCGGCCTGCGCCACCTATCATGACGATGGAAGTCAATATATTGCATGTCACAGCTCGTTTCTTTCCCATTGCCAAAAAATTATCAAAAAAATTTTTTTTTTAAAGATACCAAGCACGATTCTTGCAAGTTTAATGATAATATTTCAAAAAAAATTAATCCGAATGATAAAAATCTCCGAAAAAGAACTAAGAGGTAGGCAGTGGAAGGCGAAAAATGGGATTAACCCCTTCACTGGCAGACGATTCTGAGACCTAGGTGAACATTTCTGGCAGTGAAAAAAAAAAATCGGATAAAAAAGTTGCTCAAAACCACTCACGAATACCAAAACCATCCTCGAGTATCAAAATTAACCCTTATGCTCTTAGGATGTGACTGGAGAGTTCTGTAAAATTTCATCTAAATTCGCCGGATTTTAAGATTTTTCGAAATTATAGTCGCCATATTGGATCAGCCATTTTAGATTTTCAAATTTTGACACAAAATTCGTGTTTAGCGAGCAAAAAAAAAACCCCTGAACATCAATTTCACCGGAATTCACGGAATTTTCAGATTTTCAAAAATTTTCGGTCGGCCATATTGGATCGGTCATGTGGAATTTGGAAAATTTCACACCGGATTCGTGTTCATCGACCCAAAAAACCTCTATTGACGGTCGTTAACGCATCAGAACCGTCCTGAATCCTCGTTTTTTTGGCACTGAACGCATATATGTACCTGAGGGTAATAAGGCCTAGTAAAATATCCAATTTTATCAACAAAAATCGTATTTAAAATAAGCGCTCTCGGCTCATGGCGACACTAACAGACGCCTGTTGCACGAAGATGTACTCAAATAATTATTATTTTTAAAACCTGTCGATTAAATTGGCTATTTTGCTAGGCCTTATTACCGCCACAAAATGTCCACTTCAGTTTAGGACGCATATATGCGTCCTTGCCAGTAAAGGGGTTAAATCGCTCGAGACACTCGGCAAGATTCGGTTGTAAAATTACCATGTACGAGAACCGCTGCGGATTCTTGATCGAGGCACTGCGCAACGACGCACGAAGCATTCAGGGCGCTCTGGATCGCGTTGAACCATCCGCTATTGTCGAGCCTCGAGAGCCATTGTCCCGTCGAGCTGGCCGTGTCGTTGCAAGCTTCGGTGAGCTTGTAAAGGCCATCGGCAAGCTCCGAGAGCCTCGGCACACTTTTGTAAACCTTTCGCCATTGCGGATATGCCACGTCAATTTCCATACCGCCGCCTCTTGTACGTGCACTCTGAGCTTGATTAGCCGATCTCGTGTCGACGATGTATCTGCGAAGGAAGAAGCAATTTTTTTTTTTTTTTGCGAATTTTTCGTACATCCTAAAGATACTCGTTGTCCTGACAAAACTGTGGCAATGATTTCTGTTTATTGCGATGTAAAACCGATTTTTTTTTTTCCCCCATAGTCAATCAGCCGGAAAATATTTATCACGCAACCCCACGAGACGATAGCTGTTTAGAGACAAACAAAAAGTAAAAAAAAAAAATATAATAAATAACCGATAAGCGATTATTTTGGGCCAGAATTGGCAAAGCCAATCAATTTGACAAATACGATCAATTTTCAGTTGAGCTTTGACGTTATTTTTATCTGGAAAACAAAATAACAAAATACCAGTAATATTTTGTTAAAAATATATTTAATCGACCCATAAACGCCATCCATAAAAGATCGTTGAAGTCACAAGCGTGATCGTTTCTCGGTTTTTTTTTAACCTTCGTTTTATTCATCGATGAGTCCGATTATCCGGCTAGCCTATTTTTCAGCAGATAATAGACCGGAATTGCCGACTTCGAGTCGACAGTTTTGTCGCATCTCGATTGCCTCGTGAGTCAATTTTTTTTCCAACGAGCAACCGTTTTGAGAAATCATTTTTTTTGCGATTATTTCGCTGAAATTTCATTCGATCGGATTTCGTTTCAATGCAACTAGTTGTCTCTGAATAATCTGTCTGTTGCGCCAATCTGCTTGGTAGAATACACAGAATGAAGAAAAAAAACAAAAACACAAACCCACGACGTCCAGCTCCAAGTACCGCGTTCAACAGTCTCTCGTCCTCTTTGCATCTCTTTCCGGTAGCACCGCACAGTGGCTGACCACTCCTAAATAAAATACTCTGAAAAAAGAAAGAAAAAAAAAAATACCCCTCGAATGAACGAATCTTTCGGAAATTTTTTGTTAAACGCGCAAAAGCGAGAAGAACGAAAAAGGTTCGATTGTAAGATTTAAAATTACATACTCCTCCCTCGTGCCTGTAACAGAGAACCGGAAATCTTCCGCCGTCTCTAAAACTAGCCGACTGAATAATGACTTTATCGTCTATGTGACGCGGCACCACGATCGCCGATGGATATGAATTACAAATTTTGTAATCACTATTCAAATGACTTATTCGCCATTCGTCACCGTGCGATGCCAGAAGTCTCGACCATTCGGAGACCGGAGCATAAGCCGACCATCCATCCTCGATCTGGGCTTTTGTATTGTTTATGGACTTTGGTCTGAAGATAAAGGGATACTGTGATAATTGATCTGCAATGAGCAAAAAGAGGAAGAGAGAGATTTATGAAATATATATATATATATATTTTTTTTTACAGTTTGCCTTGGTGTTTGTAGTTTTTTTTTTGTTCAGTTAGTGGTATCGTTAGCACATTTTGGATCAGGAGGGCTTGAATTTTCCTTATATTTTGCAGTTCGAGTTACCAATGTGGAAAATAGAAACGAATGTAGGAGAAAACAGGGCGGATCAAAGCTTACAAAGACATTCTCAAAGTAGCCTCTTGCGGGGAATGTGCAAGTTTAAATTCCCAAATCATCTTTTGTTTCCTTCAGTTTGAACTTTGGGAACATTTTATTTCAAAGTTATTCTACGAAATGAGAATTCGGTTCAATTTTATCAAATTCAACATAGAATGTACCCCGTGTGTTATTTTATTCGTTGTACAACGTTCTTTGCGTTCCTCACCCAAAGACGATAGTTGCTCCAGCGTCGTGGAAACGCTTGCAAAGTCATCGGTAGTATTGATATCCAGTTGGAGAATTCGAAAGTCTTTTAATTTCAATGTTATGCTCCCGCCTGGACTCTGGCTATTATTTTTTTTCTCAATTACATCGATATTTCGATAGAGCAGCTGTACGGAGTAGAAAAAAATATCTGCTTTCGTGAGTAGTGTGATTTTTTTGAGCAATCGATGCGGATAAATATATTCATAGTGATATTCGTAGATTGCTTGAAAATATCGAAAAAAAAAAATTGTTCACGAACGACCTGAGATCTTTTTTTTTTTACACGAAGAGGAATTATATTTCGAGACTCGATATACAGTACTGGAAGACAAATTTTATATTTCCCAAATTCATGGTGAATAGACTCGATTTACTCCGTTCCCTGATATTCACCGAGTTGCAAAAGTTTTCTACGGTACAGATTGAATTATCGACAAACATTTTCTTACATGCTACGGGAAAGTATGAAAAAAAAAAAAAAAAATTCATACAAATGATATAGATCTGAGGAGAAGATGAGAATACATGAAAATTCAATTTAAAAGCATTCAACGGTCCGAGCCTACTCGTTAGATGATGCATTAAATTTTTTGAAATTTTCTTTGATCCTAAATATCAGATTTGATGCTCGTAAAACATTTAACTTGAAATGGACGAAAAAAAAAGTAGGCTGTAATTTATTGAAATGTGTTCTGGCGGTTTGGAAATTGAAACTACGCTGTATTGCACCGGAGTAATTTTTTTCAACAACTCTAACGTCATAGGGCATGTGGGCTGGACACAATCAAGATAATTCAGTCATTTGGGGAATCGACAATTTTAGGGAGGTTAAAATATCTTGGGCCACCTAATTTTAACCACTTTTCGATAGGCCTTTAGAAAGCTGCGCGAGTAATGCCGATGCAGCAACTTTCCAGTAGTTGCCATCTTTAGTTTTTGACATCGTAAATATGAACATGAAAATTAGTGAAATACATATATTACGAATTTTTGTCGTTTGAATTTAGCAAAAGGCTCTACGACAGATATTGCTATATTGTCTTCTTAATCAATGCTGAGAGTTTAATATTGGAGATTTTTTTTTTCCAACCGGGCACTCGATATTATTGCAAAATTTTATTTATCGTGGTTATTTCTTACCCAGAGTTCTTTGCGAACATCCTGTCGCGAGGACAGAAGTAGATGATGTCCGCTGAGGCACAACGTTCCTTCGAGGCATGATTCACGACTTTTCTCATCGCGTTTTTGCCACAAAAGGACATTGTCGAGCCTCGGTACTGGAATATAGTCGGAGGGATCGACCATGTCGTAGGCTATCGAAACTTTTCACGCAAGATACACAACACCTCGTGCTATTGTTTGTTTATCGTTCGACTATAACGAAGCGCAGAGCACTTTGACATCTCGACATAACCTCGTATCAATGATTTGTCAAGCGATTTTCTATCGGAGCCGAGAACAGATCGAGGAAATTCTTGGTTTTTATATCTCCCGCCCTTTTCGATCTTACGCTAAATTATCTTATCTACCGTGAATTTTTTTTGGCAATCAGAAAGAGATCGATTCATGACTTCGTTTATTCAATTTTCGACACTCGTCCGATGATATCTCACTTTCATTGATATCGGAATTTCAGCTGATATGTCACAATGTACGCTTTTTAGTTCACGCGTTTGACGTTTACCGCTATGATTTGAGCGAATGTTCTGGCGGGCTTATCAAAAATGGGAAATTAGCATTTTTACGAAATTGTTGTTTTTTCATGACAAAAGAAACAAATAACGATTAGAAAAATAAAGACAAAAATAATTGATCGTGACCTTCATTAAAAATAGAAAACATATATATATATATTATTCCCTGATGAGTTAATTCAGTGGTCAAAATGAACTTTTGAATTGACGGTTATTAGATCAAAATTCGACGCATTAGATATCTACGATTTTTTTAAGACATATTTGAGACAACTTTGTATGTCATGAGATTGCTATGTGGGATCAAAGATGCAATTTTCGAAATATTTCAATCTCAAATTTTACCACTTATCATTTTTTTTTATTATGTCGGTTCCCTGACCCTTAAGGCAGTTTTGAATGCTTCTTCAGTTCTCGCTTATACCACCATTGAGCGTATAACAACGTTCGGGCCAGTTCGGGCGTGTGTGTTGACGAACGCAAAAATTTTAACGCTCGGTAAAACATTTTTCGAGTAAAAAATCATCCAGTACGTATACGTAAAAATAAAGGTATGCATTTATATCTTCGGTGAATCTTACTTTATAAAAAAAAAAAAGAAAAGTACTATAAGTACAGTTACAATGTACAACTCGTTTGGACATCGAATTTCTTTGGACTTCTAACCTCAAGACCCTCAAGATCCTCAGAGGCAAAACAGTTCCATAGGAAGAAACCATCATATCTTGCGGGCAAAGAAGAGATAAAAAAATCCGGTTTTAACACAAAAAAAAAAGGTACATACACGAGAATTTTCATCCCCGAATAATTCCACCCGGCATTTTTCTTTACTGTCAAGCAAAAAAAAACAATGCACCGATACAATTCGTGATATCTGGGCGCCCTACCTTGCGGAGAGCTCATATTTTCGTGATTATGAATTATGATTATTGTTGTTTTTTTTTTCTCATCGCCAGAGTTACGGCGCACGGAGTATAGAGTCACATGACAATGGAAGTTGAGGATTCTGCCTAGAGATGGCGTATGCTCTCGCTTGAAGCCCAAGCCGACTTTTTTTTTTCTTCTCTCCCTATCTCGCTCTGTCTGGTTACGGAAAAAGAAGGAAAGCTCGTCTGCCGTGAAATCACGGAGAAGAGCAAGAGGGGAGACACGCACATACACGTGAACATTCGCACGAAAGGGAACCCGAAGGGTACGAGTTCCAGACGCGAGGTGCTATAAGAGAGAATTTATACTTTCCATGCCGTGCTTGTACGTGACGCGTAAATCGAAGAAACACAAAAGGGGGACGTAGTTACCCGGTATAAGAGAGGACGAGACTACGATAAGAAATTTTTTTTTTTTTTTTTTAAACAACAGCCATCGTTTGCATGCTTCGTACGCGCTTGATGGATCAAAATTGCGGATCTGACACGTACTACGAGGTGAGTCTTTTCCGGAGGTGTGAGTGAGATTTATATATGTATTATATATTCTATTGGATTTTGCCTACGAACTATATACCGAGCACCCACAAATACGTATACCCGAAATACACACACACACACACATACAAATTTACATAAAGGCTACTCCGCCTTGTTCCAAGGTAATAATCGGGAGGATCTCGTTCGTTGCCATTAACCGCGAGAGCACGCACAAACGAGCGTCGAACTCTCGTTTGGACGTTGGAAATTTTTTGTAAAAACGTTCGTTAAAAATTAAAAAAATATAAATATATTACATATATACATATATATCTATATATATATAATATATTTTCTCGTGGCGACTACGACGTCGAAATTCTCAACTACGCGACGTCGTGGATCGCTTTTGTGGCGTCGATTGATTATAAGCCTGTCGTGTACAATTGTGAAGCCAAAAAAAAGGCGGAATTTCCGATTTTTTTTTTTTTTTTTTACAAGTGGCATTGTTATGTGGGTTCAACTGGATTCATCGATGGTAAATATATGAGAAGTCTTTGACTCTGAAAGATTGACTCGCTCGAGGATGAAAATGGAGCTGATGGTTTATCATCAATTTTAGATTTTTCTTCTTTTTTTTTTATGCTACAGACTCGTTCACTCTTATCAGCCTTTAATAATGGTCTTTTGGATTTCGTGAAAGCTGTGAGAGTTGGAAAAAAAAAAAAAAAAACATTGTTTCACAGAGCTATGTTACAGGGAACGCAGGGAATTGCTGGGCTTGATATATTTAACATTAATTAAATTCTGGACTATGAGCTGTTTATTTTTTAGTTTTTTTTTTAATTCAAAATTTTATAAATTCCCATGGATCTTGCAACAAGCGATGCTCGGCTGATTATTCTAATTGTTTCTGAATTTTCATCACTTTCACTTTCTTCTTTGTTCGATGCTACAGACTTGCTCATTCTCATCAGCCTTTAAGAATGGTTTTTTGGATTTCACGAAGGCTGTGAGAGGAGGAAACGTGAAAATTTAGGCTTGATATATTTAACATTAATTAAATTTTTGACTAAGAGCTGTTTAGTGTATTTTCTGTTTTTTTTTTTTTTTTTTTATTTACAGTTTGGAAAATTGTCATGGATCTCGATTATTTTTGTCTAATTATTGGAGTTGTTTGTTGAATTTAGTTCTGAATTTTCATCAATTTTACTTTCTTCTTTGTTCGATGCTACAGACTTGCTCATTCTCATCAGTCTTTTGGATTTTTTTGGATTTCACGATGACTGTGGTAGGAGTAGAACAAAAAAAAATTGTACCACTGAGCTGTGTTACGGGGAAAGTGAAAATTTAGCCTTGATATATTTAACATTAATTAAATTTTGGACTACAAGCTGTTTGGTGTATTTTCTGTTTTTTTTTTAATTTACAATCTGGAAAATTGTCATGGATCTTGCAGTAAATAATTTTTGTCTAATTATTGGAATTGTTTGTTGAATTTAGTTCTAAATTTTTGTCAATTTTACTTTCTTCTTTCTAGTGTAGCTTGGCACTAAAGTTACATTCGTTTTTTTTTTCTTTTTCTATTTCACAAATGGAATTGAAAGAAATTTTTCTATGAAAAATATTACTCGGCTTTATGCCATAGGAAACTCGAGAAAATGGGTGTTTTTGTATTAATGAGTATTTTTAAATGTGATATAAAGTTTCGTTTTTTTTTTTTTTTTTTTTTTTTAAATCTACCTTGAGCCTTTCCGATAACTTTCACTTTCATCATTCTACAATAGTTGGGCAATACAATCGTAGCGGTGTTCTGGAATTCGCGAATAGTGGAATAAAAAGAAGATGAAAAAATAAAAATTGAAATATTACTCAGCTGTATTACGAGAAATATAATGAGTCGAGCATTCTCAGGACATAAAATTTTTTGTTTGTATTGCCATGCTGCATCGATAATACTGATAGTCGGTTAAAGAAATTCTGGATTTTTATCACTTTCGCTTCCATCATAATGGCGTTTGGGATTCTCATGAGCAGTGAAATTCAAGAAAACTTTTTTCGCCTCAAAAATATAATGCCATGTCTTTAATTTGCGCTGAGCGTTTGAGTTCACAGTTTCTCGAATCGATTCTTGATCTTTGTACTTTTTTTTTTTTTGTGGGATACCGCGATCGCTGTAACTTTGTATGCCCTACTATAGTCGGACAATAAAATCATTGTCGTGTTTTCGACTGATTTTTGCTGCTCATTGAGCTGATCATGGAAATTGATAACTCGTTTAACAGATTGTAATTCTTGATATCGTTATTTCAACTTGATACTATAGAGCCACTTTTACTTTCATCCTCCGAAAATAGCGGGACCATAAAAACGTAGCTGTGTTATGGATTTCATGAACAGTGAAATAAATTGGGGAAAAAAAAAAACAAACAAACAACGGTTGTGAGATCCTACTACTAACGTAAAGTTGAGGATGAAATATTGAGCTTCAATTCAAATCCATCGTCTAGCCATTATGGAGACTCCATAAATCTCTACATATGTTTACATGTGGTGATGCAGCATTTTTTTTTTCATTAGTTTTATTCATCATCGTACAAGAGTTAAGCATTAAGGAGGTTGGTCACCTAACGCATAATAATAAGAATTGGTTCAAATTTATTGAGGATACTCGCGAATTGGTATAACGACTCTGTGCAAAATTTCAAGTCATTCCTCTGCATAGTTTCCCTCCAATTGATTGTTGAAGTTGTACTCTTATACATGGGCGACCATAGCTAAATCGTACGTACCTCATGAAATACTTCATAACAATGTTAAAAATGATGACAATTTAATGAAAATGGATCCGGATAATCATCGCATCTTTGGGAAAAAGTTTGCAAAGAGCGAAATGCTTCATGTTACATAGTTATTAAGAAATTCTAAAAATAAAACAGCTTTCGTTGTATTACAATGTTCGCTCGGGAACTTCTGACGCGGACCTCTCTTTCGCGCGCTGCCTGCCCGGCAATCCGCGCGCACAAGCGGCCATTCCCCGATTTTCCCTTCCCGCACGGAGATGACCAACCTCCTTAAAGTCATAGTTGCCCTTCATTGATCACCCAATCAGAAGGATTGAATTCAATTCAAATGCAGTTTTGATATTTTTTTGAAAACCGCATCAATGCACATTCAAATGACATTATAAAATTGCCAGTTTATAAATTAACGATGATGTTTTATTATTACTCATGCCCCGAATAACTGAACTAGCTCATATTGTGCCTATAGTGATAATTTATTCTCAATGAATCTAGGCCTATTCGCATCGACATACGACTATATAATATATTTCTGAAAACGAGAAAATTTAACGCGCTCCATAAATAAAACATTTCCACACCTTGAAAATGCTCATCCTTCCGCTCGTATATTTGGTTTATAATTTTGACACGATACACGGTCCGAGTCGATTCCCGATTGGGCCACTATATCGTTCTGATATTGTGCTGAAAGCAACTTTCACTTTCCTCATTATACAGCGATTGAGCAACGCAATCTTTTTTTTCCTCAATCATTGTTGTTGCTTGTGCTATCGAGAAAAAAGGGGGGGGGGGGGGGGGGGAAAGAAGAATTTAACATGATGAAACAGTTTGTATTCGCTCAACGAGAGATCAATATATTTTTAGCATTAATCTCAATTTCACAAAAATACGTCACAGCTTCACAATATTTGGGAAAAATCATGAAAATTGGACTTTTTTTTTTTTTTTGATCCAGGGATAATACACCATTGAGAATTGGTATTCAACGATGGATCCAATTGTAATTCCAAAAAAAGATTCCAACGATTCGATCCTCTTGGAATCGTCATCGGTGAGATCCAAGGAAATCGTCGAAACGGAGGATTCGTTGAATCTGCCCGGTGAAAATGTTTCCATTGATCGGACGAGGCATGCGAAGGATGAAAAAACGAACGGTTGCTCAATGGATGACGGTGAGCTCGCGAACGTGTCGAAAGCGGAAGAAAATTCTACGAAAGACAATCCGGACAGTAAGAAGGAGATCGTGAAAGAAATTCTCGCGATGAAGAATGACGAGAACGATGAGAAGGATTCGTCACTCTTGGATACGAATAAATCATTGAAATTGGACAGTATTGCGAGTCCGAAAATCATTAAAGACAACAAACCAACGGCATCGCCAATCACGGAAACGAAAGATGTCAAACGAAAACGTAGAACTACAAGGTGAGCATAAAATGAAAAATTAAGAAGAAAAAAAGAATAATTAATATCAATATAATTATTATGATTAATAATAATAACTTTTCATGCGAGTTTGAACTTTTCAGATTATTCTTTTTTTTTTTTTACTCGTAATTACACTTCCATGGGGTTTTACTGAAAAAAAAAGTATTTTTATGTATCACGAGCTCCAAAAATCTAGTATACAATTTTATTTCATTCAATTAGAAAATTCATCTTAGTGATGCTCGAAAGCCGCAAAAAAAAAAAAAAAAGAAATTATTCTCGATGCTTTTACAATCGCAAACGAAAAAAAAAATATTCATATCGGTATGCCGAAAAATTCGAGGATAGCGCTAATTAATTTTTGCGAGCCTCTGAAAAAATCTTTTCCATCCGGATCCGAATAATTGTCATGATCGTCGAAGCATTTATTTCCGGTTTTTAAGGAAGAATTCTGACGGCATGAATACCTGCAAATCTTCTCATGAAGAATGCATTCTGATTCACAAAATAAACGACAAAAAAAAATAAATAAATAACACGTTAATGCCACTTGAAATTACAAGACGGAATTTCGTTTTTTGTCCAATCGTGATCTCGACAAAACTGTCGACGATTCGATCATTCGTATTGGATTTTCATCACGCACACGTGATAAATTCTTGCCATTGTTTTTTTTTTAAATTTATTTTTATCGAGGCTCTCACGAATAAAAACGCACTCGGGGGTTAGAGCGGTTATTATCCGTGTCTCGATAAAAAAATTCGCCGCAAGTGTAACGTTTCATTATCACAGGCAGCAAGTATAACAGAGCTTGTTGATTGTTTTTTTTTTTTTTTCATTTTTTTTCTCAACAGCCATATCCCAGGATCGGTGTTTTTGTTTTTGTTTTTCTTTCCTCGTGCCACAGAATTGCAATATCCATAATGTGAGCATTAAGGGGTCACATGAGTTTCGAAGCCAAAAAAAAAAGCATGTTTTCTCGATTTTTTTTTTCACATTATACATAAATTATTTTATTCAAAACGTTAAGTACATCAACGAGTAACGATTTGAACGGTATTTAAAAAAATTTTCATCCAAAAATATTGAAAATTCAGCGGGTAGGACCTGGTTTCTCCGGAGACCCCTAAAAAAAATTGTCCTCGCGGTGGTCACGATAATTCGTGATAGCTTCATCTGAAATTGAAAAACCAAATATTTTCTGGTAGTAGATAAGTATAGCTCGTGATTGAAAGAAGGATTTTAAAAAAAAATTGAAATTTGAATTTTTGACAGAGTTGTATTCAAAATAATTCATTTTTTGGTACAATTTACACTACGTATCGCCTTGTAAAATTAGTTGTAATCCAAAAAAAAAAAATTCTTCGTTCAATCACTAGTCAATGCTATTTTGAAGAAGTGTGCAAAATTTCAATAAGATCGGTTCAATAATCGTCGATTCCAGCTCCATAAAGTAAAGATCCTGCCGCAGCTGCGATGTCCAGGGCATCCTTTTGTTCCTGCCTGAGACGAATTCTTGCGTCTCGAGTACAAGTATTAGCTTTTTTTTTTCTCAGCTATGAGTATACGATTTTCATCCTCTTTTCGCGCGTACTCGTGGCTATTTCGGCCAAGTTTGATGTCCATTCCGTGCAAAAACAGCAACAGAGAGCCGAAATCCCTTTGTTAGTAGTACAAAAGCAGCAACTGATTCAGTAATTTCAACTATTTTGGAACCAGCAGAAAGTATTTTTGGAGTGATTTTCCAAATTAACTGGTCTCTCATTATTATTTTGCTTAAACTCTCATTATTATTTTGCTTAAAGCCACCAAAACACCGCTCTAGAAGCGCATTTTTGCTAAGGTCCTCATTAATCAATTAATTATCAAGGGCTTGATAGCTGACAAAACATCACTTGGCAATGGAGCATAATCGTGTTTGAATGATAATAAGACATTCATAGCTGAAGCACGCTGCCAAAAGCACCGTGAGTCAGGGCCTCTAGAACATTTTTCGTGCTGTGGATTTTGGTCCATAGAGCTATAATGGACGTTGCCCATATAGCGTCCTTCGTGTTTTGAACTGAATAACAATTTCTCCTTATAGCCAGTCCGTAATAAACTGTTAATTTATCAATTAATTTTTACTAACGGTCGCTCCCGGCCGGTTTTTCCCACCGGGAGAATTCCCAAAGGTTCTCTCTCCTAGAGTTTTAATCCAATCCACTTGAAAATTTGGGAGAATATTCTAGAAATATTGTACTATTAGAAGAAAAAAAATGTTTTAAATTGATTTTTTTGAAATTTTCAAACCCACGCAACCCCTTAATAAATGCGTCGGTGTGAATATTTCGCAGCGATCAGCGGGACGAGCTGATGACCACCGAGGATGTCGAGACGCGAGTAAAACGCGTCAAAGTCAAGAGCACCAATGACAATTATTGCTGGCGTTGTCACAAAGATTCCGTTGATGCGCATTGCAGCGCCTGTCCGCGCTCCTGGCATCGAAGATGCATGGGCGGTCAGCCACCTGCGTCGATAAACGAGACTTGGATTTGCGGCGAATGCGCGACGATACTGAGAGCCGAAAATGCGGAAACTCGCTCGGAAGTTGTGGCGCACATGTCGATCGATCATCTGTGCATGCTACTCAAATACATCGTCGAACGTATGCGCAGTTGTCAGGGCGTATGTACTACAAACGTGTATATATACATTATTTTAAATGATTTTTCACATTATTATTCTTTTTTCAATTGTAGAACATATTTTCATTCAACTCCATGGATACATTTTTAATTTTACCGAATTTACGAGTACAGAGGCTTTTTCGTGCGGATTTTTGTTTTTTTCAGTCGGAACCATTCTGCAAGCCTGTCGATCTCACTGAGATTCAGAATTACATGGATTACGTGGTGAGACCGATGGATCTGAATCTCTTGGAATCGAACGTGCGTGCGAAATTGTACGGTAGCACGGATGCTTTTATGGCAGACGCAAAGTGGATACAGCACAATTGCATCGTCTTCAATACGTGTAGGTATTTTGGATTTAAAAAAAAAAAATTCTTCATCCGAATGTGCAGGGGGTGTCCAAAGACCTGAAAAGTCATGAAATATTGTTGTTTTCTTTCACTCCTGTTTGTTAATTTTATTAAATTTTACACTCCAAAAGTTTTTCATCCTCGTAGATTTACAATTTTTAAAAATATATATTAAAATTTCGAGATTTCAATGTCACGATGCTTGGCAATACTCTGAATAATCCTAAACTCACATTTAAACAAAACAAAAAAAAAAAATTTAACGCAGTAATCATAAAAATCATTATATAAATTATATATAATATAAATTATATAAATTATATAAAATATATATAAAAATATAATGAGCGAGCAGTGGCCCAGTTGGTCCGACTCTGGACTGCCACGCAGGCGGCCAGGGTTCGATCCCGCGGCCGGCACCCAATGGATTTTTCCAGATGCTTTTTCTGCGAGCTCGGTGGTTCGAAACCCACCTTAAATTGTAGGTTCTCACAAATACACTGGGCCAATAGCAATGAGGTTGCAAAAATCGAAGGAGAAAAATAGTTCCGTAAATGAACAGAAAAACTAAAATAGTGGGCCCAGTGTAAGAGTGAATAGAGCGTATGAAAGTGTTGTAAAAAGCCGAAAAGGCTATGCAAGTAAAACTCACTACTACTATAAAAATATAATTATATAAATTATATTAAATGATCATTAAAAAAATGTCATGAAAAAATTCCTTAATTTTCTCCTGCCAAAGCCCCTTGAATTTCAAGATTTTTTCATCGCTGAAAAAATAAAAACAATTGAACCACCCATGAACGAGCAATATTTGCATGTAAATATAAATTTAATTTCTCTCTGTTCCACTGACTTTCGTGAATGTTTCATAAGCAAAAAAAAAAAAAACGAAAAGAAATAATCAGTCTCACAAAATCGATGTTTATTTCGCGTATTCTCGTTAAGGCGGTGGAGTATACGCCGACACGTCGAAATTGACGAACGCTGCCAAGCATATAATAAAAACGGCAAAGCAGGAAGTAGCCGAGATCGAGGCTTGCCCGGATTGTTACGCTCGTGGTAGAAATTTGCCCCGTCCTCATCACATGTGGTTCATCGAGGCGTGTCGTCGTCCGCATCCGCTGATATGGGCGAAACTCAAGGGATTTCCATTCTGGCCGGCGAAAGCAATGCCACGGTTGAACGGTCAGGGTCACGTGGACGTGCGTTTCTTCGGACAGCACGATCGCGCCTGGGTAGCACCTAAAGACGTTTATCTTTATTCGCGCGAACCGCCCGCCCCGTTGCCGCGCAAGAGAAAACTCGAAATGGCGGAATGCATAAAGGAAATAACGCGTCATTGTCGCAAACTTGAGATTGCCTTTGGCCCATTTCAATTTGCCCCGGCGAAAACGCCCTACGTGCCGAATGATCCGTCGCAGATAAAAATAATGCTGCCGCAATACGATCCTCTGCGACCTTCGGACGTTTCGCCGCTGTCATTTGGCGCATTGAATCGTCGCAAATCACCGTTTCGCAAGCGTGCCACCCTCCTGAAGCGTAAACCCGAGGGTGAAACGACGAATAACGATGATTCCACGGGCGTTGAATCGTCGGCCAAGGATTCCGTGAATTTGCCAAAAACGGAATTGCCGATCGAACAGGAAAAATTAAATAATGACATTGCGATGGCGGAGGCGACGACGACGACGCCGCCGCCGCCGATTGCCGAAACAGCGAGACCGAGGAAACGCGTGAGAAAAACATTGAATACGAGCGAGACAAAGAGCGCAACGATCCAGGATAAAGAAACGAATTCGCCGATTCGGATTATCGAGGCTGCTTCGGTGTCGACGATCGATGATAACAAAGCCGTAAAGCCCGATACGCTGAGCAACGGTACGACGCCGAAACTCGGCGTGATACCGATAATAAAATTGGCCAATCGGTCGAAGCTTAAGAACGAAAAGACGGCTGTACCGTTGGATAAATCATTGGCCTCTTTGCTGAGAAAGGTAAATCCTAAAGGACGACTCTCGTATCCTCGTAATTCAGGCTCCAAGGGATTGACGATTATACAGGCCGCATCACCGAATAATACGAAGCACGAGATTAAAAGTACAGGCTTGATCAAGGTTTACAAGCCAAAAGCTCGTATGGTGGACAAGGTAAATGCTGAGAAAGCATTGAAATCATCGCCGTCGTCGTCCTCGTCGTCGTCGTCGTCGTCGTTGTCATCGACGACGACGACGACGACAACGACGACGACGAAGACGACGAACGAGAAGGAATCTGAAAAATCGAAAAACGCGGAAAGTACGAAAAATTTCGAGACGAAGCTGATCAATGGTATATTAACGCCCGTATCGACGACAATGATTTCCACATCCGGCGGAAATACCGCAGCCTTAACGCCGAGCGGCAGTGTCTCGTTGTTGCACAACAAGCGCGACAACAATATAATAATCACGAATTCATTGTTGAAAGTACCGGCGAAGAAGATACAGCCGCGTATATTGGTACTGAACAATGGAACATTGGAGCCCAAGGGGACATGCTCGCCGAGCGAGGAAACGAGGCCGAAAACCGCGATTGAACCCGTTGCCGCGATACGCATCAAACCTGAGCCTCAAGTTTCGCCCCAAATTGCCATACCCGGGTCGCAGAAGAAGCAGAGCAGAGCGAAAAAATCATTTCCGAACAAGGCGCCCCGTTTGCCGCAGCTTTTGCCAAAATTGCCAAAACCACCGGCCAATACGCTCGACACGATGGTATATATACCGGCTCAGCGTAACGAGAACGGTATGGATTATCAGCTGCCACCGCCCGAGGCTGGACCGTTGAGCTCGCAGCTTCATCGAGGTGCGAATGAGCTCGTCAAACGGATGGCACAGCTGATGGAGGAGGCGATCAAGGAAGCGACGGATTCGAGCAGCAACGAGACCGGCAATAAGTTGGACAGTCATCAGGCTACGATACATTCCCTGAGATTGCAAATCGAGCGTATGCGATGGCAGCATCAGCAGCAGCTTGCCGAACTGAAGCACAATACGGGTGAGCGATACGGACAAAATTTTCGTTTTCGTGAAATAAAAACAATAAAATCGAGTTTTTAAGGTAGTCCCAGCGTCAGATGATTCAAGCGAAGCATTGTTCTTTTTTTTTCGAGTTTGGAAAAACCTCGAATAGGGAAATATAATGGTAGAAATATTTACTTATATGATGCTATTACGAATTAAGGAGGTTCTGCTTCGATACTTGGGTACAGCAAAGGGGAACGTACAGCGCGGCGCGGGCGACGTGCGGCATTTGTTTCGCCAATGTTTCATTTTATTAATTTGCCATTATTCACGCTAGGCGTGGTGGATCGCCTCCATTTTTTTCTAAAGCTTTTGTAATGGATAAGTTTGTACTTTTCTGAAATTTTTAAACAGCCACTACTAATTTTAAGAGTATCTATGCGAATTTTTATCTCGGAAAGTAGGTGATGAATCTCGTTGAAGTTTTTCAGGCACACGAAGTACACCTTTACAAACACGCTGTTAAAATTTCAAGTCGCTACGACTTTTTTTTTAGGTTCGAGCAGAACCTCCTCAAGAGCCTTAATTAGTAAAATTTCATGAAATCTTACTTATTTAGAGGATCCAGGCAAATCAAAGTGTTGAAAAATGAGATGTTCTGTTTTTTTTTTTCTTCTTCAATCAGATCGAACGTTGAGGGAAATGAGAGCGAGTCTCGAGGCGGAGAGATTGCGCGCTATCGAGGAGGTTCGACAGGAGGCAGACGAGGATAAAGCGCGTTGCATCGACGAGACAAAGGCGAAACAGTGGTGCTCGCAGTGCGGTCGGGAAGCACTTTTCTATTGCTGCTGGAACACGGCGTACTGCGATCATCTCTGTCAGCAGGCTCATTGGCAGACGCATCAGCGAAAGTGTGCCCAAAAACCATCAAACTTTTCCAACTCGTCGGCCGATTCGGGCAATAAACATCAACAGCAGCAGGTGATGCCCAAGCTCGTAGGGGGGGGCCAGAGTCAATTGGTGTAAGTCCCTGGAGTCCGATACCCGTTGCGTGAAACTTGACAGCGATGCAAAGTTTTAATTCACACTGCAAATTGCTCGTCTAATTTATTTTTTTCTCTCCAATATACAGCTAAAAAAATCATAGGTATATATTTTACCCTCAAAATTTGTATATTATTATTTTTTTTTTTTTCTATGTCTTTGTACACCGGAAAAGGATGCGTGCCGTTTCACTCGAAAGTAAGATCTTTTTTTTTATGAAAGGAAAAAAAAAAATAGATAAAATAAAGATGCAGGCATTTGTGAAAAGTAACATGTTGGAATCTCTTTAGCCCAATCCGACTTTACGACAAAAAAAATATCCAGTTTTACAGGGACTCGACGAGTAATCCAGATCCGTGTGAAATCGTTACCGACACACTTGACTTACACTTACTGTGCTCTGGACCCTTCGAAAAATGAGGAAAACAAGATAGAAATTAAAAAAAAAAATTAAGCCCCCTCCCCGCATTTTTTTGTACAATTAAATCGAGTATGGCAATTGCTCTTCTAAATTTTGTTGATATAACTTTTCAGAAAGGTAGCGTGAGCGGCAAGGTTGAGGCTGGGACAATTGACGCATCGATAACGAGATCAGGTTTCTCGTCGCCCAACGTAATTACGAAAAATCTCAAGATCCCGTAGCGATCGACGTCATTATGCGATGCAAACGTGAGAATTAGGACTGAGGAAGATCACACATACTCAAAACCATCCTACCTGACAAGTTCAAAGTCTCGAGAAATAAAAAAAAAAAAAGGAAATATCGAAGAAAAAAACGAAAACAATGAAAATGCTTCCTGTGTAAATAAATGTATAGAAATGATTGTACAGTAATTTTAAACTTATTGTAATAGAAATTAGCTTCATTCATTTTTTTCATCGGGATTTCGGGCTTTCACTCGGGTTCATAACATCAATTAATTGCATAGCGGTGCTGAAATTTAATAATTTTATGTATTGCGACAATACAAATGATTTCTTAGAAACGTCAATTTTATTTGTTCAACGTTCTCCTCTCTCCTCATAGTACACGAGAGCCGAGAAATTTATACTTGACATTCATTCGACGTTAATGAAAAATATTTATATTTATTTTTATAAAATTTTGTCAGAATTTACGAACACTTAGTTTTTCAAGATGTACATTGGCACTTTATTCGAAATTTCAGGCTCACGAGTACAAAGTTAGTCAATAAATCTGGGGAAAAAAAATTATTCGCTATTGGCCCTTTGAGGGTTGTGATCGGTTGAGAGTTTTCGTGGTTTCATTTATAATAAAAAAATATCGCGTACTTCAAGCAGCACTCTCCAAGTATTACACTCAAATACCAGTATGACCTCGATTTAGGGTTAATTTAGGTACAATATGACCGCGACTGGCTCAGAAATTTCCCCAACATACATTCTGATTGATTCTGATACAGTAGGGGATTGATTAAGGATGTTCCTTTGTTTATCTGCGGGACGAGTCGTCCGAGGGGGGTCCCTATGCTTATGCACAGGCAGGGCTCAGCGGTGCCAACGTCAAATCCTCACTTATCTCGGCCAGTCAATTTATCGATGATCAAATTCCATAGGGGCGTATAAGCTATGCTTGTTAATAACCGATACGCTCCTTTGGAATTGGTACATCGTTATGTTCTCGAAATCAGAATTAGAACTGCGAGGTTTCGTTTCAATGCTATTCGATAGTAAATCGCATTGATAACGCATAAAAATTATAGCAATATACTCCTGTAAGTTTATGAAATATCAACGTTTATGTTGCAAAAAAAAAATTCAAGATTTGTTTTCCGAGCTTCAACTCAAAACGCTGTCCATACTATTCAAGATAGAGAAAATTGCAGGAATACAATTTTGTAGAGAAGTAAATTTTCTATAAAAAAGTCTGGGACAGCATGTATGAAAAGTCAATAGCGGATGAGTGGGAGGTGTCCGAAGTGGCGTGACGAGGAAGTGTGATTTTTGTGAAATCGCAGAATAGTAGACCCTTTAGTTGTTAAGTTACATATCACCGCGTTAGCGTTGAATTAAAAATACATAAAAATTCATACGTCAACTGGAAATAACGAGAAAGCTACTACCGCCTAAAAAACTTTATTTATAACTAAATTCAAATAAAGCCACCTACTTGAAATGGTTTTTTTTTTTAAATTATTTTTACAACTTTGGACGCATCCTATGCGCAAATTATTAACTATGCCATCGCGGACTTTTTTTGTGGAGAAAAAAAAACATTAAATATGCCGCTTATACGTGCTCTCTTATGGGAGAAGTATTCGAAGCTATGATCAGAGATTATTTTAGGAGTGAAAAAACGGTAACATTTCCCCGAAGAACCGCTTAAGGTAGTAGTGTCGATACTGCAAGAGTCAAATGTATACACCGTCATGTTTGACTCGCGCAGTATTTAGAATAGGCAACGTCACGTCTATAATGAACCGATAGAAAAGTACACTTTGGATATTTATTTCCCAATTACTACTCTCACATGCCCTGAACCTGTACTTGTAAGGATTTAAAATGTTCCTTATAATGTTTTCTCTTATTGTACCAATTTTTATTGAAATCTGAACGGTACATTTTGAAAAATACGATGAAAACTGTGATTTCTCATAAGACTCAAAATGCTAAATGTATGAAATTACAAATGCCAATATCTTTTTTCTGGTTCTCTGTAGATTTTTAAAAAGTTAACTGAATCTTTATCTTATCATAATCTACCGCTACACCAAATTTTATTAAATTCTGAACGATAATTTTATAATCGACAGTACTACCTTAAACGGCAGATCAGACCTTCATAGATATAATTTGCCCATAAAGAAAATTTTTCACCGTACCGATTGTGAAATATACTTGTAAACAGAGTTGAGCGTGAGTAATGGCAAATTAATAAAATGAAAACGTATTTGGTGAAACAAATACCGAACGGAACCTGCCCCGCGCCATCACGTTCCCCTTGCCGCACCCAATTGATGTTAAGAACCTCCTTAAGGTAGTTCTTGCATTTCCGTCAAATCTGGATAGATAAAAATACGACGAACGGAAAGGTTGAGGATTCCTGCAGCATGCTTGCAAAATTTCAGATTCTTTCACCGTTTGGTTCCGGAAATATATGCTCGTAAACTTTTTCAATATAAAACGGTGGCTATAGGCCCCAAAGTGGCAAACGAGGCTTGAGCGTTTAATCAGCACAAAATTCAATACTTTAAAACTAGATCGACGAATAAAAAACTGACCAATCGTTGCAAAAATTGTTTCAGATACTGAAAAACAATCCAAATTCATTTACCTTACTGTATAATTAAAAAACCCAATTTTCTAGCCCCATCAGCAGACCGACTCTCTCTTGTTTCATGCAAGCCCGCTCACCGCGCTTAATTAAGGTTGTTTAGAAGTTGATCAGAGTGGAGGAGATTTTCCTATGATTATACATTGGGCGCTGTCAGTCACTCACCCGCTCGGAGTGAATTTTGTTGCGATTTTTGATACATATGTTACAATATCTTCAAGGAAATTCTCCAAAGGTTAACGATTTTGGTACTGATCGGACGCGGAATATTTCAGCGAGTACTTGGTTAGTTTTTTAACAAAAGTTCAATGGCACGATTAGATATATCGCGAGTTTATTGAGATCGCGCATGGCTCTGTCCATTAGAGACTATGCAGTCGGACCTCAAAAGTACCCAACTTTGCAATTTTTTTACTCCGTAAATAAGCTCCAAACTGACTTGAAATTTTACAGAGACATAGTTCAAATGTTCAATTACACACTGGGTAAATTTCAAATTTTTTTTCATAAGACGTGATTTTCTTCTAAACAACCTTAAGCCTGTGCCACAATGCGAGGAAATAATAAATAGGAATAAAAATTAGTCAATCACATCACACCTCAGACAAGATACACCAATCAAATCACCGTTTTTTTTTTTTTTAATTTCATATTTCCTATTTTCTCGCACTGTGTCGCCAGCTTTACAATCCCGCTTATTCCCCGCCACGGATTTCGCAAGAACTACTTTGAATCAAAGTCTCCCACTTAAAGGTAGTACGAGCACAACTGTATGCGGGAAATAAGCGGAAACGTGGGCACGCATGAAACAAGAGAGAATCGGACCCCGCTCATAATCCGACGCGCGCGAAAAATTTCCTTAAAATCGATAATTTTATGTCAAAAGATTCGTCAAACCGCCATTTTTTTTTTTATGGAACGTATATGTAATCGCGATAGTTTTCTGAAAATTCAGCAGTTTTAATATTGATCGTATCTAATCGTGAAAGATACGAATTTCCGTTTCAAAGTTGCGTCAGCCCAGAATTCGGATATGGCGTGGGATAAATATCTTGATCACACGAATTTTAATTACTCGCGTAAAGAGTCGTTGACCAATCTTGAAATTTTGCATATACACTTTTGCTGCGCTGTGTAAAAAAATTCAGTTTTTTTTTAAATCTAATCGTCAATTTCGTGCTCGTACTACCTCAAGGTCCCAGCGTACTCTCGATCAAGTTCCACCCAATTTCGTGTAATATTACCGAATGTTTGTCAACAGGGAACGAAACAACGGACAACAATCATGTGAAATACTGTTTTTTGTATTTTTTTTTTAATTTTATTCATTCGCCCGATTACAGGTTTTACTTAGCCTTCTTGCTCTTGATCTTTCTCATGTAGAACTCGAGTTCCTTACCCTCGAGGATATATCCGTCGGCTCTGCCGCATTGTCCTGGTCGGCTGGCGACGCACGCTGCGAACGATATTCAAATTAATGTAGCGAATTAAGTTATACGTGATAATTCGGAAGAATCGAAATTTCGTTTAAACGATAATCAGTACGCTGTGGGAATTTGTCATCATAGCTTTCAGGATGAACAATGTATCTCATCATTTGTCGTTTATCGGGCGAGAGTCGATCTTTCGTAGTAATTATAAATTTTTTTTTTTTTTTTTTTCAAACTTTTACCTAGTACGCGACCAGTGGCGAATTGTTCTTCCAGAGCTTGCTCGACCTTGGCGAATCGCTGTCTCGCCTTGTACTTGGCTTCCGTCTTTTTCGACCTTTTCTTGTTCAGGATTTCCTCCTCGGCTTCCGACTATACGGGGAAAATACAAAATATACCAAACATCGTAGTTGAAACGGGGGATCGTTCGTCGATGCGATAATTTTTTTTTTTTTGATGAAACACGATATAATCGTGAGAATCGCTCACCAATTTAGCGCCACGTTTTCGGCCCAACGGAAGAACGTAGTGACTCTCGTACCACTGCCTGAACGGCGTGGCATCGATGGTGACAATGGCGTTTTTGACCAGAGTCTTGGTTCTGACCAGCTCGTTGTTCGAGGCGTTGTAAACAACGTCGATTATGCGAGTTTTACGGGTGGAGCATTCCGAACCCCAGGAAAAATTGCCGGTATCGAGACGCAACGCTCTGTACTTCTTGTTTCCTCCGCGTGTACGAACCTTATTTTTTTTTTATTTTTGCAAAAAAACGCAAACTATCAACGTTTTTGCACGTTTATTTGAGATTCGGGGAAATATTGGAGTTATTTGTACTTCAGAACGCTGTGGGATTGTGTCAGCATGGCACTCAGAGTAGGTAAGGGTGATCATCATTTTAATGAACGTCGGAGGATTTCAAGAGAGTAAAATTCGCCAAATTATATTCGAGATATCTCACGTTAGTTCGAGGTGGTAAACGTTTTTTTTTTTTTTTTTTTCGGGAACTTGCAAAAATTTTAGAAATTCGAAGAACGATAATTGTACGAATTTTCACACGACTAGCCTTTGTTTTATTTTTAACCCTGCGCGCTCGCACCGTAATTTCGCTGCTTTAGCGGTCGCACCGGGTCAAAAACTTTTACGTTCAGGTTTCAACGAGTTGCATCGCTTTAAAAAATCTCAAAAAATTCATGAATACTCTCGAATCCTTTTGGAATGTGAATCGAAAATTTTTCAAGTACAATAGTTGTATTGTTTGCTGTAGATTGGTATAAATTGCTATAAATTTCGATTTGAAATTTTGCTCGGGACGAAATCAAGCCAGTGTGAGCATGCATGATTAATTAATAAATGTTTTTTTACAACTTTAAAACGTATTTTACATTCTGAAACGCAAAAATGTTTTGTCATTGAACATTTTTTGGGAAAAAAAACACGCCAGGACACGATTTCTCCGATCGAATATTTCGAGATAATTAAAAAAAAAAAAAAAAAAACCACAATCGAACAGGATTTAAGAAATAAAAATTGCTCAATTATCACATTTGATAAAATTGCATCGACGCGGCGCTTCGATATTTTGGTTACTCTCCCAAAAAGTTTGACTCGATTATCTCAAAGACACGACGGACCGTGGGTAAAAATTTAATTTCATCGATCGCTTCGCCGCCAAACTAAATCCTCTTCGATGCAAAACTAAAACACCCGCGATGAATTTTTTGTCGTTCGACGTGGAAAAAAATTAATTTTACGAAACTGAGGCAAGCCGATATAAAAATTTTTCACATTTAGCAAAGGCTGGTCGTATCTTCCAAGATTTTTTTTTCGCAACAATGCTGTAATGTGAAATTAAAAAAAAAAAAAAAAAAACTTACAGTGTGGATACGCTGAGGTCCGAGTTTGGTGTTGGCGGCGGGACGTCCTAACTCGAACTTCCTCTTCTTGCGGAGAGGTTTCCTTTTGCCACCGGTGGCACGTCTCTTATGCCAGTGGTCGCGTGAGATACCTGAAAAGCAAAGAAAGCTTAAGAAAAAAAAAATATTTTCCGTTCGTCGGAGCGCATTTTTTTTTTCGTTTACACCAATTTTTTATTTAGTTGTATTTTTTTTTTTTCTGCCGCAGACACAATTTCCATCGTAACACTATAAGATCGGAGTCGAATTATTTTTTTTTTTTCGTAAATATCGAGAACACGCTTTCCAAGCTGCAGATACAAAAGCCGCAAGCAACTCGCGGAGGGGGTTATACGCGAAGAAGACGTGAGCATCGACGGTACGACAATGTCAATAATCAAACGATATTTTCGCGATCTTTGTATGAAAATTATGAAAACATATTGGTCTCGTTCGACCGAACGATATTTTCTCTACGGATTATTGGTCTTTGTTTATTCGTTTATCGCCGGATTACTCGGATGAAATACGATATGAATAAACGTGAATATTCTTGTAACACTCACCCATCGTGTCACAGGTCTAAAAGAACCACGAACCACGAACTAAGGAAGAATGGAAGAAACAAAAAGTAGAAGGTTACGGGCGATGGAGCTTCCGGGATGAAACAGCGCCATCTGTTGAGACTTTAGATCGTAGTATCGTACCTGCAGGACCGTAGCTAATATTGTGCATCATCGCCGGAATTTATTTGTTGTAATTTTGTTCTATAATTCAACGAAATAATAAATAATAATAATATCTCATGTAATTGCGGTTATCAAATGTTTAGTTTTTCATAAAATGCGAGAATTTGATAATTTTTACTCGATTAAACATTTCGCGATGTCCCTACTTGGGGGATATCTTTGGATAGACAATAAAAATACTAGAATCAGCAATATGGAATCTTTTGTTTTTTCTATTTCCTCAATTTTCTATTTCAAAAATACTTTGTTATATCGCGCTCGCTAGAAACGAAGTCTTCGAGTTAAATTGTCCATAATTTTTCGAATCAACTAGCTTGAATTATTCAGAATTCTTGCAAGAAACTTATGATAAATTATTGGTACATCATCATTATCATTAATAATTGAATGAGATTTTTATGATTATCGTTCCGTCATTAACCGTGGGATGGCACTGATTAACCGAAGCGATATGACGTACGTTATACTGGATTTTCAAACAGGGCGTCGATGCATTATTTTTATTATAACATCGATCACAAAATATAAATCATTTTATTCCGTTTTCTTGAAAATTATTTAGTACTTTAATACCCAAAGAACATTCACAATGCATCGCTTAGAATTTATTTCAGAGTAGCTCATAAAAGACAATCATGAAATATATATATATATTCCCCGACAATAGCAGAAGGGAGTTATGCTGCGCGTGAAAAGTTGCGCAGTACCGAGCGAGGGTAGCCCTCGCCAATGCACACTCTGTTTTCTGTTTGCATATTATGCCAGTTATACGAGCAGTTGCAAGTTGCAAGTCTCCTGTGACGATGTACGATTCATTGTGCATTTCGGAAAAATGTTTTTTCCCCGTATAGTTTCAATAAAAATTCGTTAATTCGACGAGTTTTCAGTGATCTTGAGAAATAAAATTAATCAAAAAATACGAATATCAGTGATAAATTTGACGAGAGGTTCGTTACAAAGCTTTATCGTATAAATTTGAATCGGATTCGAACCGTGTGTTGCTGTCAGAGAAAAAGTGAAAAAAAAAAAAAAAATAACACCAAGTTATTTCATACTTGCCGAGAAAAATTACGAGATAAGGAAATTTTTAACTTCGAAAAGTCGGTATTTCGGGTTTTTTTTTGTGCTTCTCGCGCTTCAGTCGACTCGAGTGTGGCTGAAACGTCGAAATTTTCGCTCCTTTTCGGTAACCTCAGCAACAACGACGTTTTGAAACTCGATGCCTTTTCTGACAGAATATCAAAATCCGTAGCGCATCAATACGGAAGCAATTTTGGGTTTTTTTCTCATCGAAACTCAATACCTTGCAATAACTCTTCTCAAATATGTATCGATATGTTTTTTTTTTTTGTTTTTTAACCGAAATTAATAAAATCGTTATCTCGATAATTGACACTGAGCGATGAAGTTATTGGTGCGGATAATATATGCGCTGTAAAAAATGTTTGGTCGATTTTCCTGTCGCAGCAGTGAAAATATACGAAAAGTATATTTTTGGAGTAATATTTATGCAAAAATTTTTCGATCGACCTCACCGTCGCTTGTGCAAAAATCCCAGCAATTATTGAATATTTGCGCAAGTACCAGTGTGTTTTGGTGCAATTATAAAAAAATGACCGCTAAAAATGCAACGTCCGTATATTTACTGCTACGGCGTAGAGGAATCGACCACAAATTTCTTTCCGAGTACAATTTTTTGGAGAAAGCAATGCGCAAGCTTTAATTTTCATATTTTTCGAGCATATTTATATATTACTACAAATTTCAAGGATATTTCGTGCATGCTCTCGAGTCTTATCTCCATGATTCATAGTCGATCGAATTCTTGTCATAGAGAGCATGAAAATTAATTTTCATACATTATTTCAGTCCAACGAAAATGAACACCAACGCAAATTCTCTGGACGCCGGAGGAGAGAAACGCTTGCCCGATAGCGGCGTACCGATCGTAACTCATGGCATAACGACGATTCAGAACATGCAGAATGTTCAAAATGTTCAGAATATCGTTCAGAGCAATGTCCAGACTCTCCAGCCCGTACAGAGCGTCATCGGTTCCGTCTCGACGAGCAGCGCGCTGGTCGGTAAATCCGTATCTTTGGATCTAAATCCAAAGTTGTCCATCATGAAACCCATTGCTCAAACCGGCATAGGTTCTTCCGCCGAAGCCAGTAAAATAACGACAACGGTAAAGCCAATATCATTTTATTTTATTTTTTTCTTCATCAATTTTATTTTAATGCTATTTTCGCGAAAAAAAAAAGATGCAATTACAAAATAACGAAACAAATTTGTCCGAAATATGGTTATCAAATACGAATGAAATAGTGAGCCAATGATATGAAAACTTTATTCGCAAATTATCGTAACTATGGAGAATATTTCGTTCTAAATTTGGCGAACATCGGACGGCCGGTGAATTATAAAAATTTAAATTTTATAAAAAAAAATATTTCAAACGTTTGAATCTAGAAAAAAGTAGGGACATACGAATTTCCATTAAATTTAAATTGCAATTTTTTCCGATTCTAGCCATTTTTACTTTCAATTTATTAAAATTTTGCAAACATCGGACAGCAGGGTATAATGGAAATTCAAATTTTATAAAAAAAAATAATTCAAACGTTTGAATTCACAAAAAAGTATGAACATATAAATTTCAATTAAATTTAATTAATTATGCAATTGTGATCGATTATAGCAATTTTTAATTTCAATATAGTAAAAAAATTTTACAATTTTGCAAACATCGGACAGCGGGGAATAATGGAAATTCAAATTTTATAAAAAAAAATAATTCAAACGTTTGAATTCACAAAAAAGTATGAACGTATGAATTTCAATTAAATTCAATTAATTATGCAATTGTGATCGATTATAGAAATTTTTAATTTCAATATATTCAAATTTTGCGAACATTGGACAGCGGGGAATAATAGAAGTTTAAATTTTATAAAAAAAATATTTCAAACGTTTGAATCCACAAAAAAGTATGGACATATGAATTTCCCATAAATTCAATTAATTATGCAATTGTGATCGATTATAGAAATTTTTAATTTCAATATATTCAAATTTTGCGAACATTGGACAGCGGGGAATAATGGAAATTCAAATTTTATAAAAAATATTTCAAACGTTTGAATCCACAAAAAAGTATGGATATAAGAATTTTCATTGAAGCAAATGAATCAAGCAATTGCGATCGGTTCTGGCAATTTTTTTTTTCATTGTTATTTATTAATTATTTTTTTAAACGTCATGAAAACGGTGGTCGGATAAAGATGGCCGAAAGGCATCTTTTCGCATGCGTTGTCCCGATCGTCCATCGACTCGGCAACATTGGCCCGTATAATACACGCGTGATGATAATAATTTTTGTGTACGTTTGTTTCATGATATACCGCGCATTGCAGCTCTGTTCTGTGGGTTCTACAGTGAGAATAATATCACCGGGAATGTTGAGCGCTGCGGAGCGTCAGGGTCAGGCGCAGATTCAACAACAGCCGCAGCCGGCACAGCAAATTGTGACGAGTATACCGGCGACGTATCACGTGCCGCGAGGACCGGCGGCTGTGGCGAATATCTCAGCGCCGAGATCGACGGTAGCAACGCCGATCGTTAGAGCTTGCGCGGGACAAGCGGTGCCGATATCGAGACCGGGGTATGATTGATTGATCCTCGATTGAGAAAAAAAAAAAAAAAAAAAAAAAAAAAAAACTGTAATGCCCGGGAAAATCTAGACACGAATTTTTTCGTATCGTAGCTATATTTTATGAATGGGCTTTGTTAAAGAGATAAAATTTCCAAAATTGCTTTATCGATCCGAAAAATCGATTTTCCTAAATACAATATTTATTTTTCATTTTTCCTCGATGAACTTCTCTTCTTTTTTTTTTTTTTTTTACAATTGATTCAAATTTCAATTTCCAGATTAAGCACAAACGTCACGAATCCTCAATGGCCGTCGAAGACGACGTCGGTCGTTTACGCACAGCCGCAGAGACATCCGGCGCCGCCGGTCAGTCGAATCACGACGAGGCCACCGACGGCGGTGTACAGCGGTCAGCAGCCCCGTTTGGTAACGCCCGGCGGCCAAGGGAGGCCTGTACAAGCGACTATGCTCACCGGGGTTCAGGGACAAGTCCCGAGGCTTCTGGCCCCGGTGATACAGACCAATAACAACGTAACACGAATACCCGTGGTAGCTCGGCCCCCGACGCCTCAAGTTTCCGGTATAACGACGACCGTTCAGCCCGGAAGACCGCCTACTCAATCCCTACAGGTAACACCGGATGCTTCGGGTCGAATCGTTGTTTTAGGAGTAAAAAAAAAAAAATTCAATGCATCGATCATAATTTTCGAAAGTCATAATCGAGCAGGAATTTTTTTTCTCTCTTATCGATTTTAGCTTTGTCGCAGAGAAAGCTTTGGGAGTGCTGCGAAAAATTGTGAGGAAGCAATGTGCAAATTGCATGCTTTTTTTTTATTACGTAATATATATGAATCAAATAATATTTTCATATATACAGGGTGAGGCAATAACTATTAGCAGTAGAAATATTTTCAACCTTGCCAGACTGAGGCGAAAACTTTTCCTACAAAAGTTGCATGGTTCGTAGGGGGTCATCAAGTGGTGGCTACGAGGTTCATCTAGGTGGAGGCGCTTCGAGCATTTCAAGGTCACCTCCGTTTTTTCAAATGGATCCACTATTTTTTTTCTTCGTAATTTCATCGAGGAACTATGAATAAGTTTACACACCAAATTTCGTCATGATCAACCAAGATGATGGCCACCACTTTCAATTCATGCTTGCAATCTGATTCGTATTAATTGTATGGTCCCATTAATAACGTCAGTCTGTATTAACGAAAAGACTCTAATCGAGGTTTCAATACGTGAATCAAAGCAACATCGAGGTAAGTCGTACGACTTTGTTTACATTTTGTTACATTGTTCGCAACGGTGATTCTTAAACTGTGTTCTCTTCAATGCTAAATTTTTTATGCTAAATCTTGGTTGATCATGACGAAATTTGGTGTGTGAACTTATTCATAGTTCCTCGATGAAATTACGAAGAAAAAAAATAGTGGATCCATTTGAAAAAACGGAGGTGACCTTGAAATGCTCGAAGCGCCTCCACCTAGATGAACCTCGTAGCCACCACTTGATGACCCCCTACGAACCATGCAACTTTTGTAGGAAATATATATATATATATATATACACGCGTTATAAATAATAATAATTCATAATTTTATATAAAATATTTTTTAGCCTGTCATAATTTAAATTATACACACAATAGGAAAAATTTAAACTTTCATAACTCGTGAAACTCGCTTGGGTTATCACTCGTTACTTTGAAAGAAAAAAAAAAAAAAACTTAATCGAGCCGAAGAATTTTGAGTCTCAAAACGAGAGAGACAATATGTAAATTGAGACTTGCGCAAGTTCGGTGTTCCAGATTTTTCAAAAAAAAAAAGTAAACCCCCAACACACTTTTATAAACTTTTTTTTGTTTAATTCGAAGACTTGCATACGTTGCAAATAAATTTATCAAACCAAACAAGAACGTAACAAGATTCACATCGCTGCCTCATCATTTTGTTTTTTTTTTTTTTTTTCATGCATTCGCGAAGCTTTGTCCGTGAGAAAGTGAAATTTGAGAATGCCTCTTCGTTAAAAAGCTGAAAAATCATGAGCAAGAAGTATGCGAGCGTAGTTTGCCCACGTACCATGTGTTTTTCGATTCAAACCTTTTTTTTTTCAGCCAAATCAGGTATCCAGGCCTCTGACCGGTACCGTGAATCGCATAGCTGTCTCGGCCCCGGTAATGGGCCCGATGAGTCGAATAACGAGCGCGACATCGGTGACCGTGCAGCCTACGGTGGGACGACAATTGACGATAAATCCAACGACAGGAGCGTCAACCGCCACCGTCAGCCGTATAGTTCTTCCTCAGCAGGTTCGTATCGAATACCAATTCCCGATTGAAAAACCTTCGATCTTTTGAATATCGTCAAGGATTCTTGGTGCACAGAAAAAAGTGTCTGATATTTGTATATGTGTATATATATATATATATATATATATATATATATATATTATATATATATATATAATAAAAAAAAAATATATATATATATATATATTTTTTTTTTTCGAAATTTTAGCCACCGATACAGGTGCAGCAGCAAATTCAGCCACAATCTGCACCCCGAGTCCTGCAAACGGTAACCTCACTCGCCAATATCGGCAATGTATCGCGGGTAATAGCGACAACGTCGAGTGCAACGGGACAAGTTACGCGGGTCAGCCAACCGGCGCCAACTTCCGTCGCGCGGATAACCGGTATGGCGCTGCATTCGTTGCCGCTGACGCCCACGCGAACAGCGCCGACTCCCGTGAAAACGATAACGGCACAGAGCATCGCTCAGGCCGTTCACATCGGCAAGCAATCGGTGCAACAGCAACAATCGGGTATTCGCATAACAACCGGAAATTCCAATACACCGAGCTGCAGCACCATCAGCACCAATAACAACACGACACCAACGAGTAACAACAGCAGCAGCAGCAACAACAACAACAATAATAACAACAACAACAACAGCAACAACAATACAACGAGCGGTACTGGGCAACCGGTTCAAGGTCTATACCTTAATTCGCCTCAGAAGACGACCACGACTTATTACTCTGTCGAATCATCGGGTGAGTTGCTGAAAAATTCCCCTCGTCTCGAAACAAATCTGAGCGAAACAAAAAAAACAACAACAACAACAAAATATTACAACAACAACAACAGCAACAACAATACAACGAGCGGTACTGGGCAATCGGTTCAAGGTCTATACCTTAATTCGCCTCAGAAGACGACCACGACTTATTACTCTGTCGAATCATCGGGTGAGTTGCTGAAAAATTCCCCTCGTCTCGAAACGAATCTGAGCGAAACAAAAAAAAAAAAAGCTGATATTTCGATTTCTCGATTTAAGGAGTTTCGGTACACCTATTGAAAATGCTGCCATCGACTCAATTTTTTTTTTTAAATAAATGACAAATATATAAAACGTGAACTGCTAAAATTTCAAGTCGATCCTCCGTGTCGTTTTTGTAAAAATAATTTTCGAAAATTTGGCTTATAAACGAGAGTAAATGGGGAGCAATATTTGTTTGAGCTGTCAATTCCATTAAAATACTACCAGCCGCATAAAATTTATGTCAGATCTTTGTTAGATCTTTAATACGACTGTCAACAAATTTGAATAGGTTCGTCCATCTGGTTTATTAGTTACAAGCCAAAACATAAGCTCACTATCCACGGATATAGCGCATGAACGGTCGGATTCTCTTTTGTTTTATGCATGCCCCGCTCACCGCGCGTCGCCGGTCTGTGCCGAAATACCTTAATATGATCGAAACGGAAATATCCTTGATGAAATATTCGCTCAAATTCAATCCGTGTGCAAAAATATCCGATCACACGATGATGCCTGGTTAAAAGAATATCTTAAAATTTATTTTCAAGCTCAATGCAATAATTGAAAGAAAAAGTAAATTTTCAGCTATAATAATACCCCTAAGAGCTTCAAAATTATCGGTTATCGGATATTTCACGAATGTTTTGTTGCACAGCAAACGAGAGGGATTTTACTGCAAAACTTATCTCGATCCGTTGATATGCAGGAAAACTTGAGAGAAATATCCGATGAATTTTAAAGGTCGAGGAGTATTCGGAGGATTATTTCGTTCATTACGAACTTGGCCAATCAGAGTGGCAGTATTCGAGGAAATTTTTCGATATTCGGAGACGGTAAAGTTTCAACTTTCGATTTATTCAAATTGTATTTTTGCATGGATTTCTGCCAATGAGCTCTGTCCAAATCGACTAATTTTTGGATTAGCGTCTTGAAATTGATTCAAACTGGGTCACGGGCTTGACAGATGTTTCAATTAAATCTGTCACACTCGGGGAAAACAATTGACAGGCTACAGGGAAATTATCGGTCTGATAAATTCCCCGTGGCCAGGGATTTTATGGGATCGAAAAAAGCTACGTAAGCGAGAATACTGTACTCTGATTGGCGCAAATCGTAACGGAGGAAATAATCAGCGATAAACATGTTATATGTATAATATTGTTTCGTAGCGATCGTTGGCGATACGCGTGTTAAAAATTTTTTTTTTTTTACTCATTATTCAGGCGCTTATTCGCAATATCGTCCGGCGACGATGCAACCCGTGAGATTGCTGGTCGAGCCAACGGGCTACGAGGAGACTCACGCCAAGCCAAATGCATCGCCACGACCGAGCATACTCAGAAAACGAGATCATGATGTTTCACCGGCGAAAGGTACGTTACATCGCTCGTCGTACGATCACGATGATTCGTTAAGGATGTTCCTCTGTTTGTTCGCGAGACGAGTCGTCCGAGGGAGTCCCTATGCTTATGCACAGGCAGGGCACAGCGGTGCCAACGTCGAATCTTCACTCATCTCGGCCGGTCAATTTATACTCTCGAAATCAGAATTAGAACCGTGAGGTTTCGTTTCAACGCTTTTCGATAGTAAATCGCATTGATAACAACGTACATAAATTATATAATTATATACTTATAATTATATATAATTATAAGTATATTCTATATACTTATATAAGTATAATATATAAGTATAAGTATATATATATTTATAATTATACTTATAATTATAGATAATTATAAGTATATTCCTGTAAGTTTTTGAAATATCAACGTTTATGTTGCAAAAAAAATTCAAAATTCACGTTTTCCGAGCTTCAACTCGAAACGCTGTCCGAACTATTCAAGATAGAGAAAATTGCAGGAATACAATTTTGTAGAGAAGTAAATTTTCTATTAAAAAAAAGTCTGAGACAGCATATATGAAAAGTTCACAGCGAATGAGTGGGAGGTGTCCGAAGTGACGTGACGAGGAAGTGTGATTTTTGTGAAATCGCAGAATAGTAGACCCGTTAATTGTTAAATTACACATGACCGTGTTAGCGTTGAATTAAAAATGCATAAAAATTCATACGTCAATTGGACACAACGAGAAAACCATTACCGCCGAAAAAACTTTATTTATAACTATATTCAAATAAAGCCACCTACTTGAAATGGTTTTTTTTTAAATTATTTTTACAACTTTGAACGCCTCCCACGCTTAAATTATTAACTTTGAATAGATACCATTGCAGACTTTTCTTTGTAGAGAATTTCGTTGCTTAGAAAATGATTTATGAGCAATTTTACTCTATTACGTATAGTTTGAGCAGTGTTTCGAGTTGAAGCACAAAAAGTGCCAAATTTTTTCTGTTTATATTTTTACTTGCCAAAATGTATAGAGGGGTAATAATGCACATTTTATAAGTTATTATTTATGCCATTTACTGTGAAAAGACGCTAATAAAACTCTAGGACTTTATTCTGAAAAACAAGCATAATTCGACAAGTTGAGTTCGATAATATTGTCCGTCGCGTCTCAAATCGACAGCGTACGCCTCTTTTTTTTCAACATTTTCAAATATGTTACATTTAATTACTCAACGAAAATGCTCCTAATTAAAGCGAGCTTTTGCACACCATTTTATTATATATAGAACTAGGTCATACAATTTTTTAAAGATGCTGACATTTCAAGTTCGTGAACTACAGAACGATTAGAACCTTTTTTTCATGTGTGGCCATAATGTTTTTTTTTTTTAATATTTAATACGTCAATAACGAGGCTCATAATTTCATTGAATCTTTGCGCATAAGTTTTGGAGACAAAGACCAACAGGCAGTAAAAATTTCAAGTCGATGACGCTATATCAAAAAAATTCAACTCGGTGTATGGGGAAAAAAAAATTCCCTCGCCCGCTCTTGCGTTTATTTTTTTTTTTTATTTTATTTTTTTTAAATTGAAAATCCATTGATTCGAAAAAAATGTTTGCAGGCGTAGCTAAGAATTTGGTGCCCGTACTCGCGGCTCTGCCATCGGTCGCCTCCACCTCAAGTCCGCCCGGTTCACCGAGAGGTGATCGCGAAGCCGGCGGATGTCAGAGCTCCGGCTCGACGACAGTTTCGGCGACTTCCTCGCCCGGACTCGACGAGGAGCCCGAACAGTCGAGAATACCGATGAATCAAACGGTGGAAATGTCACCGAGAAAGAAGCCCCGGAAGCAACAGCTGACGGGCGTCGAGCTAACGGAATCGCGATGTCACGACGAGGAGATGCAATTCATAACCGAGGAAAAGATGAAAATCAAGGACGAGGGTCGTGAAAAATTTGTCATTGAGCGTAAACAATTAACGAATATTCAGCAGCACGATGGTCGACTCGTTGGAAATTCACCGTCCGTTGTAATGAGAGCGAGACCTACACCGAGCTTATTGGGTACTCTTTGATGGCTGCGAATTAACCACTTTATGCGATATTTTTGTGTTCAGAGAATCGAAAAATATTTTATTTCCATGATAAATGACGCTGAGGAATTAAATTCCGGATGGATATGTAAAATTTGGCACACGATTGATCCTGTGACTTGTCTTGGGACGAAATTTTTATTATTTATTTAAAAAATTTTATAACCGAGTATACGTTCGCGATTTGATTGAAAATGGATTGAGGATGTCGGATTTTGTTCATTTCGCATATTTCTGTAAAAAAAAAAAATAATGTCATTTGACCTTTTTTTTTACGCATAAAAAGCGCGATGCTAGTTAATGCTTGACGTAAAATTTCCAAATCAACCAAATTTTATTTCAACGTTCCGTTGTTTGTTTCTTTTTTCTTTCAACCCGTTAATTTACGGTAGAATTAATTTTTTTTTTTTCCCCCAATGTTTCAGGGTCTTCGTGGAAAAATCGATGGGGCGGCAGGCTTCATCATTACAGGAGGCCCAGCGACGTGAGACCGCGGGAAGAAAGAAGGCCGACGGTCGCTGAACTCGCTCAGCAAAAGCACGTTTTGCAAAAAATAAACGGTTGGAAGGTCTACCAGCTCACTGCACAAATGGAAGATTTAGCGGAGCTGGAAAAGCAGGTATTTAATATATTTTTTTTTTTCAAACATATTTTAATAAAGTCATGTCCAAAATGAATTTTTTCTACCCGAAAATCAACGCCGCCGTTATTTTTTTTTTTTTTACCTAAATGGGGAAACTGAAACTCGCTGCGACACGTGTTCCAGTTGACGCAGTAGCTTGAAATTTTACATAGATTTTTTTTTTTATCATTTGAAACAAATCTAGGGGGTGTGTCTAATTGAAATATATATGGGCGAAAACGCCAATTATATGTAAGCTTTCAGGCTTCAAAATTTCGATTTTGCTGAAAAAAAACTTGTACGCGTCGTCGTTTGATCGCTCCACCCGCTGAACTGAAAGACGTGTACAAGTTTTCCATAAATGCAGCTCAGATGCGAACCCACGGTCATCCCGCTCTGAAAATTTGGTAACTTTACTAAAAAAAACAGGTTTTTTTTGCAAAAACACGTGATTTTTTAACTGTTGCTGAAGTTCTATCTGAAAATGAATTTTATATTCGAAAAGATCGGACTTTTTTACAAAAAAAAACATGATGGGTTCTATTTTTTTTTTCAACTCCCGGAAGTTTTAAAAAATAAAGAAAAAACAATCGCGTACGTCAAATGGAGAAATTCATTAATGTGTAGCTCGTTAACGGGGAAGGTCCAGAGGTCTAAAATTTGGGGGATTTGCATATCTTGGCACGGACAATAGCATATCAAAATTTCAGCAAAATCAAAATTTTGAAGCTTGCATATAATTGGCGTTTTCACCCATATATAATTTAAGGAGTTTCGGCACAGACCGGTAACGGGGAATAAGCGGAAACGATGGTGCGGCGGTGCGCGGTGAGCGGGGCATGCATAAAACAAAAGAGAGTCCGACCGTTCATGCGCTATACCCGTGGATAGTGAGCTTATGTTTTGGCTTGTAACTAATAAACCAGATGGACGAACCTATTCAAATTTGTTGACAGTCATATTAAAGATCTAATAAAGATCTGACGTAAATTTTATGCGGGTGGTAGTATTTTAATGGAATTGACAGCTCAAACAAATATTGCTCCCATTTACTCCTCGTGTATGAGCCAAATTTTCGAAAATTATTTTTACAAAAACGACACGGAGGATCGACTTGAAATTTGAGCAGTTCGCGTTTTATATATTTGTCACTTATTAAAAAAAAAAAAATTGAGTTGATGGCAGCATTTTCAATAGGTGTACCGAAACTCCTTAATCAATTCGAGACTCGAAGAATATTGATGAAATTTAAACGTCGTAAAATATTTTCAGGTACACGAGAAATTGAAAACGACACTGGTGATGCTCGAGTCGCAGCAGATCGGCAAGAGCCGCCAGGACGACGGCCTCGAGCGTGCCAACGAATTGATCAAAGGAAATATGCAGCGCAGCAGTTTGATAAGCGAGGGTATGAGCGAAGCGAGAACTCAGCTCGTCACGATATTCCAGCACAAGGGACACGTTACGGATATTCTTCAACGTTGCGGCAATAAGAGAGCTCAGAAAAAGCGCGACAAATGAATTTAAAAAAAAAACAAAAAACAAAAAAAACGATCTCATGCCGAGTAAAAAATCTTCGGGATTGAATGAATCCTTGTGAATAATGGAAAAAAAAAAAAAAAATAATAATCTCGCCGAGCATTCAGCTTGGCAAGATTCAAGCCGAAAGATACGAGGCAGTGGCGAGTTATTTTTTATCTGTGTCACAGAATCTATATTATCACGAATAAATGGTTTTATAAGTCTAAAAAAAAAAAAAAAACACAAAAAAACGACGACGTGACCGTCGCTAAACGTGCAGTTATACGTCTTTGTTATATACGCGACACTTCGAGATGTTTTTATTTTAATAATACAAGATTGTCGTAAATTTCACAATCGCTTTCTCCAATTTTTCCGCTGGATCTTCTCTCCGCAACGAATACAATCTTGTCAATATCCAAAGCCTTTCTCAAATGATTCGAGAAAGCATTTTTTTTTTTATATTCGGAAAAAATCATCAATCCGATTCAAAAATTTTTTTTCGCCAAAAAAAAACGATTACTCGATCGAATCGTGAATTTTTTACTTTAATATTTATAATAAAAAATATTAATAATAATAAAGTTAGGAAACGAGTGGAAAAAAATTTGCTGAAAAAAAGGGGGAAAATTTGTGTGAAAACCGTGGAAAATATTTCTCGAACGATTTTTCGCGTTGCTATGGCGACCATGTCAACGAGAATTTCTCGTCGTGTATAATCGCGCACCCGGTGCTTCTCGGTCATTTTCCTAGGGTGCACTGGGAGAAAAAGTTCTCGGTGAATTGAGAAAGACGAAAAAAAAAAAGAAAAAAAAATGTGGTGGGGTTACAGTCCTCCGTTGGATTTGCGATGCGAGATAAATGAAAATTTGAGCGAAAGCAGCGACGTGCCGCTGGAAATTTTGATCGTCGGTGCTGGTGACGCTAGGCACATAGCAAGGACTCTTGCTACGTCGTACAATCATGAAAAACGTCGCGTCAATTTTCACTCGATCGAGCCAACTCTGGAGCAGATTGCCCGATCGATTTTGCTGCTGAGCATTTGTCTGGAAAAAAATTTAGGTACGTAATTCTGGGTATGTATTGTTGGATATGATCGCTCTTTTGCTCAAGGAAGCTTCGCGATGGTGAGATATTTTTTTTTTTTTGCCGAATTTTCAATGCCAATATCTTCAAAATTTGCTGAAACGTCGAAAAATCACAGAAAACAAAATTTATATCTGTTATAAGAGCACTGTAGCTAAATTCTAAGAGATAGCTCAAGGACTTGTATACATATTAGGGTGATGCAAATAAAATCGATATATTTTTTTTTTCCGTTTGGGTTTGATAGCCGTTGGTACTTGTCAAAAAAGTAATTCTCTCCAAATTTGAGCTTTAAAAAAAATTTTCGAGAGGTCGCTCAAATGACTTTAATATTTTAGGGTGATACAAGTAAAATCGATATTTTTTTTTTTCGATTGGGTTTGATAGCTGTTAATACTTCATCAAATTGACATCACTGACATCAAATATTTATATTTTTTATTGTGACACAGAAAAATCGAAATTTGTATATCATGATCGTTAGTCAAAATCGAAAAAAAATATTAAAGTCATTTGAGCGACCTCTAAAAAAATTTTTTTTAAAGCTCAAATTTGGAGAGTTATTTTTTTGACAAGTACTAACAGCTATCAAACCCAATCGAAAAAAAAATATCGATTTTATTTGCATCACCCTAATACATATATTTTTTACTTTCACATGAATTATTTCGAAAATCGATAAGAAGATTCAGTTTTTTTTTTTTTTATGAAATTTTGAATTTTCGACAATTTTCGAGCTTTCAATCGTTTTAAAAGATTTTGTAAATTTTATCGAATTCAAGGATTGCAGGAATCAACCCGATACTATCTGGAAGTTTATGGAAATACACTTTTGAGGCCCGCTACGGCGAAGTATCTGGCCAAAAGAATTCACAGACTGGCTGACGTACCCACTCAAACCATGGAATGTCCATGGCTAAATTTGGACAAGCTCAGACACAGAGATCGTGATATTATCGAAGGAATTTTTAAGTAGGTATCGCACCTAAATTTTGTTTTTTTTTTTTTACCACCAAATAAGAGCTCTCTAACTTGTGGACGAGGCTAAATCTGTTGAGCTAGGGGGGGATCGGAGATGTTAGGAGTAATGATTGATCGTTGGGAGAACAATTTTCGCGAATATTTGGACAAATTTGTGTTTATTTCGAGTTAAATTTTTTGAAAAGAATGTCCGCTTCTGCTGACTTTGGCGAATTTCGAAACGATGGGACTAAATTTTTTTTTTTTTTAATCTACACAAATATATGTATGTTTGAGAATTTTTTTTATAATACATTGGTCGTAAACTGATGGCCGGGGAATTTATGAAATTTATAATTTAGAAAAATGTGCGAAAATTGAAACTTCTGTGTTTCATGAATTTTTATAAAATTTTCTCGATGAGCCAGTGGGAAATTGAGTTAGCTAATTAAAAAATTTAAAATAAATTGAGAAAACAATGCATATTTCGTAGTGCATTTTTTTTTTTCTTCCTTTTCTTCGATTGATCGGATTGGCAATGAAAAATTTAGATTTTGGAGCAGAGCCATTTGCGACGGTGTGCCGATAATCCAATACTGGGACCATCAAATTAGAAAAAAACTGGGTACCCGTTACGATTACAAAGACGGAGTTTTCGACTGGGATTTCAGTATGGTCCTCAAGGATCGCAATGTTAATAATCTCAAGCTACAGGAGTACAAATTTTGGCGAAACAACGGTATAGCATTTACATGGTTGGAGGGCGAACCGTCGCGGAGCAATCCGACACTTTTGAGCAATGTAATGCCGCACGGAGGTGGATTTTTGCATTACGCTTATACGGGAGATATCACGAGTGGTCCGTACTTCACTTGGGCACTGGACGAAGGAAATAAGAATAAGTGAGCCAAAAAATTGTTGAAATTTTATAATTGATCATCAAATCGGATTTTTTTTTTTTTTTTCAACGATATACGATTTTCGTTATCTTCGAAAATTGAGGATATAAAAAATAGATTTATCGAGTTACGGTTCTTTCTTCAAAGATCGAAGTTTTTTTTTCCCAAAGAATAATCCACGTGCTCGATCGAATTTTAATTTTCCACAGCTCATTTTCATTATGCTAATATAATATCACAAATCTCATACAAAAAATGGCAATAATTTTTACACTTTCGAAAAATTGATTGCTAGATTTGAAAAAAAGTTTTTTTAATACTCAATTTTTTTTCCACAAGAGCGGAATTTGCATCGATAGTAAAATTCATGATTATATTGAAAATAATGACAATACTCGTGCATCGAAGTATTTTTCTCAAGTGGCACGAAGCATCGGTGAATCTTGATAAATATTTTTGCTTTTTTTTGTTTGGTTTTCTTAATCTTAATTATTCTTCGAACAGAAAATTTCGTGCAACGGACGTCGCTGAGCGTGAGGTAATGCGAACGATTCATGAGATGAGAACGAACGAGCCAATGTGCGACGATGCGATTGCCGCTCATCGCGATTCTTCGATATTGGATGGCACATTGGTCACGGATATGCCGGACATGGATATTGAACAAGAATCTTGGAAATTGGGAAACACCATAAGACTCGATAGAGAAGATATCGTTTGGACGGATGTACCAGAAGCAAAGGTTTTTCCATTACGTTTGTTAATTTCATTAAAGACGTCACAGAGAGATTATAGTTTAAAACAATAAATATCGAACAATTTTTCAAGAAATTCTGTTCAATTTTAAGAACAAAGATCACGTCGAATGATGATACGAATTTTTGTGAATAAAAAAATCTGATTTGATGTAAATTCCTTTTAGTTTTTTTATAAAGACAAACGTGTAAAATTAATTGAATGAAATTCGTTGAAAAAAATTGCAAAATTGCAAACACGAACTTCCACGGAATTTCATGTAGGCGAAATATATGCAAAAAAAAATAATGTGAAATATCAAAAGATTTTTGCGCGTAAAATATAACATTTCATATTCTTTGAAAGAAATTTTATCCTCCCAAAATCTTGTATATTTCAAATGTATTTCACCTGCACAAATTTCGATGGGGGAAAAAGTACTCGTAAACAAGAAATAATATTCAATTCCATTCAAGGACAATTTTTTTTTCCCCCTATGCCGCCATTTCACGATGCATTCTCTTCGATGAATCATGAAAGATGGACAAAACGATGAAAAAAAAAAATATGCAAAAAATTTCAGATAACTTTTCATCCCCTGACGGCTCTGACTAAATACAAAAACAAGAGCGACTACGTCGGTAGATTCGACGTTATTTGGCTAGCTAATAACGTGACGAAGCAGCTGGAGAATCTCGTCCCATTGGCGAAGAGAGGCGCCAACGTGCTGATAGAGTCGCGAAAATTTTTGGTCGATTTGCGTCTCGAGGGACAAAAAAAATTCACCGAGGAACTGAAGGATCTGGCGCGTAAAAGCGGTTTGCGCGAATTGAACGAATTTCAATCGGAAAAACATAGCGTAGCGAGATTTCGCAAAGATTGATTGCCTCAACGGAGAAATTTTTTTTTTTTTTTTAACGTTCATTCTTTTTCGTCCATTCTGCACGAAGAAACTTTCGCAATGAGATCGTATGCTTATCGGCAATCTCGTTTAGCAATGTATTCAACATTAAGGACTCGTTAACAATGCCATTATTTAATTTTTTTTTTTTTTTTTACAATAAAAGTGTGTAAATCTCTTCCACGTACGTTAATTCGAGCCCGTGTACAAATTTTCACCGAGAATTCCTGTATAACGAGGATTTCTCCGCTTGACAAGGCGAGCGACTCACAATTTTCATTCGTTCACCAATCAATCGCGTTTCAGTCGCTGCTTTTATCATTTTAATTCTTTGAAGTTTTACGAAATAAATATTGCGACTCTGAAAGTTCAAGGCACGTGTAAATATAACTCTTGAAACGTTTAATTACCGAGTAAAATATTATTCGTGGCAAAATCACGAAATTGTCTTTCATAATAACGAAAAAAGCTATATGATATTTCGCGCTTTTCTTTAATTTTAATATCGCTCAATTGGCATTTTTTTTTTCATAAATTTGTTGAAAAAAATTTAATAAATTATATTTAACAATTCGTCGGAAATATTTTTCGTCGGATTAAATGAATTTTTTGATTTTTTCATATACATACATGTGAATATTTGGATAGATTGGAAATCGAAAAAAAAAAAAAAAAAAACAGAGAATCAAATACGATTGCTGGTTCTTCGATTTTTTGTAAACTTCATCGTGATGTAAGTCGCTCGAGAAGAGATATTACGTGCAATTACATTGAAGCGATATTAATTATGTAAAAACGTAAGCTTACATTTTTAGAATATTTACAAGTTTGCATATCCATCTTCTTATGCAAAACAATTTTTTTTTTCTTCGGTATTGTACTTATTTGAGACCGAAGAGCGAATACTTAAAATTTTAATTCTTCAAGTATCTCATAATTTATATTATAGTATACATAACTTTTTAAATTTTTCGCGACAAACGGCACTTTAGCTCGCATTAAACGATTAAAAATGAAAAAACCTCCCCGAGGTTCAATAGTGCAAAAAATTTTCTTCGAAATTTCTTCTTCGCTTCGAACCACATTAAAGTTTCGATTCGCACATTATTTACAATGTTGAAATTAATTTTTTTTTTTCGTTCCTTCGCTCCGATTTCTCACGAGATTAATCGACTCTCGTTTGTTCACGGAGGAAAATCGTGCTGCGAATAAGCATTCGACAGATCGGCGCGATAAAAAAAAAAAATGATTCACGTCTCAGGCTGTTTGTCAACCCAATAGCTCAAAGTCCTCGTCCGATGTGTCGTATTGTCGTTCGAGAGGATCAAGATCGAAAACTGGAAAATAAAATTGATTGAATATATTATGAAAATTAAATTAAATACCGCCTATAATATTATACAATTTAATTAATTATAAATTTTATATAATATAAATTTATATTATAAAATATATTATAAAATTATATTATAAAATTTATATTAAATTATAAATTTTATATAAATTTAGATAATATATCGCGTGTACAATGACAAAGGTATAATAAAAGTTAAAGAGGATGAAACTCGATCGTCTCTTTTTTTAAATGTTGGTCAAATATTTCTTCGCGATTGAATATAGCGTGTCTAATGGAATAAGGTCGTAAGTGCCATTATACGACTAAAATCAAAGAAGATTGTATTTTTTTTATTATGTATTTACGCGAATCACGTAAAAATATGTTTAAAAACATTAAAATTGAAAATTGAAATAATCACGTAAACTAATTCCAGAAGGTCGTAAACGAAATTATACGACTTTCTGGTAAAAGTAAAAATGTAAAAACGTTTGGAAAAACCTTCAAAATGAGTCATTGGCAGAGACGACCTTATGGTTTTAATTTGAGATACGAAAAAATCACAATAACTAATTTCGTAAGATCGTATGCGCCGCATAACCATTTTTTATTATTTTTATTGTTTCCGTTTGAGACATTTCAGCGGCACACGTAATGTTTCCCAAAATAATTAATTCAAAAAATGTTTTATACGAATCATAAAAATGATTCATAAAAATAAAACCAGAAGGTTGTATCTTGAGCGGATACGTCCTTTGAGCATTAATTCTTTAATCATTTTTCAATAAATGACGAAAGGAAAAAAAATTATAAGACCTTATGGCGCCTAAACACGCCTTTTTGGCGCTTACGACCTTATTCCATTAGACTTGCGATATAAATATAAATATAAATGCGATATAAATGCGATATAAATGCGATATAAATAAAGATCTCCTTTGATTATTTTTTTTTTTTTAACTATTAGGGAGTGTTTAACATCCCAAAATTTGTTGCAGCTGAATTCCGAATTCAAATGAACGGTCTTGAATGAAAAAAAAAAAAAGAAAAACTAAAAATACGTACGATTTGAGCAGGCTGCGGTGCCCAAGGCCTCGGCTGCAACGTCTTCCGTAGGCGACCAATTGGCCGGTCTTTCGTCACATATTTCGAACAATGGTTGCTTCTCCGGAGCTATCAGCTCTTCCTGCATCGATCTGCACAAAGATTTGAAGTCTTTCTCCGTCGGGCAGAAGAAACACTTCGAAGAGAGCAGCACGAAAAATATGTCAGTATACCTTTGTCTCGATCTCATCGAGAAAAGTAAAAATTTCGTCAAGTCAACGGTATTAACGAAAAAAAAAGAGAATATTTTTATATAAAATTTAATAAGAAATCGACAGCAAAATTTTGCGAAATTTGAATATTTTTTCTTTCGGAAATTGTTTTTAAAGCTTAAAATCAAATGGAATTCAGTTTATTGAGCGAAGGAGAGAAAAGATGAACAATTTCGAATTTGAGCCTTTCTTTTTTTTTTTTATAAGCTATTTACAAAGATCGAGGTATCGTGAAATACTAACGAGAGCCACCGAAGGATCCATTCCCGTGATTGGAATACGACTGGCGGTTTTGCAGTGATACGTAGAATCCATCTCCACGTCATTTTCATCCATTTTTTGATCAACGGAGCCGAATCTCTGCGTCGTGTGGGGATCCAAATAAATAACTTCGTCGCCTGGATTTCAATGAAACAAGAATAAAGAAATAGTACATTATCCTACTAGGAAGAAAAATCCGCTCCTCCCGTGTGGCATATAATATTTTTTACCCGACTGATAAAATGGTCATGTTCCATCGCTGCAGCGCTTGCGAAAAGTAATCAATTTTTGACCAGAGGGAAGAAAAATGATTTTGCGGGGAAAAAAAAGTAAATTTGCGGGCAAAAAAGTAAATAACGGGAAAATTTACTTTTTTTGCCCGCAAAATTATATTTCTTCCCTCTGGTCAAAAATTGATAACTTTTCGCCCCCGTTGCAAGGATGGAATATGGTCATTTTATCATAGTCGGGTAAAAAATGCTATTTCTCCAGGGCTTCTTCGTGTCGTGTCACTTCGAATAATAATTTTCAAAAAATTGTAATTTCGCAGCGTTTCCTCCAATTTACCGAGGAGAAAATTCGAGTAATTTTTGTTTTTCTCATATTATTACGTCACTAAGTGCACAACCTACCGACACAACCAATAAAGTACAGAGCGAGGTTCGGTTTGCCTCCTATAACTCCCAAAGATTGTGGGATTTGGAAAGATGCCTAAAAACAAAAATTTATCCTCAGTTGTAATGAACTCGATTGAAATTATACGTTTGAGATATTAAAAAAAAAAAAAAAAAAAAAAAAAAAAAAAACTTTATTCCATTTACTTTAAGGCCATTTATGTAAACCGGATTGATATCACTCAAGCCAAGTCGCAGAGGTATGAGAAGCAAGAGAGGTTTCCATTGACTCGGTGCTCTCAGCGGTTCGTCACCGTCGACGACCGCCGATGTTCCACCCTCAACGCGACATTGTCTCACTGCAATTATTTTCATTAAAAATCGAAAAATTTTTTAAACACGTTCTCCCATCGCTCGATTCGTTATACTCACAAACGTCATTGACGATCAACGTATTGTCGAGAGCAACGTGTATCGTAATCGAGCTCCAGTCGTCATAAACAACGAGTTTTCTAAAAATAATGATGCATGTTGGAAATCGCTCAGAGATATTTTGGAAGTTTGACATTTTAGAATTAAAAAAAAAATGTTCCTGGAGAAACTTTGTAGTAACGAAGAGATATTTTGTGATACATTGTACCGAATAAAACTGCATTGTCGAAAAATAAGCTGGCCTTACTCAATTTATTTGTAATCGCAAACAAAAATGAAAAATTAACATCCTTGCGTCGTCGAGACATATTTTGAAAATTTTATCAAAATTCCAAGGCTCTGCGAATCACAGTTTACCGTCAATCCATCCAACGGAGTGAAAATACTTGATTTTTAGAAAAATGATATCCATGATATTCGTAAATATTTTCGAGTAATATTTTATGTTCATGCAGGCTCGATGTAAGGGAAAAGAGATGGCTATTTTTTTGTTTAATTCGTCGATTAGTTATTTTACAATCCTGTTTCAAAAAATGTATATTTTTCGACTAAAAATTGATCCGATGAGCCCTCAAGAATATACGTGAACGAGGAATGATGCAGATTTTTGTAGAAAAAAAAAAACATTGTCAAACATACTTGAGGACCTGGGCCACGGTATTTGGTCCGAACCATTGACCGACTTCTTTGCCCTCTGAAGCTCCCATCAAGGCAATCTGATGAATGGAAAACGGTGCGGCTCTTCTGTCCTCGAAGCGGTTCAAAATTTTCAGATACGTGCCATCCTTTGTCTGTGGTATCCACTGCCATTCTCTACCTGTTTTTTTTTCTCTTTTTCTTATTCTCATAAATCGACTGTCTCAAGGATATAAAATATCTGTTTTCATACGAGGTAAGATTTTTAGGATCTTTCTTTTTAAGGAAACTAATTTTTATTGCCGATTTGATATTTTCCAGTAACGAATTGGAGTTTTTCGCAAAGAAATAAAATAACTTTTTTTTTAACGCCTAACGAGAACTTTTAAAAAAAATTAATCGCTAGTTTTCTGTCCTGTCTTCCGATAATTTTAGATGAGCCGTTCTAATATTGGTAAATAAAATTTTATACCCAAATGCAGGAAAATGAGTGCTTGACCCAGGACCATTTGTCCACACCTGAGCATACAGCCCCATCCTTTGTCGGATGTAAAAGTCGAACCAACACCGCCGATGGGAACGAATCCCTTGCGATATGTGAACCACAATTTCGACCTGATGTCCCTACGTATTGTGTCCAATTCTGAAATATTTTCTTGTCAATCCCTATTTTTGTTTCGCCGTAAGACTGAGGCTTTTCGTAGAGCAATTTTATTATTGTTCGAGCGATCTTTCAACGGGTTATAAACATTATAAATAGCCGGGAGAAAGCTCCCCAAGTATTTTATTCATTCAGTTTTTTTAAGGATCTTAAGAAAGAAGTTCTGAAGCAATTGAGGCTAGTCACTTTCCGGTTGTAAATTTTTGGAAATTTCGCATTTAAGACAATTTATACTCCAAAACTCGTATCTCGAAATCCATTGATTTTGCAGCTCGAATTATAATATTGTTGTTCATTTAAGAAAAGGGAGAAAAAAATATGAGTTCCATGGCTTCCTTGTGACAAAAAAGGTTTTTTTTTTATTTTATTTTACTCCAAAATCTTGATCAAATAGTAGTATAAAAAAAATTGAGTTTCTTCGGTCCCATAGATAGAATAAAATTTTTTTGAGTATTTAAAAAATCGTGGGATTGTATTAACAGAACATTTCATACTTGATAGTGTCCCTGGTGAAAATTTTCAATTACTTATTGTAAGTCATATGAATACATTATGTATTTACAAACCTTGAATCGCATTATAATTCTTTCCAAGTATCCAGACGGGCTCCTGAGTGAGAGGTATGTCCTCTGGCTCGTCAGTTACATTTTGCGTAAAAAGACTGTCCATTTTTATGATATTTGGTACTAGCAATTGCGTAGTAAAGTTTTTCACCGAATCGTGAGGAATCAACTCGCTGATACACTGAGATAAACAAACAGGGAATAAATTCTCGAGAGTCTCAAAGAGGCGACTCAATGCTCCATTTTAATTTGCAGAGAAAAAACAATCGGATAAAAAATCATAAACAAACGATTGTTGGAAATGCCCCGACGATCATGGTGACCATCATTCAGAGTAAGAAAGTTGTTGTAGAAAGAGATTTCCCAAAATAAAAATTCAAAAAATCATCTGGTTTTTACAATTTTTTATTTACGAATTTAAATATTTTTTAGACAACCGGAGAATCGTTGTGATCAATCTTTCCTTCGCGGATTTTCGAAACCATTTTTGTTTGTCAAATGAGTAAAATTAAAAATACTTTTTTCCAACTCTCCAGTCTGGAGCCCCAGATTGGGTAGTAGTATTTAATTTTGTTTTCAATCAGCAATATTCAAAGTATCGAAAATATCAAAGTATCGAAAATATTGTACATTACACTTAGTGTAATGTACAAAAAAGTAAAAATATTGAACATTTCAACATTTCTATTACCTCTTTATTTTATATAAAAAAAAGTATATAACTGCAACTTTGATCGATAATTCTGGAAGGAGGAATTTTGTGATATATACACTCGATAAAATTTCCAAAATTAACATTTCAGTATCAATTTATTTTGAAAATTACCCATACTACAAGGAATGATGTTGCCATTATTGTCTGATAAAAATTGTTGTGATTATTTTTTTGTGAAATTTTTTGGGAGATTATAATTTTTTTTTTCAACTATAACACGTTTTCTGATAAAAGAAGACCTATAGCAATGATATCTATAACAAATAACTTCTAGAAATTTTAGAAGCTTGACCAGTCACATATTTGAAAAACTTTTCACTCCAAAACCAAAACTTGTAGGTATTTTTTTTGGTATGAAACCTTTACTGCATAAAATGTATCAAAGTTTTTGGAAAAAAATACTCCCATTCCTTCAGACTCAGAAAACTCAACAGTTTATACCATATAGTTAATTAAATATTAAAGGTTTCAGTATCTTTGCGTGAAATTTGGATCGTATTTCGATTATTCTTATTCAAAAATCAAGGGCGTGATATTGTTGATTCACATTAATCCAGAATTGCATGGCATCGGGTTCGGGTGTCAATTTCATGGCCAAAAAAAAAATTGACGATCCTCTACAAAAATTAATATCGGTAGCTAAATACTTTCATGGAATTCTTCCTTGCCCCCTTAAAATAAAAATTTTTACAATATTTCAACAAGGAATAAGTAAAATGGGCGAAATTAAAAAAATTTATTACAAGAATCAACTTGTTGACATGGCGCAGCAACATATATTATAAATACATAAATAAAAAAACTTTCTCTCGACTTTATTGTCAACTTTAAGCAAACGAAAGAACGACTTTGGGTCACGTTTACGAAGGCATATTTTCAACTCTGGATATAAAAATTGCTTTGAGTTCAGAGATAAAAAAAAACTATGAAAAGCGAAACGACAAGAGAGGTTATGGCTGACTCGTAAACGATCCCCAAATGTCTTTTGTTAAAAGACAATTAAATTGACTGACCTTTAATGCAACTGAAAACATCGGTCATCGCGTTTCGCAGGACAATAGCATTGTCCTGTTTTTTTCACAGTTTAGACATTGTGTCATGGAAAAAAAAAACACTAAAAATTGTTCAACACGTCAACATAACAAATATGACAGCAGCACGTCCCAGATGAGTAATGCAATATGTCGGCAGTGATTCTGACAGTATATTAATTCTCGTGATAAACATTGAAAAACTTTGCAAGATAAATAGATATAAATGGATCCAAATATTGGGATTGTTTTGGTAAAGAATTTTTTAATTATAATAACTTGTTCCGAACTTGTTCGTATGACCCGTATGACTCGATTATTACTTTATTACGTTCCCAAAATTGACGCTATCATGGAGATGTGGATTAAAATATATACTATGCGCAAACGCACATACATTAGTCGATAATAATTCTTTTATAAACAATAAATATAATTTATTTGTCCGATCAATTTGGCAATAAAATTTCTTTTTAATATTCCGAAAAAAGGATTAATCATCGATCGTTTTAATTTACGCCACCAATCGATAAGTGACAAAATAAATAAGAAAAGTCAAAATTAGGCGGGTAACTTCAGGTGACAGTACATCACGGTCGGTAACAGTAATTACCTTCCGATTGTTCTGTATGAAGATAGCCACTGGAACTTTAATTTTAATTATTTTTACTATATGATATTTATCGCATGCAAAACCTTTATCGCAAGCTTTCACAAATAGGGACCTCTGTTATCGAGATCACTCGTAAAAACGGCGCGTATTACCGGCGGAAAAGTGTAGTTGGTTTCAGTTGATTATTTAGAAACCTCTCTTTATTATTGGTGATACAAAGCACCGATAGATGATGCTGCCTTGTCAATGTTGCTGCTTAAATTGCAGCGCAAAGGTTCAATTCTACTGCAGTCATATCAGAGTATAATTATGAAAAAAAAGTTAAATATTCAGAAAATGTGAAAAACGGTTTATTCATTGAATTATCTGAGTATTTAATTTTTTTTTTACTGCAAAATCGTTGGTGCCACTTAAATGCAAATTTCTTTACGAATTCTAGGCATGTTCCCAAGTATGCAAATGTCTTTTCAAAAAGAAAAAGTGGGTCTTGTTTTAGATATGACTTATTTTATAACTTTTCTGCCGAAAAATGGCAATGACAACATCGACAAACTTTTGATTCATCAATCATGATCTGTTTTACCATTTAAAAAGTTGTTAATAAATAATAACTTCTGTCCCAAACATTTTTTTAGTACGATCAATGACGTGTATATCAACTGAAAAAGGACAGGTTTTTTATGAATTGAATTAAGTTTTAACGGCAACGAAGTCAGACGTATATATACTTCGTTGCTAATTATATCAAATGAAAATTTTCGAACTTTACCATAAAACAATTGCTCATTGACAATTGCTCATAGTACAAGCAAAAAGAAAGAATCGTGTACTTTGAGAATCCCTTGTTTCGGTAATATTTATAGAATCCCCGCACTGTCTATAAATATAAATCCACTACTATATGACAATGAAAATTGACCAAAAATGTTTCATAATTTTTTGATAATACATGATTTGTGGTAGCGAACTATTTTTTTTTTAATAAAATTTAAAAATCGAATTGGCCACAAATGGTACAATGACCATAAATGATACATATCTACTCTGCATAATGTATCTTCCAGAAAATAAAAGTGAATGAGACGTAAGTCAACTTCATCGACTGTATTGTACTCATCATTACTATGTACTAGAGTAATTTTTTTTTCTTTTTTGGACATCCGAAAGAGCATTCCAGCTGAGCAACTTTGACTCGACATACATATAATGTATCAGTACAGTAATCGTGCGGATTAAATCGGTTTAAATAAAGGCCATATTGATTTCGAGGCCGTTCCTTAAATGACAGTTATATCTCTGAATGCCCTGGCTGACCACACAACGGAGAGAAACACTAGCATTATTCCATTATAAATCTGATAGACTCATGGTCATGATTTATTAAAAAAAAAAAAACATCTATATATACATAATTAATTTACGTTTATCGAGTATTTTAATTAAGCTTATTATCCAATTTTGGTGTTCAAGAGCTGGTGAGACAAAAACAATGACATCAAGTAATGATTTCCTTATAGCAACAATATAGTATTATTATTTTAGTGTTACACGTTTTTTTTTAATCTAGTGAATTTTGGGAAAAACGTAAGGGTGGGGAAATACATGCAGAAGGCCTAAATCTGGGCATTTTTCGGGAATTTTTTCGCAAGGAAGGAGTTGCTCTACATTTTTGAAATTTTGACACAATTTCATTTCATATTTTTACTATTTAAGACAATTTTTTTAGACTGTAAAATAGCTCGTTCTATTGGGGACGTTGTGAAGTATATTATTGCACAATGTGCAGCCTAGCGTCTGTTCTAATAATCTGACATAAAAAACTTTTTTTATTTCAAAAGTTAATAGAAAGACGCAGGGATTGAACTTAATCCGGTTTAAAAAATTAAGGAAATGGCACGCTTTTAAAAATTGAGCTCGAACTTTTCACGAAAACTTTCCATTATTTGCAATTAAGCAAGCACTTTGTTATTAACATTTCGAAGATTATTTTAGTTCATTCCCTTGGGAAAAATGCTGAGAAAATGTGTACAAAATTTAATTAAGATCGATAAAATTAGTTTTTGTTATCTTGCATACCAATCTTGAAATTGTAGTTTTGAGAAAAACGTGCACATCCGCCATTTTATAGTAAGAAAAAAATTGTATTAAATATAGTAATAATATGAAATAAAACTATGTCAAAATTTCAAAAATTCAGAGCAACTTATTCCTTACGAAAAAAATTCCCGAAAATCGCCTAGTTTTAGGCCTTCCACATATCATTGATATTAGACGTCATAAAACTAATTCAGGAGATGTATCCTTCGGTGTAATATTAAATATATTGCATTTAAAATAAAGAAAAATAATTTAAAGGCCAAATGAACTTCGGAGAAATTAAAAAATTTGGTTGTTTCATTTTTTTGAACAAAGAATTTCATGTTTGTATTCGCTTTAAGAAAAACGTAATATTTCCTTTTTATAATTAGATAATTTTTTATAATTACGGAAATTACGTATCATTGATATTAGACGTATCAAAAATAATTCCGGTAAAGTCCAACCGATCTTCAGAGAAATTGAAAATTCGATTGTTCCTTATTTGAACGAGAAATTTAGTCTTCGTATTCGTTTAAAAAATTTTTTTGATGATTACGTAATTGATTTTTCAAAAAATATGCACGTTGTATATTTTTTTTTTTGGAAATATCATGGGTGATCGAATTTTTTATCATTGACAATACGTCCGGAGGTCTCTTTAACGTCGAATGTCACACACGTATGAAACAGGCACACGCACACTTTATCGTTTCTGTATAATATTCCGGTCGCGAGCTACCTTTAGGAGTCAGCGAACGGTTATTCAGTCTGTACACTCTCATTTCTCGTCTTATGGCAGTCGAGTGTGCAAGCAGCAGGTACCGGGGAATATTATTAAGAATATTTGTTTTCGTTATCATTGTTTTTTTTGTTCGTGAATCGCATTGTAATAAAAAAAAAATTAATTAAAAATAAAAAAATGAACGACGTATGAGTGATTGATCGAAAATTCATACCGTGCATCGAATATTTAGTTTTTTTTTTTTTTAATAAATTAAAATAATCAGTGACATACATATGGGACTGGATTGTTCCTGATAAAAGGGGAGAAAAATTATAGAAACGAAGGTAAGATTCGGACATACAATACGGTAGTTTGAAAGGAAAAGGCTCGATACAGCATGTCTGGTTGAAGTATTCGAACTGCGATATGCAATTTTATTGCTTTGTTATGAATAATAAAAATTCTGCTGATAAGTAAATTGGAAATTCCGTTCGACGGCAAGATATTTAATAGCTATTATACTCGAGATTATTAAAAGGCGAAAAGGAACATATTTTTCGAAATTTATTTAGGTAAATAAAAATATATATGAGAAATATATATTCATATTTCCGCGTTAATATGTTAAATATATTTATAATGAATTGTTTTTTAAATTTATACTAATATATTTCCGCAGCAAAAAATTATTATTTGCCTTAATACTTTTGAATAAATATTATCTGATTTTCATTTGAATTTATATTAAAGTAAAATTATATTTAAAAAATTTCTTACGTTTTTCGTACGAGTTAGGTATTTTTTTTTTTTTAATTATTCAAATCACCAGAAAAAAATTTCTATCGAATGAAATTGTTGGTATTCGATTCGAAATTTTTGTTTTATCAGCAATAATAAGAATAAATTAAATATTTTTTTTTTATTAATTCATTTAATTTGATTATTCTTTTTTTTCAAATGAAATTTATATTCCATAGACTGAACGTATAGCATAAATATAATATCGTATGAATATCCTTTTGTTTGTTTATCTGTTTTATTGTATCGGAAAAAAATTACCCCACAAGTGAAAAGTGAAAGCCAGAAATCGAATATACATTGCTCGTTCACGCGGTCATTTGTATCGTATGTCAAACCTCCAATGTTGTGAATTTACCTTGAATTATAAATTAAAATGTCGAGCATCCTTGAAGCTTTGTGGCAGAAATTTATATATATATATATATATAGTGTTCGATAACTTTCCCTTTTTAGGGACGAATTTTTGGCTCCAATCGTCGCCACGTGGTCGATTTTTTCAACGATATGTAAGCTTTTATAACGGACGATCGCGATAGTCGTGGCAGTTGTGGAAATTGATGAAAAAAAAATATATTATTTATCCACGATTGTCAGATCGGATAAATGATCGTAATAAATCGATCACTTTTGCTCGCACCCAATACCGTTCAATGGCCCTGACGAAAATATTGGTGAAATATATTATATATACACAATATAAGCGGATATTGCTTATTTCACGTACATAGAAATACATGAATGTATATAAATATGATCTGTAGTATACTTTTGTTGACTTGACATTTTTTTTCCTTTTTTCGACTATTTCATATAAAATTTTTGGGCTTTCGAAAAAAAAAATTCGGTAGGATTCGCAATTAGAGGAAAATTTCAGATCGTCTGAAGAATTTTAAAAATGGTGAAAGGCGAAAAAAGAAAAAAAAAATCTTAAATTTTGTGCCCACTTTCTCGCAAACCTGAACATACCGAAATTTCAAATGCCCATAACTTTGCTCCGGATTGACGAATTGAAGCTTATTGTGAGTGTTTTGATAAGCCCAGGAGCAGACTCAGACTATTTTATTCATCCCGAGATCTTATTTTTTTGTACCCAAGAGCTGCTTCTAAAAATCGGAGTATTTGAATACAAAGGGGTGTTGGCAAAAATTGGCAAAATTCGATGGTCCGACTTTGAAAATTTGTAAAAAATCGAAAAAAAAAAAAAACCTCGTAACCGAATGAACCAAGCTGCGTTTTGAAGCCTAAACGATTACGAAGAGAATTCATATACATTGTTTTTTGATGCACTTTAATAATTTGACAAAAAAAAAAATTTGCTTGATATAATCATGAAAGACCATATATACATATATATAAGTGCACATGCTCGAATAGTGTTGTATAAACACGCGGAAATTCCAACGACATTAATAACGCCGATATAATGACTTTTAATGTTGGGCCCTGCTGGTAGCAGTCGCGAGGAAGAGGGACGATCGTTTGTTAAAATTCTCGTCTTATATATTCTCGGCGCAACGCGTCTTTTTATAATTGTCGGAAGGAACAAAAACCACAGCGAGCTCTTGAAATTCTGTGTTTCTTTCGGACATAGAATGCCGCTTGATTCAGTAATTAGTCCTCATTGCATTATAATCCGACGTCAATGGTCTCCGTATCGTCAGGGTGTCCATTTTGGGTAGAACAAGAGACATTGAAAGGGTCATCTGGTTTAACAATCGAAATTTTTGTTTCACGAGAAAACGACGGATTCTTTCGCACACTGCTGGTTTTGATATACTTTGTTTATTGCGAATTCGTACTTCGTGTGTCGGGCTTGAACGAACCGAAACTGGATTTACACGCGATAGTCAATTATATTTGCCGATTTTCGACTCGCGAAACGATCGAGAAGATACGCATGCGAGTGACTTATTTTGCATGGAAAAGCTGTTTTAAGATCTTAAAAAGAGCTCACCGTCGTCTTCTCGTCGTTGTTGGTTTTAAAATTTTTATTTAAAATCTATCTCACCATCGTGTACAAAAGCCCTAACGACAATAACCGATTTTTTTAGCGAGCAAACTCCCCTAGATAATCGATCAGACTATCAATATTGTATCTCATATCGTTAGATCGATCAATCACTGGTGCTGTGTATACCCTAAAATTGATAAGAAAAAGTGCCAACGATATCTCAGATCAAAAATGCAACGAATGGCTCGATTAAAAATCGTCATCAGATTTACCGATATATCCAACGCCACGTTTTGTTTGCTGGATAATAATTTTTTTTTATCAGACCATCTACAAGTTCTCGGCTTTTTTTTAGAACGATCCATAATACTGTATGAGATCGTTTTGAATGATGCTCTTTTTTTATATAACTCGGTACGATTGTGCAACTCGTAATCATCCGATTCGCTCAACCACACTTCACCAGAATACTCTCAATATTTCGAATGAAAGAACAAAAAAGAAGTCCCATAAATCATGATAAATAACATATTCAAGAATCATTCTTGACTGTCTGGTATTTCTGGTGTAGAAGGCACACATTCTCCGGTCGTTGGAAAAATTGAGCAAAGGACCCAACATCGTTTCAACATACAAACGAATAAATGTTTCTCGCAGTCATGAACATAAAATTTTGTTATTTCCTGTGTTATGTAACGAGTATCTTGTCGTTGCTATATGAAACTCCGGACTTTGGTAAGTCCGAGCAAAAGCTCTAGAGATATTAAAAAAATAAAAGTCATTTCATCCTGTCCCGAATAATCGAATACATAAAAATATAGATTTCGTTCATAAAAACTTTTTTCGTTAAAAAAGTATAGTTCCGTGACGACTGACGATTTATATGGCGTGTAGAAAAAGTCTGTCCATTATATATTGGGGGGGCTACAGCGAAATCATTGAACCGCGATTTAATCATCTCAGCCTGCATTGTGTTTACTACAAGGCAAAATGTGAAAGCAAAGGAATTTCCTGCTTACCTTTGCCTTTGCTATACCCATATACTGGTATGTATGTAGTTTCGAAGCTACATTGCCGATTCCTAAGAGTCAGGGAGATTCGTTCCGTATATATACTGGCAGAGCAGAGGACCAAAAAGAGGAGGAGTAGAATTAATTTAAATAAAAATCTTTCAATTTAACATCAATTTTACCAAACTCACAAGACAGATTCTTCCTACGAAATAAAACAAATTGGTAGAAATATTAATTGCACTGTAAAAATCGAGGCTGCGTACATCGCTGGGGTGTTAGTGGTAAAAATTCCAGTGTCAATGAGAAAAAACACCTTGATTGAGTAGAATGCAATGATGAAAAATCTGGCGTTACTTCCACTACGAGTTTTATTCTACAGTGAGTTAAGACCATACGGATATGGTGTTGTAAAAAAGTTTGTATTAAAGTTAGCACCATTCGGATGTTCTAGCTAATTGACTAAATAATTAATTCGTCAGTAATTAACTAATACCTACCTATTGACCAATAAGTTATTTAATTAGTAACTAATTGATGGTTAGTTACTATTAAGTTAGTTAGTCAGTACTTAGCAACTAACTATAGTAATTGGTAACTATCTAACAAACGAACTAACTAGTTCGTTACTATATCTACTTAGTTAGTTACTCGTTGATTAGTTATTACTCAGGAAAAAAACAGTTTAGATCTACGTAGATCAAATTTAGATCTCCGCGTAGATCTAAACTTTGGAAAATCATTGATTTCCGTAGATCTCCGTGAGATCTACTCAGATCCAAGTACATATAAACGGATCCAAGTACATATACTATAAGCAAAAGTATTTGAACATAATATTAGGTCGACTCGAATGTATATATGTAAATATACCGTATGTATATACGGAGATTTAGGTAGATCTGCGATTTTCCAAAATTTGATCTAAAAAATGATTCTACACGATTTTTTTTCGGGTGACCAGTTAGTTGGTTGCTGGTTAGTATCTAGCAGGTAACTAGTAATTGTTAACTAACTAGTTGGGTGCTTGCATACTTAGTTTGTTAGTGACCAACCAACTAGATAAATAGTAAACATTTAAGAAGCTCCGTTTACATCATAACAAAGTAATCTATACAAGTCCAATCGTATTAATATTAACATCGAACTTTTTACATTGGTGTGATTTGCTTGTTCGTTTGACACCAACAGATCCAAGCAAATCTAAACCCCAGATGAAGTTAGTTTTCATCAACGTGCAGTATTACGATTTCATCATAATGTAGACCCGTTTCGATCCCTATTTTTATATATAATTTCACCTATATATATATATATATACACACAATTTAGTCGATCATTTCGATCTAATGTGCTTGTGTCTTATTCCATCAGGAACGATTCTATGATCATATTCTAGAGTCACGCGATACGTCGATCATAGCGTCGAAATCAGTGGTCTTGAATTTCAATCACATAAATCAAAATTGTCCGAATCAACGAATGCAAAATCAATATTGCCGAAATTGAGATTCACACCGGACGAGTCTGGCCAAAGTATGGCACTTTCGAATAATCAAATCGACCGGGAATCGAGATGATCAAGGTCGCGTTTTCAGATTTACAAAATAAAAATTATCAAAATCTTAAAAGCCTTAATTGCCTGGAATTAAGATTTTCAAAATTAAGATTTTCAGAATAATAATTTTTAGAATCCCAGGTTTTCCAAAATAGAGATTTCCGCATTTGTCCCGCGGTATACCAAAAGGTTCTCCAGTCCTATCGCTTAATGAGATTCTGTGTCAATAACGAACGGTATAACTATGATTACCTATCGCTTGTATAGGTGACTTTATGAATGATTAATTTTTATTATTTCGAGCTTGGCCGAGGCCCGAGTGATTCATAATTGTTCAGAGAGTATTTCTCACAAGGCACGAGGGTAAACAAAAAAAAAATACGCTACAATATCGAAAAATCTGAATAATCCGAACAGGAATGCAGCTGGTGGCTACCTGTTGCGTCTACACGAGGCATTCGATCGTCCTTCTGGATCTCTATATACAGGATTTGAAATTTACTAGACCAACAGTACATGATGTTTCCTCGCGGTGCCGCGTATAGACACCGATCAATATCAGTCTTTTCCATATAAGCTCACATAAACGTGTGATAACAGCTGCGTTAAATTTGTCGTCGTTTTGCTCGTCTGTGCTCAAAGTCGTATCTAATCTATAATAAATAAAAATTTGCAAGGAGAAATTTAAACCCGGAATTAGCGTACATATTTAGATTAAAAATTGGTATTCTCGAATATTCGCAATGACGATTTGCGCAACAAGTCCGTGCTCGTTTGCTTCGGTGGTGAGTCACAGATGCGCGTCTATATGGAGCTCGAAAAAAAGTTTGAACGTTCCTCATTATTGATCTCAAGAAAATCTTTGAAAAATTAATTAGCAGCATCTTTTGACTGCATTGATATTTTGAAAATATTATTTTCAAAAAAAAAAAGAAACCTGAAAATTTATGTAACCTTTTTTCCCCCTTGCGAATGAAGAAAATGAAAATCAAAGGGTACAGTGCACAGGCTTTGGCAAGCAATTTCTTATGTATGCACAATAATCTGAGAATCGAAGTGCACAGATTTGGAGCTCGTCAGATTTTTACGTAACGGTATACGCGTTTTATAGAGCGTTTATCAGTCAAGGTATATAACGTTGAAATGTCAAAATGAATGAACGTGACCTGGCGGTTTATGAAGATTGAAGTCGGTTACATGCGCGCGTAGAGAGCAGAAACATCGAATTTTCAAACTGTAAAAGTAGTTTCTTCAACTCTTATATTAAAATCGGACCGGATTTTTTTTTCCAGGTCAACATGGAGAGGAAAAAAAGTTCTGTGGAAGTAACGAAAGATACGGATTATGGGACGTGAGTTTTTATCGATTATTTATTAATTTTATTTATTTATTTATTCATTTGTGTGTATATTTATTTGTTCATTCGCTTAAATATGTAATAAAAATATTACTGATGCATCTCTCAGCGTTCAGTACGAGGAAGAAGAGACCGTGACCTGGAGATTTTGGAAGAAACGCCGATACGTCGTAGGCGTTCTCGCGTTTTTTGGATTCTTCACGTCCTACATTTTACGCGTAAATTTGAGCGTGGCTATTGTCGCGATGACGTCCAACTCGTCGAAAATTGACGAGAATGGAAATATTTATTTTGTAAGTATATAGCCTTGTCATATAAAGATTCTGCATTCTTATATGAGAATCTTTTTTTTTATCGTGCGCTCATATTTGAAGAGTGGGATTATAAAATCGCGTAAACGCGTAACTTATTAAAACAAACCGAGGTGTGCACCAAAAAATTTGGTCCCGTAAAAAAAAATTTTCACTGCTCATTATCTCTGTGCCCGGATGAAGAAAAATCTTTTTTAAAAAAGAGTTAACGATTTTTAAACTTTTTGCTCATTGACAACATTTTTTTAGTTAATTTCAGGCTTTTTACTATTTAAGTTGAGTCCATTTTTAATTCAATAAAAAGTCGTTTTAGAAATAAAAATTGTCGTAATTTTTACCCGAGAAAATTCTACTTTAGATCTATACGTAGATCGAATTCAGATCTACGTAGTTATTTCTTAGATCTATCCAGATGTAAATTTTGACGTAGATTTACCTAGATCTCCATTATATCTACCTAGATCTCAATTAGATTTACCTAGATAAATGGAGATATCTAATAAGCAATGGTGTTCGAACATAATATTGGATCGACTCGAATGTACGTTGATCCATCGTTATATACGAAGATCTAGGTACATCTACGATTTTCCAAAAATTAAATCCAAGTAGATCAAATTATATCGAAAAAAAATAACTATACGTAGATCCAAATTAGATCTACGTAGATCTAACCGATTTTTTTTTCTTCCATATATTGTTAATATTTTCAGTTCCACCAGTTATACATGTTCGTCGGGGGGTTTTTTTTTTTTCTCGATGTGTGCGTATGTGTGCCTCATGAATTTTCCCAGGGACCTGAATTCGACTGGGACTCAAAAGTTCAAGGACTCGTACTCAGCTCATTTTTCTACGGTTACATAAGTACTCAGTTATTGGGAGGCTGGCTAGCTGCAAGAATCGGTGGAAAGAGAGTATTTGGTCTGGGTATTGTGGCTACGGCACTATTGACTCTCGTTACCCCACCACTCACGAGGATGAGCGTATATCTTCTGATTGCCTTGCGTATTATCGAAGGAGTCTTCGAGGTGGGCAAAGAATATTTATTATCGAATATTTATCCCCCTGCCCCTTAATATTTTTTATTATAGAATATTTATCAGTCTTATTTGGGAAAAGCAATCAAGCTTTGAAAAAGATAACTTTACGATACTTGATGCGCGAGCATCATTTCTTCATATACAACTTCCGATTCCGTCGAACGAAATTAATTCAAAGAATTTTTCGAGTATTATGGGTACACGCGACGAATGCGTTAATTTTCAGGGTGTAACGTATCCATGTATCCATGCTGTCTGGGCGAATTGGGCACCTCCGATGGAACGATCGAAATTGGCGACTCTCGCGTTCTCCGGAAGTTTCGTCGGTACCGTCTTCGCGATGCCAGTATCCGGTCTCATGGCTGAATACCTTGGCTGGGCCTCGATATTCTATGTTTTCGGTATTCTCGGTCTTCTTTGGTTCGTCGCATGGTGGTACGTCGTAACTGACAAACCGGAAGACGATCCTCATATCACCGAAGCGGAACTCAAATACATCACAAAGTCACTCGGTCACGCGGAGAGAAAGGTTTGCGAATAATTTATATGTAAATATATATAATATATATATATACTCTTCTTGCGGAATATAATCGACAAATAAGGACCATCATGAGATCAATCTTCCGCACTGCTGCAGTTGGCAAGATAGCTGACGTCATATTGAAAAGAGTAATGCCAAAATGCTACGTAGATCGAAATTTTGGAAAATCGGAGATCTATACATAGATATACGCTTTTGCTTATTATAGATCTACGTTTATCCACTTGAATCTCAGTAAATTTTTTTGGATCTGAGCAGATCTAACAGAGACCCAGGTAGATCTAATTGAGATCTGGGTAGAACTATAATTGCAGATCTAGGTAGATCTTGTTGAGATCTAGGTAGATCTAATTGAGATGTAGGTAAATCTACGATTTTTCAAAATTTATATCTACGACGCAGTTATATTATAGATAAAATTTTATCTACGTAGATCTTAATTTTGGAAAATCCTATATCTACCTGACACTCCGTATATAACGATAGATTTATACGTACATTCGCGTTGACCTAATATTATTCTAGAACACTTTTTCTTATTAGATCTCCGTTCGTCAACTTCAATCTCAGTAGATTTACTTGGATTTGAGTAGATCTAACGGAGACTTGGGTAGATATCTAGTTGAAATTTAGGTAAATCTACGATTTTCTAATATTCAGATCTACGCAGTTATTTTATGAGTCAAATTTTATCTACGTCGATAACGGTAGAATTACGTACATTCGCGTCGACCTAATATTATGCTCAAACACTTTTGCTTATCAGATCTCCGTTTATCTACTTAAATCTCAGTAGACTCACTTAGATCTGAGTGGGTCTAACGGAGATCTAGGTAGATCTACGATTTTCCAAAATTTATATCTCATTCCTTCCAGATTCTTGGCTCCAATTAGTTGATAACTCAAGGGGTACATTGGCTTCGTTTTTTTTTATTTTTTTTTTTTTTAGAAAATAACTCACCCTTGGAAAGCCATTCTGACGTCACCACCGGTTTGGGCCATCGTCGCAGCTCACTTCAGTGAAAATTGGGGATTTTACACGATGCTCACCCAATTGCCAACATTCATGAGCGGTGAGTATAACGGTTTCGATGATATTTACGACAATCGCGATCTTTCATTAGAACATTTCTTCCAGACGTACTGAACTTTAAGCTCGAAAAAACGGGATTTCTTTCGGCCCTGCCTTACCTCGTAATGGCGATCGTTCTACAATTTTCCGGACATCTCGCGGATAATCTCAGATCGAAAAATATTCTCACCACTACTCAGGTGAGTCGATGATGAATTTTTTGGGGAAAAAAAAATCATCATAAATATCATTTCGTTTGGGGAGATGAAAATTTGATTAAAGACGAATTATCAATGATCCGGAAAAGTTACGATAAATCGTTGAGAATTGACTGAAAATTTGTTTTTTCGATAATTCATTTAATTTTAATCGTCGATCGATGATCGAATCATTAACATATCGTGCAATTAACGATCGCAACTGTGGCGTGTGGTCATCGTTTTTCTTTCTTTTTTTTTTTTATTTCTTGAAAAATTGCTTTGGCCCCGTTCGAAGGTTCGTAAGATCTTCAATTGCGGGGCATTCTTGTGCCAAACGATATTCATGACTTGTGCGGCTTTCGTGCAATCGTCATCGGGAGCCGTGGCATGTATCACCATTGCCGTGGGCCTTGGTGGCTTTGCATGGTCCGGATTTAGGTAAATTTATACGATTCTTTATTGCATCGAAGACCCCCCCCCCCCCCCCCCCCCAAAATTATCGGAAGATCGAAGATATTTTGGGAATAATTAATTCTTGATGACGATATCTTCGTTCACGTGCGTATATATCGTTGTAGCGTCAATCATCTGGATATTGCGCCTCAACACGCCAGCGTAATGATGGGAATTGGCAATACTATTGCCACTCTTCCCGGCATAATAAGTCCGATAATCACGGGTTACATTGTACAAAACGAGGTAAGACCCTCCAAGCAGAGGCCATCATTCCTGATTCACGATTTATTGAGAAAAAAAATTTGACCAATTTCCACCGCTCCACTTTTGTTCCAAAACAATTCTTTAGCCCAAAAGAATTTCGCATAAAAGAAAAAAAAATTAAAAGAACTCCAGCACGTTGAATTTGCGCGTAAAAAGAAAAGTCTCTAACCAAATTATGCCGGAGTTGGGATACCCACACGCAGCACAAGTCTCCGAATGAGATATCATTGAAATTTTTTCCTGATATCTCATTATAAATATACGTCTTGAAGTAGTCTTAATGTCCTTGCGAATGCGTCGGTTTTCGATATTTTTTCGAAGATATGAAAACGTTATTTAAAACCGATTTTAAATTAACGTATTGAGATATCAAAAGTATTGATCGGGTTAGAAAAGAAATTTATATTACGCAAATATAATAAAATGAATAAATAAAACGTGAGATTTTTTTTGGAATAATAAATAGCTTCAGTTATTAGATTAGCTCCAGCACTGACGCAGTGACGCTCGATGTCTTCAATGACATCGCTTCCCGTAAATGATTCAATAGCATGTATCAAATAGCATGGAATTGTCTTTTCGTAACTGCGTTGGAGCTTAAACAGATTTAAAAAAAAGACACAAACATAGAATTTGATAAGTTATAAAACAGATCAACATTCGACGTATTCAAATTATTTCAGAAAAATTTTAGAGACGTCCTACTGAAATGTGTGTCAAGAACTCTATTTGAGACAACTTTATGTGTCATCGGGTTGCTGTGTGGGTATAGCTGAGCTATGTATAGATTCGGTGGATTGATCGAATACCTTTTTTTTCATCTATCTTTCCCGGGATTTTGTAAAAAGTGGTAAAAAGTAATTTCGAGAAAAAAAGCGCTTTCAAAGTCATTTTTTTTATAATCAAATTATTAGGTATTGTTTAAATAATAAATGATAAATTACCCTCAAAGTTTTTGAAAGTATGAACTTATATTTTGTTTGTTAAAAAAATTGCTGAAAAATCACTATTTTTCAACGTCCTAAATCACATTTAACACCGGAAGAGAGTATATGTACCTGTGTGGTATATAACGCGAATAAAAATCGTGGGAAAGGAAAAGTTGATAGCAATCTACAACCATAACGATGATTATTGGATCATCGTTAATTGCGATGTTATATTACAGACGGCAGCCGAATGGAGAATAGTCTTCATCATAGCTGGTTCACTTTACCTCGTAGGAGCTGTCATATACGGTCTGTTTGCTTCAGGCGAGAGACAATCTTGGGCCATTGAAGCGAAAAGGGATGAGAATGGTACATCGTACGACAATTCCGCTCTCGAAGTTGATTTGAATTTGTAAATTTATATGAAAAAGTATCTATGTAAGAATAATGATCTAGAAAAGAATTTACAAGAAAAAGTATCGTGTAAGAATCAAAGTATTATAGATATATATACCGTGCTGTAAATATTGTGAATGAATTTTAATTTTATCATGTAGAAAAACAAAAAAAAAGGATATGTCGATTAATTTAGCGAAGAGACTCGCGGTGACAGAATTTAGGCGAGAAAAATGAAGAAATAACATATCTGGAAGAAATTATGCCTGGGACATCGATGAGCTAACATTCGACAATCGCCATACTTGCCGAATGATAAAAATTTTGGTTCATTGATGTGTAAATTTTGACCACTGGAAAAATCGTAATCTCGTATGCGATTTAAGTTTGAATTTTCTAGCGTTTTTGTATTGAGAAGCTATATATAAGCTTGAGTCATCTCTTGCAGGATGGATGCTGCTAAAGAACCGGAAGTGGATATGAGGGATCAAGTGTTACAAGCAAGAGAGAGCCACAATCGTGGCTTTTTTCTTTAAAAGTTTAATATAATTTAATATCGTTTCCTTACATTGTTTGATTTTGCAAAAATACTTTCTTAGTTTTTGAATAATTAGTTATGGATAAAAAAAAATATATGAACTTTCTCTATGATTCTGCTCCAAAAATTATTGCCATTGGAGAAAGATTTATCGTTACATGTAATATATGTATGTGTGAATAAGACGAATAATAAAATATATGCTAAAAACTTTTACCACCGATTATAATCTTATTTGTGCTTTTAAAATTTTTTAATCTTTTGAAAAATGATTCGAAAATTCAAATTGAAGGAAAAGACACACTGTATCGAACTATCAGAAGGACGGAAGAAATACATAAACAGTATTTGGTATACTGTACTTTATAAATACACGTAATAAAAAAGGAGTATGCAAATTAAATTTTTACATTATTGCTCTCTATACCTATATATATGAGTATAAAAACGAAAGTTGAAAAAATCCTTCCGCTGATGTACATGGAAAGAACTTTGTCAATTTACAAAAAAAAAAATATTATGAGGAAGCAATATATGTGTGCATGCAAATTCTCCTAACTTTCATACTTTTGGTCCGTCTCCTTTTTTTCTTCGCATATTATAAATTCTATTTGAAATCTTATTCTGAACGATAATATTCTGAATCTGAAATGATAATTCAGAATCTGAAAAAACAAGATTCAGTTATGAAAAAGCCTTTTTTTTTATTCGAACCACTTTAATGGCGTGCATATATATATGTACGTTTCATCGGTTTTGGATAATCTTTACATTACATTCATATATATATATATATATATATATATATATATAGTATCATGTGTGATATATATATATATCACAATATTTATACAGATTCGCAACACCAGTTAGTCTCGATCAGCTGATCCACGAGGGCGGACTTGAGAGAGAGAGAGAGAGAGTATTCAGTAAAATAAAAAAAGTGACATGTCATATTTTACAGGTGCGATATAACAAACCTCCCGCGAAGTGGGGATATATCGATATATATGCATGTGCCAGAGAGTGACGAAAGCTTTTGTTACTTTCCGAATCGCGACGCGTTAAAATATTAAACATGGCTACGATCGTGGAAAAACATGACTCGATGAAAATGAAGTGAAATTAAGCAAATTCGTGGCTCTTCGTAAACCCGCACGTCAGAGTGGCTATAAGAGCGGTACGCTAGTCGTGAGTACCGTTTTTTCATTTTTTTTTTCCTCGCGTTCATAACCTCCCAATCGTTACTATTCGTTATTCATATTATCAGTACATAGCCGCGTGAAAGTGAAGAGATCGAAGAGAAAGAAAAAAAAAAAAAAAAAAAAAATAAAATAAATATGGACGAGATCGTCTACAACGAGTTGGAAGATGAAATTACGATGGAATCGTCGACCGAGAGTCTCGGCTCTCAGTATCAGAAAAGAATTGGCTATGAAAAATTGCTGCCCTATGCCGACGAATTGGACGACGAGGCGAAAATTTTACTGGCCGACATCAAGGGCCAACTTGGAAGAGCGGTGATGCTTCGTCAACTTCATCCTGGCTGCGTTTTCTGGACTTTCAAGCTCAGAAGGTGACGTTACAATAATATAATACAACTCGATTATTCTTCGCTGGATGTAACAAAAAAAAAAAAAATTGACCACCACAGTGCGAATGCGCATGCAAGACTGAATATTCTTTGTTCGATCGATGTTTCTCTTTCCTAGGAGCCTTGGAATAAAAATAAAATCATATTTCCCAGTAGAATGTGCATGAAAAATTCGAGTATTTCGGGTTTTGAGCAAAAAATTTATTACACAGCTTTTTTTTTCTTATTTTTTCATCAATCAATCGCTTAGTAGTAATGACAATAGTAACGGCGAACATTGAAGATTCATAGAGATCTGCCTTACGGTTGTCCTCGATGTAAGATAATTATGCAACGAAAACTTAAATTTCAATTATCAGAGGAGCATGAAATTTGTGTATAATTTTTTTGATGTTTGCACTTCGTACAAAATATCCAAATTTAAAAAGCACCGCCAGGGGAGCTGCCCAAGTTTGAAGGAAAATGGCAAATTCAATTATTTGATGTATTCGGTGGAAAAAAAATGTGCAAAAAATTTTTTTTTCAACGAATAAACCACAAATTAGGAATGGCGAACAATTATATTTCAAAGATATCCGCCATACGGTTTGTCCGAATGTAAAATAATAGCGCAATGTAAATTACGCCACGTATTACGCTATGGCGAAATATCATCCTAGTCGCTGCGTATATCTCGACTTTTGGATGACGAAATTCGATGAAAAATTTAGAATACTCATTTGTCATCAAAGATCACGAGAATATTTTATTTAAAAATATTTATTTAAGAATATTTTATTTAAAAAAAACATTCATTTTTTTCAATATCAATCGATATAATTTACAGTTTGTTAAAACAAACAAAATTAATACTGTTACGGTCCTGGACTTTGAGGATACATACCGATGCTTTTGTCAATCAAGATTTTCTCCATAAGAAAGAAAAAAAATTATGGAACAATTTCTCCTCAATGAGATATTATACTCTGATGCGGGCCAAATATTTGTCTGAGAGAGGAAATAAGATGAATTTCGAACAAAAAGCCCTCGAAGTGGGGAAAAGACTTTATAAGAGTATCAAGGGAATTAGTAATGGAGGAACTAATAGATGCGATAAAAGTGAGGAAAGAAATAAAAATAATGGAGAAGCCGATAGACAAGGGATTGGAAAACCTAAAAAGAAAGACAATAGAGAGAGAGAGAGAAAGTGAACAAATTCAAAAATCGACGTATAATAGTTTATATAAATATATAATAGAGAATGACGAGAAACCGTGGAAGTGTTGGACGGCGAAAGATATTAATGGAAAGGACAAGGAAACTTGGACCAGAATAAGGTGTGGAAATATAAGCAGAGATGGAAAAAAAGAGGGGAAGCGGAGTGGACGTGTAGGATATGCAGAAAAGAAAGAGAAAAATTGGAGCATCTGATTATGCGTGAAAAAGTAGGAGAAGTAATATCTAAGGAAGCCAAAGAATATATAGAGAAGTGGGTGAAGGAGGAAAGCGAAGAGAAAGGGGAGTAGAAGACAAATTAATAGGGATTCTGAGAGGGGAAATAGATGTATTGATGTGTGAATTCTTTAGGGAAATAGAAAGAGAGAGAGAGAGTGTGAAAAAAAAGAAGAGTCAGTAAGGGAGAGCGAGAATGTCGAGAAGGACTCAACGGAATAATAATAGAAAATGAGGATAGACATAAGTTAGAATTTAAGAGTGATGTAATAGTGCATAAGAGTGTTTTAAAAAGCCGAAAAGGCGATGCAAATAAAACTTACTACTACTACTCTGATGCGATCTTACATCCTTTATTCTGAATTTTTTTCAATTGCACAGATTTCTTAAAGTTTACGGCTATAAATTCAGCAAGGAGGATCACATTGTGTTTGTCAAGTTGATGTACGAATTGGTAACGATACCGAATCTCGAGCCATATCTGATCGATACCTTCGGCAGTACGCTCAGCAAATTACTGAAGTACGTATGAATCATGATAAATGAACGTACAAGTTTTCCGGCAAATAGCACATTTACTCATTCTTTAGCAAACCGGAATTGATCTCACCGGAGGAGATGCAATTGCCCTGGGAGCCCGTTTACAAGCTTGTCAAGAGGGTGTTGGATATCGGTCAGTCGGCGCATGGGATACATCGTTTTCTCTCGTCTCTCGGTGGGATCTTACGTACCATGACTCTTCGAACGAGGGTCTACTTTCCCGTAAGTTATTTCAGAAGAATTTACAAAATTGCTCATTCAACGTCAATAAATATCACGAAATCGCGATTTTGTCGGACGAATTATGGAAAATAAAAAAAAAAAGATATTCACACATTGCATTCGTAAAACAAAGTTAAATTATGTGTTTTTTCCTTTTTTTTTCTCAAAAATGCCATGTCATCCTGCTATGATTCATGCCGGATAGCATGACAGACAAATACTTTATGCCTTTCATTCAAAGCCAATATAATATTTTTTTTTTTCGTAAATAGAGTCGAAATTGATAAACCGCATAATAACTTGGATAGCTTTGTTGAAAAAAATGCAAATTTTCTTTGCTTGCATGATTATTATTTTTTTATTTCTTATTTTTTATTAATTTTTTTACAAGGTAACAGCTACTCAGGAAATTTTGGACGAATTTCGACCCAAGCTCTGTCCACTGGATCCAAATACAATGTCAAAAACCGTCGAGATGCTGGAATGGTTTTTGCCGCTCAGATTATTTCCCAAGGATCATGATAAGGGCTATAAATTGTGGTTCGACGAGGTCATGACGCTCTGGCAGGCTTGTCACAATGCTCCTCAGTGGGAGCACAATATAATGTGGCTCGTAGCAAGATTAGCCTCGCACAATATTGGTTACATCGACTGGGAACCTCACATACCGTTGATGTTTACCAGATTCGTCAGATGCTTGAATCTTCCGGTTTATTACAAACAGATACACGGCGGCAAGCCGCAAAAGTTCGAGACTCTCTCGGTAGCGATCTGGATCGTATCGACTCTGGTAAAACGAAAGTTGAATATAATTATAAAATTTTGCATCGTCGCTTGAAAAATGTTATTTCGAAAATTAACAAAATTTTATGCGAAATTTGTGAAAATTTTCATTTTTGAAAAGTCATAATATTCCAGGAAACGATATCGCAAACAAATATTTGATTAGCCCCGAATTTTCAGAAAGTGGTGATCATTCATCGAAGCACTAATTTGATCTATAGTAAATTTTGTGTAAAAAAAAATCCCAAATACCGTTACAATTTTTATACCGATCGATCACATGATCTAATTTTTCACAAAAGTTCTGTTTCATCTCCAGAATATGGGAAAAAAAAAACAATGAAACGAATACCCACGAGTCTTTGGTCAAAAATAAATATTGAAATTATTTTTTTTTCCCTGAAAAACGAAATGGACGTAGTCCAGCGTATAAAAAACTATGGACTTGCTTCCTAAAAAAAATATTTTATATTAATTCTCTGATGTTTGGTATTTTTCATGAATTTAAAAGGATATAAATTGCAATCATCGAGCTATAGAAAATTGAGCTCGGACCGCCCAAGTCTTTGCGAATTGATTCAATTTCATGTTAATATAATAATAAATAAATTATTTCAGGGAAATGGTTCTAGCAGTCAAATGTACCTGGAAAAATTCTTAAAGACAATAGAAACGTATTTTCATCAGGCCAACTTTGGACCATGGGTAATAAAGCTCAAAGACGTGCTTGACAAATTAGCTCTCTTTTTCATTCTTCGTATTCACAAGTGAGTAAACAAATATACAATGCTCGCGTGTTTTATTTATACACCGCCGAAAATTGAAAAAATAAAAATAAAAATTCCAATACGTTGCATCAGCGAGCGTTATGGAAAAAAAACGTGGGTACTTCCAACGCCGGATTCTCACAAGCTCACGGACGCCGATATTGACGCTTTTGTCAAGGCCGTTATGCCGGTCGCGATGACCGCGATGTTCAGCAAAATTGGCGTTAACGATGCCTGCAAGGCTCTCCAGCATTTGGCAACGATAAGACCAAATTTAGTGATACCGGATGTTATCGAGCGAATGTACAGTACCCTGGATTCGTTGACAGAACCGCACAAATTGACCGCAGCGATGTCTGGCATGGCGGCCGTTGCGAGACCAATGGTCCAAGGATCTAGAAACATTAACGAGGGTATGTCTTGCTAATTATTTTTAATAAATATCTCGCAATGCAAAGGCTTACACCGAAGCAACGGTAAATTCGTGATTTTCACGAAATCGTGAAATCTGAATTAGAACTGCGAGGTTTCATTTCAAGGCTATTCGATGGTAAATGGCATTGATAACAACGTCTAAAAATTATAGCAATATACGCCTGTAAGTTTTTGAAATATCGACGTTTATTGTTGCATAAAAAAATTCAAAATTCACGTTTTGAGAGCTTCGACTCGAAACGCTGTCAGAACTATTCAAGATAGAGAAAATTGCATAAAAACAATTTTGTAGAGAATTAAATTTTCCATAAAAAAGTCTGCGACAGCATGTATGAAAAGTCAATAGCGGAAGAGTGGGAGGTGTCCGAAGTGGCGTGACGAGTAAGGTGATTTTTGTGAAATCGCAGAATAGCAGACCCATTAGTCGTTGAATTGCATATCACCGCGTTAGCGTTGAATTAAAAATGGATAAAAATTCATACGTCAACTGGACACAACGAGAAAGCCATTACCGCAAAAAAAAAAAAACTTTATTCGTAACTATATTCAAATAAAGCCACCTACTTGAAATGGGTTTTTTTTTTAAATTATTTTTACAACTTTGGACGCCTCCCAATCTTAAATTATTAACTTTGGATAGATGCCATTGCGGACTTTTTTTTTGCAGAGAATTTAGTTGCTTAGAAAATGATTTACGAGCAATTACGTATAGTTTGAGCAGCGTTTCGAGTTGAAGCACAAAAAGTGCCAAATTTTCGCTGTTTATATTTTTCCCTTGCCAAAATTTATAAAGGGATAATAATGCACATTTTATGAGTTATTATTTATGCCAAGTTATTCATGCAAAAGATGCTAAAAAAAACTCCAGGATTTTATTCTGAAAAAGAAGCCTAATTCGACAAGTTGACTTCGGCAAAATTGTTCGTCGCGTCTGAAATCGACAGCGTACGCCTCTTTTTCAGCATTTTTAATCCTAATCCCATGTCGTTATTTTTAGCACCCGTAAACCTTGAACATGGGTCATTAGCGTCCGTCGCTTATTTAACTATGTTATTCTGTAAGGAAAAATTTGAAAAAATTCGTAGATCTTCTGTGGACTTCTAACTATGCGATATAATTGTTGCCAGACCCGAAAATCCCTTTTTCGATAAACATTTTCATCAAAATTCAGAGGCATGCAGGCTGTTTACAGTAGAATGTTTGAAAATCCATGGCCACAAACGACCCATGTTCAAGGTATCAGGGTTAAATATGTTACATTTAATTACTCAACGAAAATTCTCCTAATTAAGGTGAGCTTTCGCACACGGTTTTATTATTTATAGAACTAGGTCATATAATTTTTTAAAGGTGCTGGCATTTTAAATTCGTGAATTACATAACGATTGGAACCTGTTTTTCATGTGTGTAATGTTTTTTCAAACATATAATATATCGACAACGAGGCTCCTAATCTCATTGAACCTTTGCACACACATCTTGGGGATAAACGCTAAAAGGCTGTAAAAATCTCAAGTCGATGACACTATATCGATATAACAGAGGAACATCCTTAAAACTGTTCAAATAGAGTTGAGACTTTTTTTTTTTTACACAAACGTCATTAAAGTTTTAGGGGAATAAAAAATCCAACTATCCAATGAAACCGAAAGAATCGAACGGTCAATATCAAAAAGTCCTTAAAACTATTAAAATTTTGCATCATCTTATGTGGGTATAAATTTTATTGTCTAAATTGACAACGCTCACTTTGTATAAATATCTCACGTCATTTTGTTTGTTTGCTCGTTTTTTTCGTCAATTTTTTCAGGTTACGCTTACGCGGATGGCCCATCTCACGTTCTTCCGCTGCTGTTCTCATTTCTTCCGGGTATCGATGCCAACGACGCGAAAAAGTGTTTCGTCACGTGTCGCTTGATAACAATTTACGCGGTTCTCGTGCCGATAGTCGATACCTCGAGATGCGCAATAACGATGGACGAGGACGAGAGACTCGTGTGCGAGTCAACGTCGCGCTTCGAAGATTTCGTTCTTCAATTCTTCGATCGTATATTCACGCTCATCGAATCGAGCACATTGGAATTCTTGACGCACGAGAATCGCGCAGCCGGCGGTGGAAAGAGCAAGCTTGAAACAATGGCAGAGGGCGCTGTCGCGAGTGTATGCTCGTCCCTTCTTTTGCAAACGAGCGAGACGATCTTTAAATCGGCATTGCACAAATTGCGCACATTCGTGACGGAGCGAATTCTCGAGACTACGGTTTCCGGTCAATTGGCAGCTACGGTATGTCGCGTATTCGCCAGGGTCAACGGAGGCGAGACACTGCGGGCATTGGTGCCGGGTCTCGCGGAAATGATACTCGAGCTCGTTGGCGAGAGCGACGAGGTCGTGAAGGAAGAAAATTTGGACAATAGACTGCTGTACGCGATGTTATTGCTTTCGGCGATAATCGATACTCAGGGAAAGCATCTTTTGCCTTATATGGACACACTGACGGGCGTTCTCGACAAAATTTTGCATCTAAGATCGCGCGAGGGCAGTCAAATTGCCAGTCGAATGCTCAAAGGTATATTTTATAGTCTTTCGAGCGTTTCGGCAATGGGATTCACGACGAACGGTCGCGATTACAACGATCCGGAATATCCTTACTTCAAGGACTGGGGTCTCGGCTCCGATATATCCGATCTCAAGATAGATTGGTACGTTCCCGGTGATAAGGAAATTGCCACTTTGCAGACACTTTTCACGAGATACGTACCGTCGGAAATAACGAAAATCGAACAGCACAGCGCTAAAAAAATCTCACTCACGAGGTGAGCTTTCATGACAATCATAATATTATTATTATGTATTTTTTTTTTTTTTTTAAGGATTTATCGGACGTAACTTCCTAACCAAAAGTGACTTTCGTCGACAATATTGCATACTTCATGATAAGACAAAAATCGGAAAAAAATTCAGCCACAATAAAGACGATAAGAAGATTACTTTTGAATAATAATAATGCCAAAAAGTTATCGATAAATTGTTTAAACGAAACATTGCTCAACAAATTTTGAGGGAACGTTTTTTTTTGTCATGCGAAATGAATTCGTTGATTTTTCTGACTGCACATGAATTTTTTTTTTTAATTTTCTTATCATTTTTAAATTTCGGTTTTCGGAAATTTGTAAAGGTTTTATTTACGAAACTATTCGTTCAATGCCCTGGAAACTTCTCAATTGTAATATACAACGTTTTTACAAAAACATATCCAAAATTCACGAATTTTCCTTCATTTTTTCAGAATTAAAAAATTTTCGAAAACCGAAACTTTAAAATGATAAGAAAATTTTTTTTAAATTCAATATAGAGATATACATTTTCGGTTAAAAATCCACTGATCTAAAGTAGAAATGGATGTAACGAATGTTGTATAGCTTAATTAAAAAAAAAAAAACGGGCCATTAGGCTCTAGACGGATGAAAAATTCTATTCAACGAGCATTTTTTGTTCCTGTACGTAGAAAATTAAAGAAATTGCATTGTCACAAAAAATGTACATGTTTATCGTGGATAATTTTCCATGCAGATAGTTCGCAAATATTCCACTGACGCCACTCGCTCTCAGGCGCTATGCACTTTTTTCGCCCCATTTTCGGAAGTCGTTCATGAATTTTCAAAGTGCCAACTGTTGAATTAGAAGCTCAATACAAAAAAAAAATCTACCTCCATAAAATTGCTTTCGAATCGGATAATTCACGAATTTTATGCACATGTCGCTGATCATTCTAGCAGGTTTCAATATTTTCTACTCTACCAATGTCATCGGAGTTCCTCGTTGACTTTCACACGATCTTAAAACGGTCCTAGTCGGCTTGAAATTTGAAATTGTCGTTTACAAAAATTTCCAGCAACAAATACGTGGCCTGTCCGTGATGCGAAATGTAAATTAGTATGTCGTTGATTTAAATTGTGAAATATATGATTTTCACAAGATTTTTGTTTAAAAATGCGTTCAATGATGTTTCCGTAATGTAAAATTTTGAAATTATCTCAACGCGATACACCGATGAATCTTTTTTCCAGGGAGGAACTTCTGACGAGCCTCAATATCATCAGCAGCGCCCTCGAAGGATCTGAAAATTTTTATCCCGTTTCGGCCGATCCAACGATCAATCCTGATCCTCGAATCTCAGCCTGGACATCGTTTTTGCCAACGATAGGCGTCAAGGGAGAGATTCAAATGCCCGACGGTAGCAACGTACGCGACTACGTGTCCAGAGTTATAAGCAATCTACAGAAAATGATGCTGAGCAATTCCGAGGACGATACAAAAAGCTTTTTTGCATTAGTTCGGGTACGCATTGATATGATTATTCCAAATTGATGAATTTACAGCCTTAATTTGATATTAAAAAAGGAAAAGTTTATATTTTTTCATTTATTTTTCGTTCGTCTCGTAGATTTGGAGCAGTTTTCTATTGGGAAAGTTTCGTATGAACGAGCACTTTGAGATTCGTTGTAAAAACTTTAAATTGGCGAAGGGCGTACTGAAAGACAAGCTCGTCAAGAGAAAAGGACATTTGGGGGGTATGTACATGCTACAGCGCGCGGAGCTTCATCACGAGCGTCGAACGCAGACGCGTTATCACAGTTTCACCGAAGCTCACAAACTCATGATACTGGAATTACTTGAATTGGCAACGAGCCGTTACGCCGATGTACGCTTGAAGGCCCAGGACGTTTTGATCTCGACGCTTTGCTATTTTCCACACTCCTACACGGTCATTACTCCAAGATTGATCGAAATTTTGGCCACCGATCCCGAAGACAATCACGAAGCGCACAAGGTATATTTTTTTTTTTTCAAATGAAAATTCATTAAAAGTAAAAAAAAAATGATAACGACAATTGATAAAGTTCATTCTCATAAATTTTTCGCTGAAAAATCGATCGACATTATGTTTTCTTTTATTCATATCGCCAATAAAATTTTATAATTTTGTTAAACAAAAAGTTGATCCAACTCAGGAATGTTTCTCTTATTACATCGATATAGTGTCGTCGACTTGAAATTTTTACAGCCTATTATTATTTTACGACTTTTTGGTATTAATCGTTCGATTCTTTCGGTTTCATTGGATAGCAGAATTTTTTTTCCCCAAAAAATTTTAATGACGTTTGTGTAAAAAAAAAAGTTTCAACTCGATTTGAACAGTTTTAAGGATGTTTCTCTGTTATGTCGATATAGTGTCATCGACTTGAAATTTTTACAGCCTTTTAGCGTTTATCCCCAAAACTTGTGTGCATGGGTTCAGTGAGATTAGGAGCCTCGCTGTCGAGATATTAAATGTTTAAAAAAACATTCAACGTGCGTTCTTATGGCCAAACATGAAATGTAATGTAATTCACGAATTTGAATTGCCAGCACCTTTTAAAAATTTTATGACCTAGTTCTAGGTATAATAAAACCGTGTGCTAAAGCTCACCTTAATTAGGAGAATTTTCGTTGAGTAATTAAATGTAACATATTTTAAAATACTGAAAAAAGAGGCGTACGCTGTCGATTTCAGACGCGACGGACAATTTTGCCGAAGTCGACTTGTCGAATTAGGCTTCTTTTTCAGAATAAAATTCTGGATTTTTTTTAAGCATCTTTTGCATAAATAACTTGGCATAAATAATAACTCATAAAATGTGCATTATTATCCCTCTATACATTTTGCCAAGGGAAAAATATAAACAGCGAAAATTTGGCATTTTTTGTGCTTCAACTCGAAACGCTGCTCAAACTATACGTAATAGAGAAAAATAGCTCATAAATCATTTTTTAAACAACTAAATTCTCTGAAAAATAAAGTCCGCAATGGCATCTATTCAAAGTTAATAATTTAAGTGTGGGAGGCGTCCAAAGTTGTAAAAATAATTTAAAAAAAAACCATTTCAAGTAGGTGGCTTTATTTGAATTTAGTTATAAATAAAGTTTTTTACGTCTTTCTCGTTGTGTCCAGTTGACGTATGAATTTTTATGCATTTTTAATTCAACGCTAACACGATCATGTGTAATTTAACAACTAATCGGTCTACTATTCTGCGATTTCACAAAAATCACACTTCCTCGTCACGCCACTTCGGACACCTCCCACTCTTTCATATAAAATTTAATTCTCTACAAAATTGTATTGGTGCAATTTTCTCTATCTTGAATAGTTCGAACAGCGTTTCAAGTTGAAGCTCTCAAAACGTGAATTTTGAATTTTTTTTTGCAACATAAACGTTGATATTTCAAAAACTTAGGCTTATATTGCTATTATTTTTATTCGTTGTTATCAATACCATTTACCATCGAATAGCGTTGAAACAAAACCTCACAGTTATAATTTTGATTTCGAGAGCATAAATTGACTGGCCGCGATGATTGAGGATTTGACGTTGGTACCGCTGAGTCCTGCCTTTCACCAATTTTTTCGTACATTCTTAAATCTAATATACGAAAAAAAAAAAAAAAAACACGCACAATCACGCAAACTTGCCAATTTAATTATATAAAAAGAAAACGTAATGACAAAATATTTCGGAATTTCAAAATACTTTTCCATAAATCCTTGCTTTTTTTTTTTTTTTTTTTTTTTTTTTTTTTTTTTTTTTAATCAAACAGGGACTCTTCTATCTACTTCTGGGACACCGATCCGAGCCTCTGATGACGATGCGCGATTGGAGCTTCTTGCGTACCCTGTGGCCAGCGATAATACTGTCGAAGCCATCGGAAAAATTGTCCGTGATTCGTCTCAAGGAGAATCTCGTTCAGACCGTCAACCGACACTTTCCCATGATCGCCATCACATACGAGATACCCGATAGTTGCGTTACCGCGGGTTCGACACTGTGGCACAATACACCGCGTCCGAGGATATCACAGCCGAGCGACGATGATATACGACAGGGAAGTCTCGAGCTCGTGAAACTCGGTAAAACGAATTGTGAGCTGTACGATGAACTCGTTAATGATCTGTTGCGCTCGATATTGGTGGAAAATCCTCATTGGCGGCATCGCTCGATGGCCATGAGCTTTATCAGAGATTTGGTTCATCCGGATCGAGCTTATCCGGTCAAGGTCGTGCGTTACTTCGTAAATGCTCTCGTTCACGAATCACTGGAAGAACGCAAGATCGCTACCAAGACCGTTGTTTGCATGTTGACGCAACAAAAACGAAAGCACAAAAAGGTAAATGACAAATAAATCATTATTAATTTAAAGCTGAATAAATTTTTGGTATTTTTATTCCTTATTTTTTAAATGACAATCCCCCCCCTCTGATCGTGGATTCGTTACAATTATTATTCATTCGATTGAAAAATATTCCTGGGGGAAAAAAAAGTACTTGAGAAAATTAAACGACCGTTTTTTTTTTTTTTTTTGCCACGTTCTTCAAAGATCGAGGCTGATCTGACGAAACTCCGAAGCGTGAATCATCCACGCGTGGATAAAACGGACAATTGGTATCCCGGTGTGCGTTCGGACAATGTCTGGCTTCAGTACAGCTACGAGACGCGTCCATTGACCGAGGAACAGTGGAACGAGAGCAGATACGTTCATCAGCCATACGTCGGTTATTACACGTGGCCGAGAAAGCTCGAGATTTATGCGCCAACGTCGCAGCAGCCGTGTCTCGATTCGATGATACGAAAGTTGACCGATCACGAGCTCGAGATCGATCGTTTTTTCGCTGATCCCCAAAACATCGAAAAACTCGTAATGTACAACAGTCTCGAGGAGCGCAAGGGAAAGGACAAATTCAGCACGATAAGATCGCAGCTTTTCAAGGGTCTATTTCGCAATCACGGTATCGTACATTTGAAGAATTTTTTGCCTCATTTACGACGCTTGGTCGCTGATAATCACGAGAGCAGTCAGCGTTGCGCAGCTGAAATAACCGCCGGCCTGATAAGAGGCACGAAGCATTGGCCATTCGCGATGATAACGGAAATGTGGCGTGAACTCGCGCCGATAATCAGAACGGCACTCGACAATCTCACCGTCGAGACTGTCATCGATTGGGGAATGTGCTTTTGCACGGCTCAGGAGAGACGCGATCCTAACAGGCAGCATTGGCTACTCGAGTGCCTGATGGAAGAACCGCCGCTCGGTGATTCGACGACGTCGTTCATCGAGTGCGGCAGATTGTACATTCTTCAGACGGCACTGAGTCTTCAATCCTGGCGCGTCGCCGAGCTAATGGAACGTCTTATCGTTCGGGTCGAGGAGCGATTGCTCGCAAATCCATTTCAAAATGTTCGCGGACGTTTGGGCTCGCTGCTATCGACGATTTATGCCGGTGATCTGCGATTTGCTCATTCCGAGAACGATCGTTTGACACCCAGGGCTCGCGTTATGCTGGAAAAAATAATGCCAACGCTGCGAAAACTCGGCGAGGACACTTCGTCGTCGTCGTCGAGCATTATCGAAGAAATAACGAGCAGCAGAATCAACGAAAGTCACGTAACGTCGCGAGTCGATGATGTCAAGAACGAAACGAAAATTAGCCAGTCCAGCGTGAATACGAAAGTTTCAACGAGCAACGAGCAAAATTTGCGTCTCTTCAAGACAATATGCAAATGGCTAATGGCAAGCGCGTGTCGTTTGCTGTATGCCTCGATGCCGCAATTTTATGAAATAATGCCGATCGTTTGTCAGCTTGAGAATTGCGAGGCCGACGAGGAATTGAGCAAAACGTGCTCCGGCACACTTGCCGTTCTCGCTCAGGCTCTTACACTGCCGCGCGACATGAATATCGCCCTCGATGCAGCTGAGAAAACATCGCGCAGTGCCTCGTGGTCGTCGAGGGCTGCCTGTCTCAGTTTCATGGAAATTCTCGTATTTTACAATATGGGCGTTGTTCTTAGCCAACCGAAATGGGTTAATTGCGTTCGTTCGATCGTACTCGAATTGCTCGAGGACGAACGACTCGAGGTTCGTGAAAAAGCCGCTCAGGTACTCGGTGGATTGTTGCATTGTAGTTTTATCGAGGAACAGGAAACTTTACTAGTACGTCATGTGTTTTTTTTATTCGTTATTTATTTTATTATCATTTTATTTTTATTTATTCATTCATTTATTTATTTATTTTGGGCAACCAAAATTACGTGAAAATTTTCTTAATTGTTTCACCGTTCGATGAATTTACGCAGGACGAATTTAAATCAAAGTCGAAGCGACGAATCAAGAAACGCGACGATCTTCGACTACGACACGCCGGTGTCCTCGGACTGTGTGCCTTTATTCGCGCTCATCCTTACGACGTTCCCAGATACGTACCCTCGGTTTTCGAACATTTGGGCATTCATCTCAACGATCCTCAACCTATTCCGGTTCGTATTGCAGATTTCAGGGACGTTTAAGAGAGAAAAAAAAAAATTACTTTATCGTGATGAGAGGGCGAGCTCTTTTTTGCGCTAAAGTACTGGAAAATGTCTGAAAAGTCCAAAAAAAAATGGAAAAAAAAAAATCAATCTCATGAAAATTCTTTTAACAAAAATTGAAATACTAATTTTACGAATTTTTCAAGTAATTTTTGTATTTTTGTATTTTTTTTTTTACGAAATCTTGCACAAAGAAAGAAAACATTTCGAATGATGCACTTGAAAAGAAAAAATGCTGTGAATAAATGTTTTTTTTTTTTTTTTGTTTTTTCGCAATTTCAGACAACGATAAGGAAAACCCTGGGTGACTTCAAACGAACGCATTACGATGGTTGGGCGGGTCATGCTTTGCGCTTTACGGAAGAACAATTAGGAATTCTACAAGATCTGACCGTTCCACCGTCTTATTACGCTTAGTCCAATTTATATATTAAAAAAAAAAAAAAAAAAAAAGAAAGACAGGGATTGCAGGAGAAAGAAAAGAAAGACGAGAGATACTTCCTTTTTTTTTTTATACGTATCGGGATAATCGCGAGAAACGCACGGGAGACGAATAATCACAAATAATTAATCGTAGGAATAATTGTTCCGGGACAAATGTCTTGGAATTTTTTTTTTTAGTATAAAGTGGCCATCGGGTTATCGGAATCTTAATACATGATACATGCATGTATATATATATATATATATATAATAATATAGGAAGAATTTTTTTCTAAGTGAACGTACGGGTGATACACCAGAGATATTCGGGAAATAATTTCGTACGTTACATCGTGACAATGCAGCAAATGGTGATTTATTGATCGGAGCTGTTGCCATGGCTTATGTAAATTGAACATTGACGATTATTCGATTAACACCAACTGTGGCTTCGATTCTTGCTTTTATTTATCCGATCGAATATTAATTAAAAATTTTGCAAGATTCGCGAAATACGAAAAAAAAAAAGAAAAAAGTATGTGCATTTGAATGTCCGTGACCCTCCCCTTCCGGTTTTGGGCTACGTACTGCCGAGCTCAATGTTGCAACTACACACACACATATATATATATATATTCAAGGTTCGAAGATTTTCACCTGCTGACCAGTCGTGCTCATCACAACTCCAAAATTTTTCAGTCATTGCTCCGTTTTCGAGCCTTAAATCGTCATTGGATAATGTGATCGTGAATAACGATCATCTTTGTAGGCAATTTATTTCTATACGCATCCTACGCTCGTCTACCGGTGCTGTGCTTTTGTAAAATTTTTTTTTTTTTTTCTATCGTCAAATTCAAAGCGAGTGATTGTGACATTGACTCGCGGTCTCAATGTAGCCATAAACATGGCGTCGAAAATTATGTCGGGATTGCCAGGTAAATATTGTCAAAACAATTCATCGAGCATGCATTTTTTTTTTCTTGGCTACAGAAGAACGATTTATTTTCACGAAAAATTATATTTTTAAGATTTCAGTTTCGGGACTATTTTTTAAGATTTAACATGCTGAAGGAGGTTCAAAAAATTTAGGGGGGGGGGGGGGGGGGGGCAAAGCGAATTTATTTCGAAATTCGTGAAATTTTTTTGCTGAAATTTATTGGCGAAAAGCCGAATAGAGCGTATCGACGATTGGTATTTAATTTGGAGAGAATAAAGCACAAAGGAATTTTTGATTTTGTGCAGTTTGGAGTTTTTTGTTTTCTTTTTGAAAATTTTATTGTAAAATGCTTTTACACGAATAAATTTTGCAATATCGATATGAAACTTTTTTTTTTAACCCAAATGACGTGCTTAGAGGTCTTTTGACATTTTACGAGAAGATTCGTCAAAGGTGATTGTGATTTTTATGAAATTTAAGATTAAAATATAAGAATTTTTGCAACTCCATCAAACATATAAGATTTTCAAACTAACCAGTAAGAAAAAAAAAATGGCGAAAATTACAATATTGTACATTTGCTTTCCCGAAATGGAAAATTCCAATTTAAACTGAGATGTTTTTAAATATCTTATTTTTTTTTCAAAATAAACGCTATTACCAAACGAATCTACAGGAGTTCCATTGCCATTTGCCATTTTGACAATTGTCCTGGCATCTTTGTGCTTCTCAAACTCCTACGATGGTCAATTTGTCTTTGACGATTCGGTGGCTATCGTCAATAACGCCGATGTCAAAGATGCCGCACTTTCGAATTTATTCCTAAATGATTTTTGGGGCACGAAACTCTCCCACAAACAGAGTCACAGATCATACAGGCCACTTACCATTTTAACGTTCAGGTAATTTTTTTTTTTTCCCCTCGTTAAATACGAACGATAGAAAAATTACTCGTGAAATTGTTAAAAAGTTCTATTTTTCGTCACAGGTTTCATTACTGGCTAAGAGGGAATTTAGAGCCGATGGATTTTCACATTGTCAACATTGCGTTGCACACGATAGTTTGCATATTGACGCTATTTGTTTTCGCGATACTGTTGGATGGGAAAACCGAAGGAATTGCTTTCTACGCTGCTCTATTATTCGCCGTTCATCCTTGTCACGCAGAAGCTGTAAGTATATCGGCTTGAAAAGAATTTAGAATATTTTTTCCGAATCTTTAATTTTGTTTTTTTTTTGTCAGTCATTTTAGTTTTCAACAAAATGCCAACGTAAATGCAAAATGCTAAAATGAAAATAATGCTCGTTCTTCGAAGCATTTTTTTTTTAATTTAAAATATCGTAAAAAATTATTCATCCGTGCAGAAAACGTTCCTAAAATGTGCATTTTTTTTAGTAATATTAAAAAAAAAAAAACAAAGTGTATTTCTTTGAATGCTCCCTCAAGCGTATTTTTATTTGCCAGAGTAGTTACAATTGTTTGAAAGTTTTATTTCTCGAAAAAAGGCTTTTGACGTTAAAAAAAAACCAAAAAAAAATTATCTACAGTCGAGTTTATTTATCTTTGGGTTGCATTTAGTCGCTAAACTTGTATATAGAGTCAGTTTAAAAGAATATTTTACCGACAAAGAGGAAAGTTTGATTTTTCAATTGAAACTACTTTATTTTATTCTTCCTTGACTTTTCTCAAGGGGACTTCCAACTAATAAAGATCAGTCGAAATCTGCCTGATGAATATTTCGGCGTTGGGTACCAAAAATTTTGCGGAAGAAATTTTTATTTTTTATCTTTTATTACCCATCTATTTTCAGTTGAACAAAAATAATTTTTGCCAGATACTTCCCAGAGAGTTTAACATAATAAAAATCTTCGTGTAAAGCTTTTTCATTTTCGGCTTAGGCAGAAAAACGAAATTTATCGTACGTATTGCACTCAGAACGAAAGAAAAAAAGAATAAATTGAAAAAAAAAATATGGAACACAATGGAAAAATATTTTGGGAAAAACCTTATCGAGTCTAACTAAATTTTTCAGAGCCGCCTCTATCGCCAAAGCAAACAAATAGCAAAAAACAAATACTTTAATAGAGTCGGTAGTCTCCTTGAGCAAAGCGAGGACTCTAAAATTTTGTGCATAATCATAGGTGTCTTCAGGTATCAGGAATCGTCGGAAGAGCCGATGTATTGTGCGCTCTGTTCGTCTGGTTATCACTGATATCGTACAACCATTGGATATTTTGCAAGAGACAATATTTAAAGATTCTCTCAATTGCCTCGTGTATAGTTTGCATAACAGCGGCAATGCTTTGCAAGGAAATCGGCATAACTGCTATCGTGAGTATTGATTTTTTTTTTTTTCATTTACGCGAAAGATTTAAAATAATTTAAAAAAAAATATATATATATTAATCATATTTTTTTTTTGCATTTCAGGGAATTTGTGGGATATACGACGTAATTGTCGTCAACAAATTGTATCCACACGCGATACTTGAATTATCGAGATTCTCATGGAGCAACGCGAGAGACTTTTTTACCGAAAGATCGAGAATGATGAAACGTTTAACGTTGTTGAGTTTCATCGGTGCTTTACTCGTTCTGACGAGATTCAGTATAATGGGATTTTCAGCGCCAACTTTTCAACCCGTCGATAATCCAGCCTCATTCCTCGATAACTTTATCTATCGATTTATCAATTATAATTATATTTATTGCTTGAACGTGTGGCTACTCGTTTGTCCCGAATGGCTCTGTTTCGATTGGTCAATGGGCTGCGTACCCCTCATAACCGGCTACGACCGAAGAATAATTGCAATTTTTGGTTTTTGGATCGTTATCGGGCTCTTGATCGTCGCTGCGCTCAATACGAGAAAAAGGAAGAGTCTCAGGTACATATACGATTTTGACTTTGAAAAAAAAACCCCCATTTTTTGTTATTTTTTTTTCAAAATTATTTTCCATAAATTAAATCAATTTGGATACTCGATAGAACGTTCGGAAAAACTAAATAGCCGAGGTTTTTCAGTGGAAAATTTTTTGAAAATTCTTTATAAAACGATTGACAATCGAATTGTAGAATAAAATTGAAGCATTTTAATTTTTTTTTTTCAAGTAACGAGTCGTGCTCATCTCCGATTGTTTAATAAAAAATTAAATTTACAGGATCGCTTGGTCAATTAATTTTTTGTGAATTATTTCAGATACGCGGGAATGGGATTGTCACTGCTGATCGTTTCATTCTTACCAGCTAGCAATATTTTCTTCAACGTTGGTTTCGTGCTAGCTGAGAGAACGCTGTATCTACCATCGGCGGGTTATTGTTTGCTCGTGGCGATTGGCCTGCAAAATATTTTCCTCAAGTTTTCGAGATCGAGAATAACAATTTTCTTGTATGGTATCTTGATCGTCGTGTACTTTGCAAGATCGTGGATCAGAAGTGATCAGTGGAGATATGAAAAGTCACTTTTTCAATCGGCCCTGGGTGTATGCACGCTTAATGCCAAGGTACATTACAATATTGCCAAGAATGCGGCCGATTTGGGTGAGACGAGTCTTGCCGAGGCAGAATACAGAGAGGCACTGAGGTAATGCAAATTTTGGAAACAAAAAAAGTAACCAAAAGTATTGTAATATGTCACGTTTTTTTTTTTTTCCTGTGATTTTTCCGATTTTTACTGTGAATGTGAATTATTCGATTCAGGCTCAATCCCGATTATGCTCAAGCTATGAACAATCTTGGAAATTTGATGAAAGAACAGGGCAATTACGAGGAGGCTGAGAAACTTTTGAAACGAGCTTTGGAATTGCAGTAAGTTTAATTTTTCATTGCCATAACGGTTAATCAAACGTTTTTGTGCCTGTAAAATTATATTTTAGGATTTTAAGGATTTACAAACTGAGAGTATCGAAATGCAAAATCTTTTGCTCTGGCTCCAGGAGCAATTATCGTAGAAATTTCCAATAATCAAAATTGAGATTCAAATTACAAATAACTTTAAAGCAACAACGATTGTTCTTATTTTTCCACTGGATTTAAAAAAATAATACACCTACTCGTCAATGTCACAAAAGTATGTTAATTTTTTATTTGATTTTTTAACGGATTTGAAAAAAAAAGGATGTACTCGTTGCAGGAAAGATTTCGCTACGGCGTGGATGAATTTAGGGATCGTCCTATCGGCCCTGAAGAGATACAACGAATCGGAGAAAAGTTACGAAAGTGCTTTGTCGCACAGGCCCGTTTGCCCCGACTGCTATTACAATTTGGGAGTTTCGGTATGAATTGTACAATTTTTTTTTTTTCAATTTCTCATCGAAGAAAAAACAATTTGCAATCCTCAAAGCAAAAGCTTTGAAACTATACCCAACTTTCTGGGACAAATTTTTTTTCTTTTAACCGATTTTGGCACAAAATTCGCAAAAAAATATTTTTTTTTTTTTAACGATTGGAAGGCCAACAACTTGAACTAAATTTCAAGTTTACAAGTCAAAACCTTTGAGAGTCAGAGGCCTCTGATAGAATCTTGATCGTTTCGTGAATCGTTTCCTACGTAATATTTCTTCCGAGGTTCATAATTCCCAACAAAATTTCGCATGTTTCATGAAAGTTTTTTGAAATATTTTAAGCGACATTATATTCCAAAATTATCGATTAATTATGAATTTATGAAACAGTTTCTCGAGATAAAGGAAAATGAGAAAGCGCTGAAGGCTTGGCAAAATGCGATTGCACAGAAGGCTACTCATCGGAGAGCTTGGGTCAACTGGGTCAGATTACTCGACGACATGGGTTAGAGCAAAAGTTTTCAACTTTTTTTTTTTACAAAAATTAACTCAAACTTTTCGTTGTATCGGGGAGGAAAAAAAAAGTATCAATTTCTCTTCCAGGCAAATCAAACGAAGCACTGAAGGTGGCTAGGACAGCGTTGAATTTTGTTCCCGGCGATCCAATGATACATTTCAATATAGCGAATATATTGGGTAAAGCAGGACGCTTCGAGGAAGCAGAGATAGAGTTCAATGAAGCTATATCGAAAGATCCCACGAATCCAACTATACTGACCAATCTAGGTAGTCAAATAATGATAATAATATCGATTAATCGGTATATCAGTCTTATTAGGAAAAAAAAAAAATTGATATTTTTATGATTATCACAATTACAGGAGTCTTATATCATAGATGGAATAAGTTAGACGAGGCCGGATTAATGTACAAAAGAGCTCTAACGATAAAGCCTGATCTTCAGAGTGCCAAGGAAAATTTGCGAAAACTTTTGTCGCGTTCGAGAACGAAACTGCGCAGGATGAAAAATGCTTAGAAATAAAAAATATATATGTATAAATTTGGTGTGTGTGTGTTTTTTTTTTCCTCCCCATGAATTACGTCTGAGAAGTCGAAGCTCCCTTGCTTTCCTTCGATTTTGCGGATTTTTTCGCTTTAACGACCGAGGATTCGTTTTCCACGAGTTCGGGATAATCCGGATAACGATACGCCTTAAAATTGCCGATCTTTTTACCGTCTATGTAGTTGTACGATTTGAAGCAAATTTCGCACAAGTAGCAGGGACTGTGCGGTATTCTGTCGCTGTCGGTTATTATCCAGCGAACAGCCGCAACTCCGCACATCATGCAGTAACGCGCGCGACGCTGCTTGATTCGATGTATTCTCGGATATGCCGATACAGCCAACTCGTCATCGGCGTTCATCAATCTGTGGTAAAAAAAAAATTAAAAAAAACCAATGTTTATAAAAAAAAAAAATTTGTTTTTCCACCAGCTCATAGAAAGAAGTTTCTTCGTGAATTTCGAAATTTTAATATCTTCATCTTCTCGTCCATGGTTTCAGGTCTCTTGGCCCAAGTATCAGAATTAAATTTTAGTTTCGGGATATTTGGATCGTGTTTGAAGATCAGACGATGATCAGACGAATTACTTGATTCGGAAAGAAAATTTATGGATGTTTTTGGTATTGGGCTCCTAATTTGACAGTTAGCACGTCAAAAACTCATGAAAGTCTGCAAACGGAAAAATTTTGCAAGAAAAGTCGAGCGCTCGGGCCTGAGAGTGGCGCCAGTGGAATATTTGCGAACTATCTGCACAAAAAATTACCCACGATAACGTGTACATTTTTTTTTTGGACAATGCCATTTATCAAATTTTCCACGTGCAGGAACAAGAAAATGCTCGTTATATAGGATTTTTATCCGTCTACATGGAAAAAATTTTTGCCTCTTGGGAGGAAAACTTCGGAAATTCTTTTAATTTTTTAAGTGGAAATAATTGTTTTTACAGTTTAAACCAGCAAATATGGTTATACAGATAGTACAGAAGTATATTCCGCACATTACTTTTTGATCAAAATACTGTAAAGAGATTAATTTACTGTGTTAAACTGCATTTTTTTTCTCTTCATCGTTGTATTTTTTAAATTTCAGTTATTATTTTTTTAAATGTCTTTTTTTCCGTGTAGAGCTTAATTACCGGATTTTTCGGAATTAAGCTGTACAATAATTATTACATCCATTTCTGTATTAGACCTCTCGGATTTAAGCCGAAAATGTCTATTTCAGTATTGAATTTTCACATTTCCCGGCCATTTGGCTCTAGAATAAACGTTTTCAGAATTAGCTGTTAAAATTTCAAATCATTCGGTTTTATAATTTATCAGAATGGCGTTGATCCAAAAAGTTATCATGCGCTATGCGTTTCACCATCGGAGTCAGTTGGACGCAGAGCTTTTGCAAAACGGCGATGAAATTAAATTTAGAAATAATATCCAATGTCTTCATGCACAATGGGTACGAGCACGAAATTCCATATAAATTGAGAACGGCGCTTGGCTGATCCGGTTCAAGTTTTGCACGCGTGTAGAAAACTTTAAAATTTCGTGAGATTTTAAATCTTTTTTATCTTTCGTCTTTTCTGAGAAGTCGATAGTAAATTTTGTAATTTCCAAGCGATCGGAATGAAAGTTCATGCATAAGCGAAATTCGAGTCAAGGACGTTTGGTATTAAATTTTGAGTAAATCGATGGAACTGTTCATGAGTTAATATTTTTTTTTTTCAATTTTTCTGTTTTTTTTTTTTTTAATTATTGTAATCGTTATAAATCTAATCTTGCCTGTGTTTGAGTCCAAGTTGCTTGACATACGTGAATTAAATGTAATTATGAAATTTATAGCTTTCAATTTCGTGATAAACAATGAATTATTTCCCGGATTTCGAATTTGCGGAGAAAAAAAAAACCTCGAGGAAATTTTCCTGATATGAAATGAAAAGTTTTATGGAAAATACGTTGATGGCCGTAAAACTCGTGCAATGTATCAAATTGCATATCGTTCTAGGGAAAATATTTTTATCTCAGAATTAAATTTTCATTGTAATTCAATCGACTCGATCTTCTTGAAATTGTAAGTACCTTGCATCGCTGAAGACAATCAAATGCTCGCAATTGCCCTGATGCTGATAAACCCATGGATAACCAAATCTCACTGACAGAGAATCGATGCGGCACTCTTCCATTCTCGCGCACTCGAAAGGACCCAAATTTCGAGTTTTGGCCCATTCCCTGATCACCTCGCTGTTATCCTTATTTTCAGGATCACGAAAATCATTGTAGAATGTTCCTTCGATGTAGAAAAAGCCCGATTTATAAATGTCCTACGATCAAATATCATTGAATATTTTTCGAAATGATAAAATAGGTAATGATATATTTGAAATTTTTTCAAAGACATGCCAGCAAGAGGGAAAACAAAAAAAACAAAAAACCTTTGCGGACGGTTCGCGGGGAGTGTCGGGATTGTCGCTGATTTCTTTTGGTATCGAGAGATCCGAGATACAGTCGATAAGATCGCGAATTTTGTCGAGAGTTTGCGAGCCTAGTATAGCTATCATGCTGGACAAGGTAATTCTTTTTCCCCTCGCAGATATAACTCGACAGGGCTCGTAAATTCTCATAAAGACGATTACATCCTTTCCAGCTACCGCGAATGGTCCATCAGACTCGACCTTGTCGTATCTCTAAATAATTTTTTTCTCTATACATATATAATGTTCTTTAAATTTTTCTACACGAAGATCATCGATTGCTGTTGGCTACTTAATTAAATTATTATTGGTAAATATTGCGAATCGGGTCTTCGGATGGAAAAACCCTGTGGAATTTTTTTTTAATGAAATTTCAAGGAAACCTTTGGAAACCTTCACAGAAATAATAAAAACTTTCATAATGGGAATATATATGTGAGTATGATATAATAATTATAATTGCAATAATAAAAAAATTATTATTAATAATAATTAGTGTTATTATTATTAAATTCATCGAATATTTCATTAAAAAATGATGGTATGTATCTTATAATGAAAATAGTAATAGAATCTAAAAAAACTCGAAAATTTTGTTCATCGATTGTTTCCATCGATTTGAAAACTCAAACGAGACGATAGAACTCTGAAAGTGAAGGTTTTTTAAATTTTTTTTGCCGATACAAGGCTTTTCTCATCTCGAAATGATTATTTACATTGTTTCACGGTGCATTTCTAGCGATGCCTTTGATTCGCAATATTTACATTATTATTAATCTATTCATTAAATTTTTATTAATATATTTAGATTTTTTCATACTGACAAGAGCAACGGCGATGCTGGTTTAAAAACTCACTATAGTTAGTTCCCCCATGTACTTTCTCAAAGCTTTTATCGATAGAGAACTTTGCGTTGTGTATACTTCGTCGAGGTTCGACAGTGTCGCGAGTTCGGTTCCCTTCGGGATTTCTGTACTTTGAAAGGCCCAAGGCCCTCCCTTCAACCCCCCTGCGTTCTCATATTTGTCGAGTTCACCGGGCACCGTTAGTTTGTCGATGCTGCATGTCAATGAGATTACAATTTTAACACTGCTTGTATCGACTGACGAAAAAAAAACAAATATTGATACAAGGCGTGCTTGTATTTCTGGGATCAACGGCAAATTTCTTCAAATTATCAAGGCATGTTTTAACTCATTTTGTGATTATTCTTTCAGGTAAAAATGTTCGGTCAAACTTTTAAATTTTGAAATTATATAGAAATAAATTAAATTCCTGAAAAATTCTTATTTTGTTCAACAAAATGGGAATTTTTTCTTAAGCGCACTGACAGAAGCGTAGTTGGGGTAATTGGAATGTTTCGACTTGTACAAACATTGGAAAAAAACGTTGGAAATGAATTTTGTATTTTTTACTTGCCTGCAATATTCAGCCAACATATCCAACTCTTCTTCCCCCAATGAGGATGGCATAAAACTTGCTATCGAATGCTCGCCATTCGCGTGCGATGGTTTACACCATTCTTCGCTAATCAACTCGTGATATTTCTCAAAATGTGTTCCGATGTCGATTTTTGGAGATGCTATTGCATCGTACATGGAATAAACGCTATCCATGAGTGTGACATTTATTTCATATTATTTTCACCACCGAGATATTTATTTTTTGATCGATAATCTTTGACAATTATTTCATAACCTCATTGAATATATAGTTTTCTAGGTTGGATCTTGGATCTTGGATCGGCTCATTGAAGTTGGCCGTTCAAAAGTGGATCAATCTGTACATTTTTAGCTAAAATTTTTCATGGATTCGCCGATAGATGGTTCGCCTGTGCCGTGATTATCGCGCGAATATTTCGAATTCTACATATTACATGCCCATAGTAAAATTTATTTTACAAAAATACAACTATTGAGAATAATTCAATAGCATACGGGCTATCGTTCATCGATAATGGATTGATAATGGACACATTTCGGTAGGACGTCTAACGGTTCTCCGAAGGAATTCGAATGCGTCGAATTTTGACTTGTTTTCCGTTATAAAGTTTTTGACCGTGGCACGAGTTTTGACCGAGACTCTTATCCAGTCTAACAATAGAAAACTTGCATGTAAACGATGTTCTCTTTTGTTTTTATATAATTTTGTCACAGTTAAATATTTTCTGGAGTTAATAAAAATTACAATAATCTATTTAAGCAAGTAAATGATTATACATCTTAAGGTGTAAAAATTGTAAGAAATTTACGCGCTCTGCGGGCCGAGTGACGTGACAACACCCCTAGGTACCAGGGTAAGGTTATGCCCGGTTTTTTCACCCAGGGTTATATCTTCCGGACATAAGGTAAACGGCCCAGATAGTGAACGCGTCCCAGTTGTTGAACGATCCGGTATATATTTAACGATCGTTTACATATATTTTATCGAATCGTTGATTCAATACCCGCAAATAAAGGTTCAGTTTTAAACTTTCCGACTAGAAAAAGTTCAGAGTAGCTACTATTTTCGATATATTATGAATTTAGATTTAAAAATCGACACTTCCATCTATTCCACAAAATTTTACCGTACGTTGAGGTTAATTGTAGTTGTAAAAAAAATGTTCTTAGATATTGTTGATTCAGAGGCATTGTTTTATATTTGTCATATGAGTGCTATGTATGTTTTTTTTATCACACGTTAAAGGATTACCATAAAGTTAAAAGTCCGGGTTTCAGGAACCGTCAATGTATAATTTGATCGTCAAAATTGTTACAATGATATGTTGCTAGCACGAGAAATATCAACGCGGTGGTATAATAATAAAGTCGCGAATCATTTTTGTACTCTTCATTTTTTGTTTGTCGTGTCATTTTTCACGAGGATTTGGAATAAATCATTATTATGCATATTTAGCGTCTTTAGAAATTAAAAAAAAAAGGATTCCTGTAAATTATTGTATAGTATGCCAAGTCGGCGTTGTTTCGGATATTCCAATTGTGTTATTAATTTAGGATTTTCATGAAAATACATATTTTTTGCAACGACCGATAAAAAAAAATGTCAAAGATTCTTTGATTCCCGAATAATAAAGAGTCATATGAATAATAATTGGTATATACGAGTTGATTTTTTTTCCATGTTCCGAATTACTTGGATAATATTCCATAAATATCTCTAGATAATTATTACAATTATATCGACAATTCGAAATTAATTCCATTACGTTTTCGTTTGTTTGTTTACACGCAGCTTTCTATAATAGCCGTGTGTTCGTAGAAAGCGCGGCGTTCGCCAGTGTAGCCAACTGCGCAACGTGAAAATGCTTGGTCGGCGCAAGTGGCGATGGGGCGGGGACGAGACGAGGTAGCGCGCGAGCGAGAAGAGTACATCGTCGTCGTGAGAGTGCTAAAGACAACGTCCCATTTGATAAAAGAAACGTCGTCCAAACTCGCTGGCTGTTATGAAAATTGACTCAACATTTTACGTGAGTTATTTCAATCACATTATTTTTACTATCAGCAACGATTTCGTCACAAGCTCAATATATTAATTACTCGTGATTAGCTCGAAACGCACGATTTGCCGTAAGATGCTACGTCGAAAAAACAAAATGTTCTTTCCAAAAAAACTACACAGTCGAACCCATCGGAAGTTGTAGAATTAAACATTTGTCATAAATATGAATGCATCGGAATTTTTTTTTTACTCGCGCGATATATTATATATTTCAATATGCCAATTGACACAATATAAATTCCTATTTCCATCGAACGTTATCGAATGAGCATGTGAGAAAAGTCGACTAGGCGAATGTGTTTGCATATATGTATGCACATGTATTTGAGTTTGTTTTTCGCAACGCGGCACCAACGATTTTTTTGTCGAAAAAAAATGTATCCAACCGCTCGTTAACAATAAAAAAAATGAAAATAATAATCCACAGGATTTACGAAAAAAAAGGTCTCGTCGTTTATTAATTTCATTTTTCGTTGATATCGAATGGTTGGAAAATTTTTTTCGAGCAAAAAATCGTCGTCGTTGGTCAAATACAACAAACGTATTTATATGCATGCATGTGTGTAGAGATTCGCACGGACGACGAAAAGGCGAACTACACTGGAACTCGGTTACCTGAACGCCAGTTAATCGCACGCCAGAAGCCATAAACAGACTGGCATAATATATTGCGCATGCGCATGGCTTTTTGATTCTGCCATAGCGCATGCGCAAAATCTTATGCCGGTCTGCTTATGGCTTGTGGAGTTTTGTGTTCTTCGGCCTTTACACTCACTACTCACTACTGCTGCCCTCCACTCCTGTACGGACCTGTCCAATATAAGCTCGCGGCGCTCGCGGCCGTCTCTTAGCTCTTAGGCCCGGTTTCACACAGTTTACCGGGTTCCAGTGTAGAGTGTAGTGCATCTTCAGTTGTTGTCGATGTGTTTATGAAGAAAGATATAGTGGCCGCGCACAATTCGAGTCGTGCGTCGAGTATTTTCTCGGGCGAAAAAAAATGTGCGAAATGCTCGAGAAACGTTTTATCGTGAAAAAAAAGTGTTGTGCAAATCGTGATTAAACGATTTTTTACAATCAAGCTCGTGTAATTTGTCGCGTGAACAGAAGTGAGCCGGTCGAAAAATCCGTTGAATGAAAATTCTCGATTAATCATGTTTTTTTTTCTCGTGATAATATTTTTTCGAATAAAAAGAACACGCAGAAACGCAGACACACCTTCGCGCGAAAAGTTCGTGCAATGCAATTCGGGGGCAGAAAAATTTCGCGGCAGTTGAAACATGTATATAGTGATAGACGGCCATGCAAATATGCATGACGGTTACAGTTCGCGGCAGAGTGGAGAAAAGCTTGGGCGAAAGTGAACATATATATCGTGATCGCGACGCATTCGTGTATTTTCGCGGGCGAAAAAAAAACGGACAAAAGTCTCGAATAAACGTCCTGTCGTGGAAAAAAGTGCAAATCGCAAAATTGAACGATTTTTTATAATCAAGATCGCGTAATTTTGCGCGATAGTGCATAACAGTGCGCGGTATAAGTGGAGAAAAACTTGGGCGAAATCGACGCGTTCGAAGCTTTGCGCATATACGTATCAAGATGGCCGCCGTGGGACTTGAGGGTCCGTTTTCAGTCTTTGTGCTCTTCGGGGAGAAAAATAATGAAAAAAGCACGAAGAAACGTCGCATGACGGGAAAAAATATATCGAAAAGATTCGCGAAGATTCAGTGAGTACGTTGAGACATTTTTTTTACAACCAATATCGCTTTATTATCGCACAAACGCCCATTAAACCGAGTGGGTCCCCGATGGGAGAAAAAAAACACGACGCTCGTTGATGTTCAACTTTTTTAGAACAAATATGATGTGAAATTTTTTGTTTTTTTTCGCTATTTAACAAAAATATATGATTCATTAGTATTGAATTTTTGTTTCAAAATTAATGAAGAACTTTTTTTTCGGACATCTAAAAAAATTATACATGTATATAGGTATATACCACATTCACGGTGGTCTCAGGTTTTTTCCAATTGATTTTTTTTTTTTTTTTTTTTTTTTTTTTTTTCAAATTAACGAAGAATTTTTTTTTTTGGCAAAAACCAGAGTACAATACTTGTTGCAAAAAAAAAGGATTTTTCATATATATATATATATATTACCATACACACTGTGGCCAGTTGGTCGTGTTTGCTCTTACGGTTTTTTCCGAAATTAGCCAAAATTACTTTCCTTTATGAAAAATGTATTGAATTTTTTTTTTTTTTTTTTTTTTTTCAAAATTAACGAAGAATATTTATTTTGATATAAAAATATTGTACTTTGGTTTTTCGTGTATATATATATATATACACCACTTACACCGTGACCAGTTGGTCGTTTTTCTTAACGACAGGCGTTTTTTTATTGAACGTAAAAAAAAAAAAAAAACGAACGAAAAGAAAATTATATTCGCAAACGAAAAAATTTTAATACGAAAACAGATAAATAAAATTCCATCTATCCGTGGGGACTTTATCGGGCTCTCAACAGCTCACGGATTTTTTTGTTTCCGCTTCACCCTTGGCAAAACGCGCTAGAAAAAAAAAGAATGAAAAATCTTAAATTATCTCTATACGCGATGAACTTTTAAAGAAACTATTTTAGAATATTTCTGTGCCACGTGTTTGTATCCTTTATATAAAACTATAGGTATGAGAGTGCCCGAATACAAAAGAAGTTAACAAAGGAAGGTAGGGGGAGTGTGCGCTTACTCGTTGGCTCATCTCTCTGTGTGTTAGTTCGTGCTGCAGATAACGAGAAAAATAGAGTTGTTGTGGCCAGCTCTCGCTCTCGCACCTGGCCAATGTTTTTTTTTATTTCTTTTTTTTTTCCTATCTTCGCCCTAACGCGGCTAACAAAAAACACCAATTGAAAAATTACAAGCCATCTCTATACTCGACCGCGTTTTAAAAATATTTCGAGAGAAAAGATTTTTTCGAAATAAATACTATTTTTTTTTTTTCACTTTTTTGTGCACTGTGTACTTTACCCCCCTGCGTAAAGCTCGCGGCCGGAGTAAACGAAGAAGGGGAGAGATGGCGAGCTCGACCGTTTGGCTCATTTCTCGGTAATACTCCGTGCCATCGTGTATACCGAGAAAAAAAGAGTTGTGTGGCTGTGTCCCACGAATATTTTGCTTTTCACCCTACAGTAGCGAAAAATTAAATCTAAAAAATTTAAGAACTCGAATTACTTTTATGTATCTGAAAATTTTTTCCATAAATTTTTCATTATTGCGATATTCCCCTGAAATAAAAATGTAAATACAAGAAAATGAAAAAAAAAGAACATAAATTTATACAATTAATTAAAAAAAAATCTTACCCACTAAATTTAACATTCGTATGAAACATGAAATGTCTTTCGTAAACTTTTTTGTTTTCTTCTTGCGGAAAAACGTATTTTTCGTGGTTTTTTGTTTGTTAATATGAATCCTCGTTGAGCACGAATAATTTCCGAGTACAATAACGGTCTAAGATAATTTAGCGATTTTTTTTCCATTCAAAATGTGCAATTTAAAAATAAAAAAAAAAAACAATTTGTTAGTTGAAGTGACTTGAACATAATTTATGGACAACTTTTGTTCGACATGAAAAATTGTGTGACACACTTATTGTCATGAAATGCTGTGTACATGTGACGGATGCGAAATCTATCCTAAATTTTTTAAAATGAATAACGGATAACAATATAAATTTTATGATTGCAATTAAATGAATGAATGAATAATAGTTATTTTATTCATTCGAAATTTCAATCCATATCGTCGATTTTTATTCACCCAATCATGTTTCTATGAGTTTGAGACTCTTAACAGCTGTTCTTGATCAGTGAAAAATCCGTTTCCCCATTTTCTCGTAAACGGTTTATGCTTCGGGCAAAAAAGAGCGTTATTCTCTTCGTCTTTTGACGGAGAGGAAGATGACACTTTTCTTTTTCTATGAAATAGCAGTCTATTTCGAGAAAATAGGGAAAATGCTTATTCAAAAATTAAGGTGAATGTCCCAGTTAGTGAACATTTAACGGAAGATCCACGTTCTTTTCACATTTTTCAATCATATCTGAGTGCGATAACCAAAAACATTGGTTTCATATCAACGACTTCGTTCATGCTGAATGTAATAATATTGAATTTTTGGTAAAAGCGTTAAAAAATCAGGATAAATGAGCAAATTAAAAATTCGTGTTTGATGTTCGAGTTACTGACTACCCGCTGATTTTCTGGCCGAGATAATGACTCGACAGAGTCCCAGTTAATGAACAGTCGGGAATCAATTCGAAAAAATATTTAAACTTTTATTTCACATTTTTATACTCAGTTCCAATTACATTTATTTGATGAATAAATGAAAAAAAAAATCAATACATTTTGCGGTGAATTTCTAAGGGGATTGGAGAAAACTGAAAACTGTTTAGGCTATGGAGTATCAATCAACAACTCGGATACGTCCTAAATTCGTTGTCTCAGTTAATGACGGAATAAATGCAAGTGCCATTTTTTAAAGCTAATTTCATAACATATCGAAAATAGTAACTACTCTGACCTTTTTGAACCTTTTATTTGCGGGTATTGAATCAACGTACCGATGAAATATAAGTAAACTATCATTAAATAAATACTGAATCGTTCAACAACTTGGACGCGTTCACTATCTGAGTCTGTGTATTGAAGCAGATTGAACGTTCCAAACTCGAAAGAATTGCTATTGAAATTAGCAACTTTAACGCGCGAATCATCCTTACCAAATGCATGCCAATGTCCGGCTTTATACCGTGGTTTTTATACGATTTTATGAACTTTAACGGAATAGCATGAATCGGTAGATGGACTCCTCTACCCCTGATATTCTGTGAAAATTTCAGAATGACCGATCATCCAGTTTTTCGGATACCATATTAGTCAAAGTAACTCGCTAGCCACTCATATAGTTACTAATGATATAATCATCGAATTCGGTTCATTACGATGTCTCCAAATTATTCTAATTTTTTATGCACAACTAAAAATATCCGGTGCAACTGTCATTGATAATTTTTCATCAAAATTTTGCTCGGCTCTTAATTTAAATTAAGAAAAACGTTATATAATTTTAAAAACTCGACTTTTATGATGAGTGTTTGTCAGTTTTTCGTTCATATAAAAAATGAAAATATATTTTGCAGGATATCGTCTCGAGTAACAAAAGAAAAATAATCGAGGGAAATCATCGAGGACGATTGTTAAGGAATATTATCCTGGAAAATGGCAAAGGAACGTTGTTTGAGGAAAGTCGTCGAGGAATCGCAACGTTTTTTCACAAAAGGAATATGGTATCGTTAATTTTTAAATCCCTCCGGACTCCAATCATACCGTAGGGCGAAAGGTCTGATCCGGTACGGAGCTTCCGGTTGTATTTTTTTTTCTCACTGCCACGAGGGTCGATGCATAGTGACCGCGATTCTGATCCGAGTATCGAGATGAAAATGCTCGATACGACGACTAGACTCGCGAGTGGCCCAATATTCATTTTATATTCATGTTTAGCTGGCTAGGGCATGCTCTTCTCGGACTTTTTTTTCTCTTATTTTTTCTCACAAATAAAAATTACATCCCTCGAAACGTTTTCGAAAATATCGAAAAATTACAATTAAAAAACTTAAAATGGTTCAATGCGTGTGCGCTTATTTAAAGAACATAATAATATTTCGACTGTTTCGAAGATGACTTGAATTATTATCATATAATGTTGTTCGTTGTCATTTTCTTGTTATTAAAGTTGATCGATTGGTGAAAATTGAAAAAAAAATATTTTTCTCGCATGAAATAATTAATGAAAAAATCTTTAATATTGATATATTTTTATTATACAACTTCAGCAAGTTTCCAATTATCGAGCATACGAAAACATGGGAAACTTTCAAATTGAAACAAATGATCTAGTGCATTACTTATTGGATATTATTTTCCCCTTTCATAAAGTTTTATTTATCAGGAAGTATTATTTGCCGTTTGTTTTTCCAACCTCCTTTTTCATGGCAACTGATTTTGTGAACACATGAAGTAACAAATTTTTCCAAGATCTTTCGATAAAAGGCTCGTGTTATGCATTTATTTTTCATGGATCAAATTTCAAGTTAGGTCAGATCGTATCTTTTTTTTAACGAGTAAAATATTTTTTTTAAGAGATTTGTCGGTTAAAAGGAACTTGAAAAGAATAACGGGGTTTCCGGCCAAAACCCAGTAATTTTTTTTTATCGTTCTGGTTGAAGAAAAAGTATGCTGAATGGAGAAATTCTGGCCAAATCTCGCCATATCAGACTTTTTTTTAATAAGCCGACTCATATCTGGAAAAAAAAATCTTGTCACTTTCATTCACGAGTCTTTAGTTGCTTCAACTCCCTTTATGGCATTAGCACCTGTTTAAATTTTTCTTTCAATAGTCAAAAAATGTATGAAATGATTGTTTAGTTCAGTAATGGAATCATCAAAGTACTTAATGAGGAAAATTGGTATTCTTATATTTTGTTTCCTAGTAGATGAAACTTTGTGAGTGGAGAAAAAATTATGGCGCCAGTTTAGAAATCTTATCGTTACACCTTTTTTCCCGTTTGGGCGTTATATTTTTGGGATTTGATTTGAATGAAAATTTAACGTTGGATATATTTTTTTTTACCCAGAGTTCTTTTACTTATACGAATGTCTTCGATAATTTTAGTCAATTTCAATACCGAACATCCACCAGCGCCAATAATTATACGTATGTAAAAAGTTCAACTCCAAGGATAAAAAAATATGGCTGCACAATTTTTCGAGAAAACGTAGAATTTGGAAATATTTAGAAATATGGTGTCTGATAATTTATTATTTCTTCACGCGCACGCATACCACTATTTTACTTGAAATTATTATTTTCCTTTATTTTCAAGTAATCAGCACTCTTTGCTAAATAATTCAACAATTTTTTTTTTCAAATATATATTCAGCAATGTTATCTTAAAAATTTCTGTTGAATCAATTCCAAGAAGAGCTTTCGCGGGGCACAGTGGTCTTGTCAAAGCGATTTAATCAACGGTGTATGGTAACTTTTGAAATTCAGTAGTCTCTTCGCTTTGACTCGTTCACCAATGCCAAGGGATTTTAAGCTCTTCCAGCCTGCAACTTCATTCTGAAGGATCACACAGGAATTTGGTAATTCGCGATCGAACAATTATGCTCATAAAGCCACGTTAACGACTTCACATTGGAGATCATCTTCTCCATGAAAAAAAAAAATATACGATTCAATTTTGTTTCACGTTAATGGCAGGGTTAGGGAATTTCGAGTCACCGTTTTGGAATTGCCGTTTATAATTATCAATTGAAACTTTTTTGTAAAATGCATGTATTCTCCGAATAATTACAGAGTCTACAGTAGGCTGCTTCTACCCTCTCTCGTTGTTTTTTTTGCTGATATTTCGATCAAAGTTGCGGTTCGAATGTTATGTAAATTCTTGGCAAAGCTTCTCTTTGTCCAGGAGCTCCTAGGAGAGCCTCACTCTACTCGGAGAAACAGTCTGCATCCTATGATATGAGCAGCATTTTATAATTATTTCAGTTTCGCGATTGCACGTATTTGCCGACAAGTATTTATAAAATTTCATATTTATGATTGTGATAAAATGAAATTAATGATAATTAACGAGATGTGGGGATTGCACGAGGCAGCATATGCTCGCGATAATTTTTCTTAATCACTGATGAGCACTCGAGCTGCTCGTAGAGTCATTTTGATAGCTAGTTCCGGGTTTTCGAGTCTCTAGATCGCTTAGAAATTTCAACTAACCCGCTTGAGGCATTTCAGCAATTATCTTCAAGAACCGCACGGCCGTCGAGAACTTCAGTAGTTGTTAAGTGGTCAACTCGCCTCGTCCTCTGTGGCACTCGCAGGGTAGCTTCTGCGAGTGTTACAGATAACCACGAAGCGAGGTGATGAAAAGTATGAGTGCGCGCCCTCCTTCAGCAAGAGGGCCCGATTACCAAGTGTGTACAAGCTTCGGTGTCGGACACGTCCGGACGTGGCGCCGGTCAATGAAATAGTGACCGGCTTAAATGCCCTAGTGTTAGGATATATTTTTGCGCCGAGCGGAATGATCGAGAACCGTGGAGTGTTTCGTAGATGAGGCCGGAGCCTCTGGGTGTAGGGATCGCGATGTCGCGTTTTTTCCTTTGTTTTTACTTGCTCGGGGGATTTAGATGAAAATCAGGCAGGGCCCTTCCGCGTAGTCGTGTAAGTAACGTAACGTTCGATTCCGAGAGTGATTGCTAGAAAGTAATCAGGAAGGACAGGAGACGGCAAAGAATGTTCAATTCTTATTCAGAACTCGTTCATTCCTTTGCTCGTTTCCGCGTAAATCTTTAAGGCATGCATTAATAATTTCTTGATGGAAATACTTATTGAAGCTCTAGCTGAGTCTGTGTGGCTCAAGATACCACCCAGGGTTCAACTCGCAGCCGAAATGATTATAGTACATCTTTCATTATCAATCAATTTTTATCTCATCAAGGGACCGATTGATAATAACATGCAACCGTGACCTTCTGTCCGGAAATGTGCAAAGTGCTGAAATATATTGACCAAAGATTTTCGTTTGCCAGATGGATTCTCTTGTTTCGAGTACAAAGGTTTGCTCCGGACTGGGAGTCAACCGGAGTACTCGAGGTGAGGCCTTTCTTCGGCTTTCCATTATTTCTCTGATAAATCTTTAGATTATTGAAAATCTTTGGGTAATATATCCTTACAGAATACATCGTTGGATCATCGAGGGACTAGTGTGGTTACATTTATACTCTCGAACGATCGCATGTATATCGCTTCGAGGGTATATGGCCACGAGAAGGTAGTACACGTTCCATCCACGGATGTCACTATGCACGATCCAAAGTCACAACCGTGTGACGCCCTTTTTTATTTTGCTGATATTTTCAATACAATCCATAGGATAAAGTTATCCCGGGATAACTCTATTCTTTATTTTTCATCTTTTGAAAAAATAAATTTCGAGTCATTGATGCGAGAAAATCTCTAGAGCCAACCTCAAAAAATCGGGTTTAAAATGAAAATTGTACCAATGTCGTGCCGCAAAACTTGCGGCGCCAATGTTAGCTAAAAACCGCGTATAAAAAGTTTCGAATCATTTGAGTAATTTGTTGTATCCACTCGTTATATGTGGATTGTATAGAGGTAGGATGTTCTGTTTCGTATGCTTTCAGATCTTCGAAGGATTTCTTTACGCAATCATTTATTTTTTCTGTTTCAGCGATTAATTATTTGTCAATTAACGCTTTTCCAAAGTATTTTTTTTATGTTTCAGAAGCAATATAACATCTTTGTCGTGGCAGTTTCTAATGTTTTTTTTTCTGTTCACAGAATAAGGTCTTTAATGTATTCTCCCGTACTCATCAGTGATTTGTCATGTCCTATGCTGTTTAAAAAAATTTAAGGACGTAGGACATCGACAAATTTCATTAAGGTCGATTGAAGAGTCTGGACAAACGGCTTGGAAGGATTGAGGAAGCACTCTGCTGGGCTGCTTTCACCAGTTAATTCCAAGTATTATGGTAAATAATACATACATATATATATTTCATTAATACAATAAGTTCTAAAAAAAATGTAAATTTACAACAACTTACGAGTAGTATCTTTTAAAATAATTTATCTAGCATTTGTAGTATTTAATAGCAAAACTCTCTACTAAATCAAGTTAAAACGTTGAAATAAACTGTTTAAAATAATTCTAACGTGAAAAAAATTAGATGCTGCAGTATATGTAATAATGACTTCAATCGTCCATCTTTCTGTTACAGAGGATAATTGTGTTCAAGTTTTCCGGAGGAAGTCCCCCTCATCGATATCTCCAAATTAAGCGGATTACCAGCTGGTCTCACTAGAGACAAGGTAAGATAAGTCAATCTTTTTTTCTTTAATGTGCATGCAGTTGTCATTCGCGTATTTTGAATTCAGCAAATCAATTAATAGTCGAAAAAAGTTGTTTTTGTGCTAAAATTGCGAATAATTCTCCGATAGTGATGTAAAGAAATATTCAGACCTGTCTGCGCTAGATTTTGAGAGAAGCGCTGTTTATTTGAAAGATTTAGGTTTCATTTTGATTAAGGTAGTACCTCCACAAAATAGTTAAATTAAGAAATGGTCGAAATTTGGCATACAGGTTATTTAATATGTTATCCGAACATCTGTGCAATTTAAATAAGCTTGACCATTCCGAATCTGAGATATTTACACTCAAAGTTGGCTTGATTTACACGTAACACATGCGCCATGTATGCACGAAGAGTTAGTTATTCATTCTACCGTCAAAACTAACTTTAAGAAGTTGATGAAAAACGAGGAGAAGCCAGAGAGGGATGTCACGAGTAATGTGAAAAAAATTCAGGAAGATTTACCATTTAGTTTTTGAGATATTGTAAGTGAAAGAGGTACGCGCGAGCCTGTGAGCGGTCCGACTCTCTCTTGTTTCATGCGTGCCCGCTCACCGCGCTTCGCCTTGCCTACGTTCCCGCTTATTCCCCGCCGCCGGTCGCGGAGGTACTACCTTAAGGATGCTCCCTTTAAAACTTTTCAGTTTGTTTGCATAATCGTTGAAGCATTGATATATATATATATTGGGATTTCCGATGCATTTGATTGTAGTCACCCTTCTTTAACCCTAGGTTGTCACACCTTTTTTCTAATGAGACTGTCTTATTAATTAAGTAACCGTGAACCTACGCAATTTTCGACTAACTGTTGTTAAAAAACCAAGAGTCCACAAATTCGGAAAAAAATCGGAGATTAAGTTCAAACAGAGAAAAATGTATTCCAATTACAAAAACTTGATATTTTAATTTTTTCCATTGGAAACAAAATGTTTGAATTTCAACAATCACATTTTCCTTAAAATATCATGATCTTTATCATTTTTAATATTTTAAGTTAAAATTTATCGTTATACTCTCAATAACTTCAATAAAAAAAGCTAGTCCATAAATAAACCTCTTAAAAAAGATAGATACTTCGCAAACATAAATAGATTTTACCTACTGCAGAAAGTACCATTTCCAAACGCGCTGGAAATGAATTTTACTTGAAGTCAATAAGTTCGGGTCATGGCCCAGTGTGATAATTAAGGGTTACTCTGTGCAGCAATATTAAATAATTTAAAAAAAATCATGTTTTCTTTGCAGAGGGTTTTGAATCCACCAGTTTCGCCAACCAGATGAGGATAACGCTGGGATCTCCCATCATCGATCTGAGACAAATGGCGTTTCTCTACATCGGTATCGTTAGAATTTGTATCCCTCCGGGCTCCATCATGTCGTAGGACGAAAGGTCCGAAGCGGCACGGAGCTTACGGTTGTAATTTTTTCTCCCCAGGGCGTTGCATAGTGCCCGTGAGTCGACCTCTAGTATCGAGACGCAAGTGCTCGATATTAAAAATCGACTCACGAGTAGCCCAAACGAATGTTCAAATTTTCGTGTTTAGATGCAGGGAACGTTCTTCTCGGTATACTTCTGCTTAATCGTAAAAATAATCACATTAATGTGACTAGTCAAATTAATTCAAAATATTTTAGTTTGTCACATCCGAGAAGAGCTATCGCGTGGTACGGTATAACCTTGTCAGAGCGTCTTGTTCGTTTCTTGTCAATGCTAGTTTTTTTTTAATAAACATTAAAGAAAAAAGAAACAGATTTCCACTCTGACTTGGTCACCAAGGCCGAGGGTATTTTCAGCTCTTCTAGCGAGCAGCTCCACTTTGGAGAATTGCACAGGCACTTAGCTACTCGCGAAAAACTCGTAAAGCACTTTCATATGACTTCACCTCTGGAGATCATTCACTTTCAAGAAACTTGAATTTAATTTTTGTTTAATAATTTCGACAGAATTAGGGAAATTCAAATCATCGTGTGGCCAAGAAAATCTTTTTTTTTAATCATTATAAACGATTATTTTTTAAAATGCATGTAATTATTAAAATGTTTGTCGAGTCAACGGTATCCTGCTCACACCCCTTCTCACTTTTGCTCATCTTTCCGGAGCATGAAATTCGCGTTTTTAGTTTTCAAATTCTTGGCAAAGCTTCACTTCGCCAAGAAGCTCCAAGGGGAGCCTCACTCCTCTCGGAAGAACAGTCTGCTTGATGAAATTTATTGTAGCAGCAGCTTTGGATAATTATTCGTAAAAAAAATTGAAACAATTATTTCTTTTCGAGATGTGGGTATTGCACGAGTCAGCATGCTCGCGTTTATTTTTGTTAATGAGCACTTGCTAGTTGCTCGTAGAATCATTGATAGATAGCTCCGGGTTTTCGAGTCTCTAGATCGCTTAGATATTCTGACTAACCCGTTTGAGGCATTTCAGCATTTATCTTTAAGACACACGGCCTTCAAGAACTTCAGTAGTTGATAAGTGGTCAACTCGCATCGTCCTCTGTGGCAGTCTCAGGGTAGCTTCTGCGAGTGTTACAGATAACCACGAAGCGAGGTGATGAAAAGTATGAGTGCGCGCCCTCCTTCAGCAAGAGGGCCCGATTACCAAGTGTGTACAAGCTTCGGTGTCGGACACGTCCGGACGTGGCGCCGGTCAATGAAATAGTGACCGGCTTAAATGCCCTAGTGTTAGGATTAATTTTGCGCCGAGCGGAATGATCGAGAACCGTGGAGTGTTTCGTAGATGAGGCCGGAGCCTCTGGGTGTAGGGATCGCGATGTCGCGTTTTTTTCTTTGTTTTTACTTTCTCGGGGGTTTATATGATAACCAGGCAGGGCCCTTCCGCGTATAGTCGTGTAAGTAACGTAACGTTTCATTCCGAGTGTGAATGCTAGTAAATAAGCAGGGAGGACAAGAAACGGCAAAGAAGGTTCGATTATTTTTAAAAATCCGTTCATTCCTTTGCTCGTTTCTGCGTAAATCTTTAAGGCATGAACTAATAATTTCTTGGTGGAAATACTTATTGAAGCTCCAGCTGAGTCTGTGTGGCTCAAGATACCACCCAGGGTTCAACTCGCAGCCGAAATGATTATAGTACATCTTTTATTATCAATCAATTTTTATCTCATCAAGAGATCGATTGATATACACAAACGCAACCGCTGACCTTCCGTCCGGACATGTGCGAATTGCTCATGTTGCTCAAAGATTTTTGTTTGTCAAGTCTTGTCTCGAGTACGAAGGTTTGCTCCACGATTTTGGAGTCAACCGGAGTAATCGTGGTAAGCCAATTTCCGGATTTAATTTTGACTTCTTTTTGATTCATTAAAATCTTTGAGTAACATATCCTTACAGATCGTCGTGGGATCATCGAGGGACCAGTGTGGTTACATTTACTCTCGAACGATCGCATGTATATCGCTTCGAGGGTACATGGCCACGAGAAGGTTAGTAACCGTCCCATCCACTGAAGTCACTATGCACATCCCAAAGTCACAATCGCGTGACACCCTTTTTGCTTTTGCTGAGATTCTTTAATCCAATATTAATGATGGAGCTATCCCGGGATAACTCTATTCCTATTTTTTTTTTATTTCGAAAATCAAGCATCGAGTCATTGTTGAAAGAAAATCATTAGAGCCGTCCCCAAAAAATCGGGCTTAAAATAAAACGTGTTTGAATGTCGTGCCGCAAAACTTGCGGTGCCAATGTTTAGCTAAAATGAACCGCGTGAAATAGTAAACTCATACGCGAATTTTGCCATCGAAATAGGGGTAGGATGTTCTGTTTCTTGTGCTTGCAGGTCTTCGAGGGATTTTTGTTCTAAAATTGTCGCTTTTCCTTTTTCTATTTCAGATTTTTTTTCTTATATATCAAATGAGATCTCGCTTAACTTTTTTTTTTGTTTCAGGGTTATTTTCGTGGCAGTTTTAATGTTTGTTTTATGTTCGCAGAAGGTTTCCAACTACTCTTTCGTTACAGTGTATTATTTTTAATGCCCCGTGCTGTGAAAAAAATTTCATGACATGGAGCATTTTAAAATTTCGAGAAGGGTCACGGGCCAAGCGATGAAACGTGACTCGGCTTATAAGAAGGTTCGGCGATATTTGTTTTTCGCTATCAACTTCACATTCTAGGGTAACGTGCTATTGAACACTTGCAAAGGAATTTTAGAAATTTTGATGACCGCCCGAATACAATTGAAAATAATGTTTTTTGTTTCATAGGCCATTAAATCGATCATTGCGGGTCACAATTAAGGAAGGATAAATGGAAAAAAGTTTTTTCACCTCACGTGTTCCACGAAACTGTGTATGTATTTTAATTTGTTTCTTTAAATACTTTTGGCTTGGAAATGCTCGTTCTGACATTTCATTACTCTTCAACAAATAATAATCTATCGTATCATTTATTTACAGGCCATACATTTCAAATCAAATTGCAACTGTGGAATGACGGAAACTCAAAAAAAAAAAAAAAAAAAAAAAAACGCGAGACTCTCACACTTTGCAGCATGCATTAAAGTAAAAAACATTGTCCATTAAAACTTTGAAAATATATTTATAATCGATAAAGTGCGTGCTTTAAGGATTAATTGATGGCTACATTTAATTGTAAATGTTGTGTTTTTGTTGCAGAGGATGTTCCTGTCTTTCAGTTTTGAACTTGAGTGGAGTACAAACTCGGTACTAGCACCGAGGTAAGAAAAGTCAATCTATTAACGTGTAGTTAAAATTAAAAAAAAAAATTAACGAACTCACAATATGCCTTATTTTTTATATTTCCAAAAGACAATCGCGTTAAAAACGCCAACCAGCGGGTGTTACAGTAGATTTGCTGTTCATTGAAAAATATTCACAAATGTATACAATGTGAAAAGAGTACTAATTTGAGAATAGTCTTTATACATTTAAAAAAAAATGAATAAATTCATTTCCTTCAATTTTTTACCTTCGGACATGAATAATTTCCCTCTAATCGTTAAACCATTTCTAACGATCGTACTCTCCGGATTTTTTATCACATGTTTATTTTAGTTCCTTTGAAAAAGGAGTGTGGAGCTTCTCCTTCATCAATCTCAACGATACCAAATAATTTAACTATTATGGTTGTTTTTTTTTTTTTTTTTTTTCACAGAATCTAGGGATGGCTCCGATGCGAGGAGATATTGTCTCAAAAGGTGAACGGCAAGTGAAGAAGGGGCAATGCTATAAGACTTCGACTCGTCAATTTCGGACAACCGTTTTCGTTTTGGTATCGTTAGTTTTCGTATCCCTCCGGGCTCCGATCATGTCGTAGGATGAAAGGTCCGAAGCGACACCAGAGCTTGCGGTTGTATTTTTTTTCCCTCAGGGTCGTAGCGTAGTGACCGCGAGTCGACTTGTAGTATCGAGACGAAAGTGCTCGATATTAAAAATCAGCTCACGAGTGGCCCAAACGATATACTTACATGATCATGTTTAGAATCAGGGAACGTGCTCCTCGGTCAATTTTTTTTTTGTAAATGTCATACGCCATGATGATTTGACGGATACATTTCTTTCGGCTCGTAAATTTTTTACAACAATGAAAATGTTAGTTCCAAAAAACCGGGGAGAACAGTCGCGTGGCACGGTGGCTTTGTCCAAGCGACATGACCATTTCTAAATCATCTTATTGATTTTTTCGATATAAAAAAAAATTGATAAAAAATCTCACTTTGACTTGGCCACCAACGCCGAGGGTCATTTTCAGCTCTTCTAGCAAGCGACTCCACGCTGGAGAATCGCACAGGCACTTGGCAATTAGCGAAATATATTATCTGCTCATAAAGCCTGTTCAATATGACTCCACTTTGGTGACCATACTCTACTTGAAAGAAACGTAGACTACATTTTTGTTCAATGTTATCGACAGAATTAGGGAAGTTCAAATCAACGTTTGACTCTGAAATAATAACTTCGTTTTTATCATTATGAACGATCCTTTCTTCCAATGCATGCTTTATTAAAATATTTGTCGAGTCAACAGTATGCTGCTCACATCCCTTCTCATTTTTGCTCATCTTTCCGGGGCATAGCATTCGCGTCTTTATTATTCGAATTCTTGGCAAAGCTTCACTTCGCCCGGAAGCTCCGAGGGGAGCCTCACTCTTCTCGGAGAAACAGCCTGCCTAATAAAATGAATGATATTAGCAGCAATGAGTAAATATTCTAAAAAAAAAAAATTGAAACGCTTATTTCTTTTCGAGATGTGGATATTGCACGAGTCAGCATGCTCGCGTTTTGTTAATGAGCACTCGCTAGTTGCTCGTCGAGTCATTGATAGCTAGCTCAGAGTTTCGAGTCGCCAGATCGCTTAGAAATTCTGACTAACCCGTTTGAGGCATTTCAGCATTTATCTTTAAGACACACGGCCTTCAAGAACTTCAGTAGTTGATAAGTGGTCAACTCGCATCGTCCTCTGTGACAGTCTCAGGGTAGCTTCTGCGATTGTCACAAAGCCACGAAGCGAGTTGATGAAAAGTATGAGTGGGTGCCCTCCTTGAGCAAGAGGGCCCAATTACCAAGTGTGTACAAGCTTCGGTGTCGGACACGTCCGGACGTGGCGCTGGTCAATGAAATAGTGACCGGCTTAAATGCCCTAGTGTTAGGATATATTTTTGCGCCGAGCGGAATGATCGAGAACCGTGGAGTGTTTCGTAGATGAGGCCGGAGCCTCTGGGTGTAGGGATCGCGATGTCGCGTTTTTTTCTTTGTTTTTACTTTCTCGGGGGTTTATATGAAAATCAGGCAGGGCCCTTCCGCGTATAGTCGTGTAAGTAACGTAACGTTTTATTCCGAGTGTGATTGCTAGAAAGTAAGCAGGAAGGATAGGAGACCGCAAAGAATGTTCAATTCTTTTTCAGAATTTGTTCATTTCTTTCCTCGTTTCCACGTAAAATGTTAAGGCATGAACTAATGATTTCTCGATGGAAATACTTATTGAAGCTCCAGCTGAGTCTGTGTGGCTCAAGATACCACCCAGAGTTCAACTCGCAGCCGAAATGATTATAGTACATCTTTTATTATCAATCAATTTTTATCTCATCAAGAGATCGATTGATATACACACAAACGCAACCGCTGACCTTCCGTCCGGACATGTGCGAATTGCTCATGCTGCTCAAAGATTTTTTTTGCCAAGTCTTGTCTCGAGTACGAAAGTTTGCTCCGCGATCTCGGAGTCAACCGGAGTAATCGTGGTAAGCCAATTTCCGGATTTAATTTTGACTTCTTTTCGATTCATTAAAATCTTTGAGCAACATATCCTTACAGATCGTCGTGGGATCATCGAGGGACCAGTGTGGTTACATTTATTCTCGAACGATCGCATGTATATCGATTCGAGGGTATATGGCCACGAGAAGGTTGGTAACTGTCCCATCCATGAAAGTCACTACGCACGACCCAAAGTCACAATCGCGTGACACCCTTTTTGCTTTTGCTGAGATTCTTTAATCTAATATTAATGATGCGGAGCTATCCCGGGATAACTCTAATCCGAATTTTTTCTCATTTGACGAATCAAACATCGAGTCATTGTTGAAAGATAATCGTTAGAGCCGTCCCCAAAAAATCGGGCTTAAAATAAAACGTATTTGAATGTCGTGCCGCAAAACTTGCGGTGCCAATGTTTAGCTAAAATGAACCGCGTAAAATAGTAAACTCATACGGGAATTTTGCCATCCACCCGTTTTATGTGGATTGAAATAGGGGTAGGATGTTCTGTTTCTTATGCTTGCAGGTCTTCGAGGGATTTTTGTTTTACAATTATCGCTTTTCCGTTTTCTGTTTCAGATTCTTTTTATAAATCAAATGAGATCTCGTTTCACTTCTTTTTTTTCAGGATTATTTTCGTGGCAGTTTTAATGTTTGTTTTATGTTCGCAGAAGGTTTCCAACTCCTCTTTCGTTTCAGTGCATTATTTGTAATGCTTCATGCTGTGAAAAAAATTTCATAACATGGGGCTTTGTCAAATTTTGGTGAGCGTCTTCGGCCGGATGATGAGACGTAGCTGGGCCTATATACGAATTGATCTTTATTCTTCGCTATCGACTTCACATTTTAGGGTACCGTGGTATATCGAACATTTAAAAAAAAATTTTAGATCAAGATGACTGCCTGGATCCAATTTCAATTAATGTCATTCGTTTTATAGGTAATTTATCTATGATTGCGGATCACTATTGAGAAAGGGGAAATGGAAAAAAGTGAATTCTCCTCACGTGTTCCAACAAAAGAAGTATGTTTTTTAAGTTTTTCCTTTAACGGTTTGGCTTGGAAATGCTCGTTGTAATATTTCATAACCCTTCAACAAATAACAATCGATCGTATCGTTTATTTACAGTTCATACGTTTCAAATAAATTTCCAATGGTGTAACAATGGAAACTTGAAAATTAAAAAATAGACGCAAGACGGTCTTAATTTGCAGCTCGCATTTATGCTCTTTTGAAATTAATATTCGATTAAATTTTTGTATTCTATTTATTATCAATGAAGTATTTAATTGTATGATTGTTTGATAGCTGAATTTAATTTTAAATGTTGTTTCTGTGTTACAGGGGATGTTCCAGTCTTCCAATCATGAATTTGAGAGAAGTGCATGCTCAATAATAGTACTGAGTTGAGAAACCTCGATCTTTAAAGCGCCTAGTTTTTATTAATGCAGGCATCGATGTCCCAGAGTGTACGTAGAAATTTTTTGAAAAACTATGGAATTTACATGTGTTTTATATTTTTGGTTTGCCAAAAGAACATTCGCATTGAAAATCCAAAAGAGAGGTTGCTTGAAGAGATATGCTGTTCATTGAAAAATATTGTCATACGTATATATTTTGAAAAGAAAACTAATTTAAGAATAGTCTTTTCATTTAAAAAAAAATCTATCTCGTACAATTTTTTACCTTCGGATATGAATATTTTCTCTAAGATCGTTAAACCATTTCTATCAATCGTTTTCACGGTATTACCAACGAGATTTTTATTTTTCACTAGCTGTAAAAAAAAGCGATCGATCCGACGATTACTTAACTTTGAAACAAATGTTGTTCATTTAGTTTAAAGTATATATAATTTTTATTGTTTTTTATTTACAGATTCATGGATAACTCCGATGCTGAGAGATTTTTTCGAAAGGGCGCAAGTCAAGTGGTCAAGGGGCAATGCTATTAGACTTCGACTCTTCGATTCGAGCCAGTTTCTTTTTGGTATCGTTAGTTTTGGTATTCCTCCGGGCTCCATCATGTCGTAGGACGAAAGGTCCGAAGCGGCACGGAGCTTACGGTTGTAATTTTTTCTCCCCAGGGCGTTGCATAGTGCCCGTGAGTCGACCTCTAGTATCGAGACGCAAGTGCTCGATATTAAAAATCGACCCACGAGTAGCCCAAATGAATGTTCAAATTTTCGTGTTTAGATGCAGGGAACGTTCTTCTCGGTATACTTTTGCTTAATCGTAAAAATAATCACATTAATGTGACTAGTCAAATTAATTCAAAATATTTTAGTTTGTCACATCCGAGAAGAGCTATCGCGTGGTACGGTATAACCTTGTCAGAGCGTCTTGTTCGTTTCTTGTCAATGCTAGTTTTTTCAATAAACATTAAAGAAAAAAGAAACAGATTTTCACTCTGACTTGGTCACCAAGGCCGAGGGTATTTTCAGCTCTTCTAGCGAGCAGCTCCACTTTGGAGAATTGCACAGGCACTTAGCTACTCGCGAAAAACTCGTAAAGCACTTTCATATGACTTCACCTCTGGAGATCATTCACTTTCAAGAAACTTGAATTTAATTTTTGTTTAATAATTTCGACAGAATTAGGGAAATTCAAATCATCGTGTGGCCAAGAAAATCTTTTTTTTTAATCATTATAAACGATTATTTTTTAAAATGCATGTAATTATTAAAATGTTTGTCGAGTCAACGGTATCCTGCTCACACCCCTTCTCACTTTTGCTCATCTTTCCGGAGCATGAAATTCGCGTTTTTAGTTTTCAAATTCTTGGCAAAGCTTCACTTCGCCAAGAAGCTCCAAGGGGAGCCTCACTCCTCTCGGAAGAACAGTCTGCTTGATGAAATTTATTGTAGCAGCAGCTTTGGATAATTATTCGTAAAAAAAATTGAAACAATTATTTCTTTTCGAGATGTGGGTATTGCACGAGTCAGCATGCTCGCGTTTATTTTTGTTAATGAGCACTTGCTAGTTGCTCGTAGAATCATTGATAGATAGCTCCGGGTTTTCGAGTCTCTAGATCGCTTAGATATTCTGACTAACCCGTTTGAGGCATTTCAGCATTTATCTTTAAGACACACGGCCTTCAAGAACTTCAGTAGTTGATAAGTGGTCAACTCGCATCGTCCTCTGTGGCAGTCTCAGGGTAGCTTCTGCGAGTGTTACAGATAACCACGAAGCGAGGTGATGAAAAGTATGAGTGCGCGCCCTCCTTCAGCAAGAGGGCCCGATTACCAAGTGTGTACAAGCTTCGGTGTCGGACACGTCCGGACGTGGCGCCGGTCAATGAAATAGTGACCGGCTTAAATGCCCTAGTGTTAGGATTAATTTTGCGCCGAGCGGAATGATCGAGAACCGTGGAGTGTTTCGTAGATGAGGCCGGAGCCTCTGGGTGTAGGGATCGCGATGTCGCGTTTTTTTCTTTGTTTTTACTTTCTCGGGGGTTTATATGATAATCAGGCAGGGCCCTTCCGCGTATAGTCGTGTAAGTAACGTAACGTTTCATTCCGAGTGTGAATGCTAGTAAATAAGCAGGGAGGACAAGAAACGGCAAAGAAGGTTCGATTATTTTTAAAAATCCGTTCATTCCTTTGCTCGTTTCTGCGTAAATCTTTAAGGCATGAACTAATAATTTCTTGGTGGAAATACTTATTGAAGCTCCAGCTGAGTCTGTGTGGCTCAAGATACCACCCAGGGTTCAACTCGCAGCCGAAATGATTATAGTACATCTTTTATTATCAATCAATTTTTATCTCACCAAGAGATCGATTGATATACACAAACGCAACCGCTGACCTTCCGTCCGGACATGTGCGAATTGCTCATGCTGCTCAAAGATTTTTTTTGCCAAGTCTTGTCTCGAGTACGAAAGTTTGCTCCGCGATCTCGGAGTCAACCGGAGTAATCGTGGTAAGTCAATTTCCGGATTTAATTTTGACTTCTTTTCGATTCATTAAAATCTTTGAGCAACATATCCTTACAGATCGTCGTGGGATCATCGAGGGACCAGTGTGGTTACATTTACTCTCGAACAATCGCATGTATATCGATTCGAGGGTATATGGCCACGAGAAGGTTGGTAACTGTCCCATCCATGAAAGTCACTATGCACATCCCAAAGTCACAATCGCGTGACACCCTTTTTGCTTTTGCTGAGGTTCTTTAATCTAATATTAATGATGGAGCTATCCCGGGATAACTCTATTCCTATTTTTTTTATTTCGAAAATCAAGTATCGAGTCATTGTTGAAAGAAAATCGTTAGAGCCGTCCCCAAAAAATCGGGCTTAAAATAAAACGTGTTTGAATGTCGTGCCGCAAAACTTGCGGTGCCAATGTTTAGCTAAAATGAACCGCGTAAAATAGTAAACTCATACGGGAATTTTGCCATCCACCCGTTTTATGTGGATCGAAATAGGGGTAGGATGTTCTGTTTCTTGTGCTTGCAGGTCTTCGAGGGATTTTTGTTTTAAAATTGTCGCTTGTCGTTTTTCTGTTTCAGATTTTTTTTTTTAACTAATGAGACTTTGTTCAACTTCTTTTTTGTTTCAGGGCTTTTTTCGTGGCAGTTTTAATGTTTGTTTTCTGTTCACAGAAAATTTCAAATTCGTTTCCTTCTAGTCTACTGATTAATTTGTAATGCCTCACATTCAAAAAAAAAATTCCATGACGCGAGGCATAGTCGAATTTTTTGAAAAGCGTCATAGGCCGGATGATAAGACGTGGTTGGGTCTATAAGAATTAAGTGTCCGATCAGGGATATTTATTTTTCGCTGTGAACTTCACATTTCAAGGTAACGTGGTATTTAACAATTCAGAAAATTTTAGAAATTTAAGTGACTGCCCGAATACAATTGCAAATATTGTTATTCGTTTTACAGCTCATTTATCTATGATTGCTGGTGACCGTCGAAGAAGGAAAAACCAGTTTAAATGCGATGAGCTCTAGTAAGTAACTTGAAATAAAATGGATATACTTTTATTCAGGCATTTATAGAATCTGAGGAATCTATAATTTTTTATTATTTTATTTTATTTAACAGAATCTAGGGATAGCTCCAATGCGAAGAGACTTTGCCAAAGGGTGAAAGTCAAGTGGACGAGGGGTGGTCCTATAAGACTTCGACTCGTCGTTCTCTGACAGCCTGTTTCTCTTTGGTATCGTTAGTTTTGATATCCCTCCGGGCTCTGATCATGTCGTAGGATGAAAGGTCCGAAGCGACACCGGAGCTTGCGGTTGTATTTTATATTCCCTCAAGTCGTTGCGTAGTGACCGTGAGTCGAATTGTAGTATCGAGACGAGTGTGCTGGATATTAAAAATCGACTCACGAGTGGCCCAAACGAAATACTTACGCGTTTTTTAATCATCTCATTTGATTTTTTAACCTTAAAAAAACTGCTAAAAATCTCACTTTGAATTGGTCACCAGCGCTGAGAGTCATTTTCAGCTCTTCTAGCGAGCGACTCCACTCTGGAGAATCGCACAGGCACTTGGCAATTTGCGCAATATATATTCTGCTCATAAAGCCTGTTCAATATGACTCCACTTTGGTAATCATATTCTACTTTTGAAAGAAACGTAAACTAAATTTTAGTCCTTTGTTATCTAAAGAATTAGAGTAATTCAAATAATCGTTTGGCCATGAAACATTAACTTTTTTTTATCATTATTAATGATTATTTCTCATAATGCATGGGTCTTTCTTTTTAAAAGTCATTCTTATGAGTCTTTCCTTGTTCTTCAAAATAGTCATCGACAAAAAAAAGTAAATGGAAGTAGCGTTCCAAGGAGTGGAAATGTAAAAAATGTGTATAAACATTACATCGTGTAATCGACTAAAAAAAAAAAGTAAATGAAAAAGCGTTCCAAGGAATGGAAATATAAAAAATGTAAATAAATATTACATAGTGTGAGTGTCGAAAGAAAAGTAAGCAAAAAAGCGTTCTAATTAGAACGTTTTCTTGTTTACTTTTTTGTGTAAGTATAAAAATTTAAATAAATATGCGGTCGTGTAATCGACGAAAAAAAAAGTAAATGAAAAAGTGTTCCAAGGAGTGGAAATATAAAAAATGTAAATAAGTATTACATAGTGTGTGTCGAAAAAAAAGTAAATGAAAAAGCGTTCCAAGGAGTGGAAATATAAAAAATGTAAATAAATGTTACATAGTGTAAGTGTAGAAAAAAAAGTAAGCAAAACAGCGTTCTAATTAGAACGCTTTATTGTTTACTTTTTTGTGGAACTATAAATATTTAAATAAATATGCCATCGTGTAATCTACGGAAAAAGCGTTCCAAGGAGTGGAAATATAAAAAAATTCAAATAAATATTCCATCGTGTGGTCGTCGAAAAAAAGTAGGTGAACGAAAAATCGTTCGAAGGTGTCTAAGTATAAAAAAAGTGTACGAATATTACATCCTATAATCGGAGCAGTAACTCCGGACAGACGACCCGGCGAACAAGAAGACGATATCAATAGGCACTCTTGTCCCAATATTACAGCCTCAAGAAAGAAATGAATACGATATTGGCAAGAGTCTTAACGAGATATCAATGGCTACTTGGTTGCTTCTCGGATGACCAAACCGCGGCTGAACGTTTGACGTCTCTTACGAGGACCGCTGTGTGTTAGTTGCTTTTTCTACTGTCTGCTTTTGAACCTTTCGTCGTTTTTTGCTTCCCATCACTGCCTTTTTCTACTTCGCGTTGATGATTTGCTCGAATGTTTTATTATTTTTTTTTTTTTTACGAAATCTAGGGATGGCTCCAATGCGAAGAGGATTTTTGCCAAAGGGACGTCAAGTGGACGAGGGGTGATCCTAGAAGACTTTGACTCGTCGTTCTCGGGCAACCGGTTTCTTTTTGGTATCGTTAGTTTTAATATCCCTCCGGGCTCCGATCATGTTGTAGGATGAAAGGTCCGAAGCGACACCGGAGCTTGCGGTTGTATTTTTCATTCCCCCTAGGTCGTTGCGTAGTGACCGCGAGTCGACTTGTAGTATCGAGACGAATATGCTGGATATTAAAAATCGACTCACGAGTGGCCCAAACGATATACTTACATGATCATGTTTAGAATCAGGGAATGTTCTTCTCGGTCAATTGTTTTTGTAAATTTAAAATGCCATGATGCTTTGATTGATGCTTTTTTCCAACTGAGTTTCCAAGTGAGTTTTTTTTTTCAAATGAAAATGTTAGCTCCACAAAACCGAGAAGAACTGTCGCGTGGCACGGTGGCTTTGTCCAAGTGACATGACCGTTTCTAAATCATCTTATGGGATTTTTCAATATAAAAAAAAACTGATCAAAAATCTCACTTTGACTTGGCCACCAACGCCGAGGGTCATTTTCAGCTCTTCTAGCGAGCGACTCCACTCTGGCGAATCGCACAGGCACTTGGCAATTCGCGCAATATATATTCTGCTCATAAAGCCTGTTCAATATGACTCCACTTTGGTAATCATATTCTACTTTTGAAAGAAACGTAAATTAAATTTTTGTTCTTTGTTATCTAAAGAATTAGGGAAATTCAAATCATCGTTTGGACATGAAACATTAACTTTTTTTTAATCATTATTAATGATTATTTCTCAGAATGCATGAGTTATTAAAATATTGGTCGAGTCAACAGTATGATGCTCACACCCCTTCTCATTTTGCTCATCTTTCCGGAGCATGGAATTCGCGATTTTTTAGTATTTAAATTCTTGGCAAAGCTTCACTTCGCCAAGAAACTCCGAGGGGAGCCTCACTCCTCTCGGAGAAACAGCCTGCTTGATGAAATGAATCATATCAGCAGCATTAAATCGTCTCCGTAAAATTAGAAGATCAAGTTCCGGCAGATTAAAAAAAATGGAGTTCTATTCGCATGCAGCCGAGTTCTAGAGTTCCTGACACTTTTTAGTAATAGTTCTAGCGATTTTACAAAAAAAAAAATTCGAATAAAAAAATGATTGGCTAACTTTCCGCAGCAGATCAGTTAGTTCAAAACTCATAAATTCAATGTATTTTAACGAGCTTCATAGTTCTCTGTTGTTCACAACAATAGTTCTAACGTTATAAATCGACAATAATTTTTATTCATGAATTTATTAAAATGATTTCATTAAAAACATAGGATCATCTACGAATGTGATCTGCTGATATACCAACGTGAGTTCTGGGCGCGCTTCAAGTCTCAGGTTATAGTTCTGATACTCTTGCATCAATTACAAAAGAGTTCTGGCTCGTAGTCATTTCTGTAGTAGGGAGTAGCTATGTTTTCTGTCCTACGGTCGTTAAGATTCACAATTCGTTAAGATTAATACTTATGAAGGAAATTACGCGAATCAAAGTTTGCCAAAAGGAAGGTCTCGATGACCTGTTGGTAGGTATGAAATCGTGTGAATGAGTAACAATTCTTTATTGACAAAATTGAGGTCGTTTCGGCACTCCCAGTAACTTTTATTATTGAGTAGTTATACAATTTGGATCATAATGAATTGACGTCTCGATGACGCCTTTCTACGAGGGAAATTAGACGAATGAAAGTTTGCTAAAAGGAAGGTCTCGATGACCTGTTGGTAGATAAGAAATCGTGCGAATGAGTAACAATTCTTTATGGGCAAAATTGAGGTCTTTTCGGCACTCCCAGTAGCTTTTACAATTGAGTTAGTATACAATTTGAATCAGAATAAATTGACGTCTCGATGACGTCCTTCTACGAAAGAAATTAGGCGAATCCGCGTTGTCATTTCGTTACAATACATTGAATCCATCAGGTTTTAACTAAATGATCTGCTACGCGATGTTAGCAGATCATTTTTTTACTTGTATTTTTTTTTTTTTGTAAAATCGCCAGAACGATTGTTAAAAAGTATCAGGAACTATAGAGCTCGGCTGCATGCGCATAGACCTCCATTTTTTTTTTATCTTTTGGAAAAACATCTGCTAACTTCACGGACACCATATTAAATCATTATTTTTAAAAGAATTCAAACAATTATTTATCTTCGAGATGTGGGTATGGCACGAGTCAGCATGCTCGCGTTTACTTTTGTTGATGAGCACTTGTTAGTTGCTCGTAGAATCATTGATAGATAGCTCCGGGTTTTCGAGTCTCTAGATCGTTTAGAAATTCTGACTAACCCGTTTCAGGCATTTCAGCACGTATCATTAAGACACACGGCCTTCAAGAACTTCAGTAGTTGATAAGTGGTCAACTCGCATCGTCTTCTGTGGCAGTCGCAGGGTAGCTTCTGAGATTGTCACAGAGCCACGAAGCGAGTTGATAAAAAGTATGAGTGGGTGCCCTCCTTGAGCAAGAGGGCACAATTACCAAGCTTCGGTGTCGGACACGTCCGGACGTGGTGCTGGTCAATGAAATAGTGACCGGCTTAAATGCCCTAGTGTTAGGATATATTTTTGCGCCGAGCGGCATGATTGAGAACCGTGGAGTGTTTCGTAGATGAGGCCGGAGCCTCTGGGTGTAGGGATCGCGATGTCGCGTTTTTTCCTTTGCTTTTACTTGCTCGGGGGATTTAGATGAAAATCAGGCAGGGCCATTCCGCGTAGACGTGTAAGTAACGTAATGTTCGATTCCGAGTGTGATTGCTAGAAAGTAAGCAGGAAGGACAGGAGACGGCAAAGAATGTTCAATTCTTTTTCAGAGCTCGTTCATTCCTTTGCTCGTTTCCGCGTAAATCTTTAAGGCATGCACTAATGATTTCTCGATGGAAATACTTATTGAAGCTCCAGCTGAGTCTGTGTGGCTCAAGATATACCACCCAGAGTTCAACTCGCAGCTGAAATGATTATAGTACATCTTTTTCTATCAATCAATTTTTATCTCATCAAGAGACCGATTGATACACAAACGCAACCGTTGACCTTCCGTCCGGACATGTGCGAATTGCTAATGTTGCTCAAAGATTTTTTTTGCCAAGTCTTGTCTCGAGTACGAAGGTTTGCTCCACAATTTCGGAGTCAACCGGAGTAATCGTGGTAAGCCAATTTTTTGATTTAATTTTGACTTCTTTTCGATTCATTAAAATCTTTGAGTAACATATCCTTACAGATCGTCGTGGGATCATCGAGGGACTAGTGTGGTTACATTTACTCTCGAACGATCGCATGTATATCGATTCGAGGGTATATGGCCACGAGAAGGTTGGTAACTGTCCCATCCATGAAAGTCACTACGCACGACCCAAAGTCACAACCGTGTGATACCCTTTTAGATTTTGCTGATATTTTTAATATCGTATATAGGATGGAGTTCAGGGATAATTCTATTATTTATTAATTTTTACCTTTTAACGAAATAAATGTCGAGTCGTTGTTACGAGAAAATATCTAGAGCCATCCCCGAAAAATTGTGTTGTAATTAAAACTGCACAAGAATGTCGCAGCGCAAAACTTGCGGTGCCAATGTTATAAATTGAAAATCGCTTTTAAAAAGTAAAATTACGGCGTGGGGGGACCATATTCATTTTCGTGTGTGAATTTTTGTGTTTTTTCTGTTTCAGCGTTTTGTTTTTTTTCTGTTACAGATCTACGTTGGATTTATCTATAAAATTTATTGCTTAACTTGTATTTTATCTGTTTCAGTTTTGATCACTGCTTTTGTTTTTTTTTCTTTCTATTTAAGACGTTAAAAAAACGGAGTATAAAGCAAGTATCGTTTTTCCGCGTGCATTAGTTTCTTCTTGCTGTATTTTTTTTTTGCTAATCTTCTCTTCTGACCATTTTCTTTTGATAACCTGATATCTTTGTTTTTATCCTGGTTAGTAGTTTCCTGGTCTAGTTAGTTAACCTAATATCCTAGTGTTGTTTTAACTTTTTAGTTTCGTTAATTGCTTGCTTGTTCACTTGCTCATAGATTTAATTATTCTGCACAATTGCTTTGTATCAGCACAAGCTTTTTTCAATTAATTTTTTTATGCACCTGCGGTAGTGAAACACTTTTTGTTGTATTTAACAGAGTGCCACCTAGTATACTTGCTCCATACTCCGGGTCTCGATGAGCAGTGACCTCCACGTGGTGAGACCCGGAAAACTAGTTATATGAGAATAATAAGATAATACATATAACAATATGCTCTTTTATTCTAATATTTCGAGTTTACAGACAGCTGCTCACGTAATTTAATTTCAAACGTGTCTCTTACTAGTAGATCATGTTTGTATTATTATACTTGTCATAGTTCTTGAATTAAAAAATTTCAAGAATCGATTTCTATAATAAAAAAATATCGATCCGATGAATTGATTGCCTTTCGAGAATCGATCCAAAATATCGATATTTCCTAGGCAAAATAAAAGATTATATAAATAAGGACATATATAAGGAGAGCTCACAAAACATTTATTTCAAACATTTCTGTGATTCCCCTGATTTTGATGTTCGGTAGTTCAGTTGATGGCCGGTTGTTCCTACTGGGGGTAACCCATAGAACTCATACTAACATGTTGAGACAGAGATATTTCCCTCTCTAAGGCACACTTCCATCTTAAAAAAATCCTGTGGAGTTGCGTATTGCCCTCCTCTACCAGGAAAAAAATAGTGAGTGGAATTCTCGGTGGCCCTTTCGCAGAAAAAAAAATCGAAAAATTTCTCCGAAAACTGTTTAATGAGCTTTTCTCCGATGACGGCATATATTTTCGAAAAGAGCGAAAGAAAAAGATTTGTTTTTAAATCTTTTAAATCCGATCAGCCGTTACGAAGTTATAATTTTTACAAAATGTAGAAATTATTAATCATTATCTCGAGATCAACAAAATAGTGGGGGGATGAAATTTTGGTGAAATGTCATGGATGTCCTTCAAAATGCCCATGAATAATTTTTTAGAGACAAAAGAAACGGGGTGCCTGAGTTAACGTGGAACGCGACATATTCGCGTGTGTCGTGTTGTGCATTCGAAATAACTTTTAAATAACTGATATGGTATAGCACGATTAAAAAAAAAACAATCAACTTGTCGGAATCAAACGGTCGACCTCGTGTGCTCGAGCCTGGCACCGTACCACGCGCGGCTATTTCCCTTATATATCTCAATTTTTATTAAATTTATTGTACTTAAATGGCTGGCCCCTGCTTTGACTATTCGCTTTTTGGGCACGTAATTCAGAATTATGGTTCCTATAGCAAATATATATTCGCGCGTGTCGTGTTATGCATGCGAGACATAATTTTGATCATTTGAGATGTTGACGATTATTTATAATTTAAAAAAAAAAATATTCAACCTATTCGGAATCGAGCCTACGACCTTGCGCATTCCAACCCGTGGCGTTGTACCACGCAACTTTTCGCTGATAAAGAGTTAAACAAGAGTTATTGTACTTAAATTCCGGGCCCCCGCTTGGGATTTATATAGTAATGCATTGCGCACGGACACTAGAGACTAGTGGCGGTGACTAGGAAGCGGACGTATACGGGCTTACCCCCACCCCACGAGTTCGGTCTCCTGTCTCTAGCAGAGATCATCTCTGTCTCTAGTCTTCTTGATTGGAATATCGTTTATCGTTTACGAAATTGCACAGGTTTAGTTTTTAATCACGTGACTAGGTAAACTGCCGAAAGAGAGTTTGTGCTCCTCCGATAACAAAGTCGCGTTTGTCTATTTTTTTTCGGAGACGCCTGATTTTTCAGTTTAAATAATAATAGGTTTTCGTACTTCTATTTATCGTGCATGAAAAGCCACTAACTTGCTTTTGTTCAAAATATTAATGGTCTCGGGGAAAGAGAGAAAATAGGGAAGGGGATTTGTTACCGTTCGAGGGTATTTACAATTACTTTTTTCTTTCTCCGAGTTGAAGGTTAAAGCTTGCAGAGACCGCCGCATATGCCATATGAGCAGCACAATCCGGTAATGAGCTTTTGCTGGAACTAAAGTCGAAGTATATACGGTATTCGCACGTGGTTATTTCTCATCAGTTTTCTACAGGATAATATTTTTAAAAACATTGCAGTTTTGTTCGTTAACCTTCGAATTCATTGAAATCACATCATACACGGTGAGTAGAATAAAATAATAAGATCAGAATCATTCGGAGTATCTGTAACTTTTCCAGAAACAAAGATTAACAGGTCTTTCGCTTTGTAAACAAACATTGACCACGTTCGCCAAATACCTTTTGCGTTCAAAACGACCTTGAGTATCGTCAACGTTCTTTCTTTTTTTTGTTTTCCTGACGATTCGAATTTTTCCGTTTTACCAGAACGCAAAATGAAGCCTCGTACGTCGCAACAGATCGACGAGATTGCGGCCAAAACTCTGTACATACGTTTGCCATACACTATTAAAAATACCAATGACATAAAAGAGCTATTTGTGGGCGATATTAAAATCAAAATGCCCAGACAATCATCCAGGCATTGTCACGTGATTTTTTCGAGTATCGAGGAAAAATTGAAGAATCTAAAGAACATAAAGAAAATAAAGGTCAACGGTAAAAAAATAATAGCCTGTCCACCCAGGATTAATCCTCCGGAGAAAAAGAAAATTAGGGAAAAAAAGATCAGAGTACCGAGGCCCAAGCCGCAAGAAAAAATCACAAGAACGTAAGCTACGATCAACTTTTGGCTCGCGTCAATCCACGATTTACATATTGCGACATAATTTTTGTATTCGTTATCGCAGACTTCACATTTCCAATATAAAACCTGGCACAAAGCCACAGGAGATCAAGGACGCCTTTCCTGGATGCGTTTCTGTTATTATGGTGAAGTCGCAGAACAGCACAAATAGGTAATTCAATGTGTTTTATCTCAATCGATGTTAGGAATTTTTACTTTTGCACGGAATATATTTAAAATTTACTCGTCCCGTTGAAAAAAAAAACTTTACATAATTTACGCGCTCTTGATTTTTGCACAAAAGCTGCTGCGACCCGATGCAGTTTTTGATGAGTTACAGTTTAAAAACGACGAGTCCGAAAATTCGCAAAAAAAACTCTCAGATGAAATTCAAACATAGATAAATGTACTTTAATCATGAAAAAGTAATGTTTTAATTATTTTTATTGAATAAAAAAAATTTTTTTTTTTCAATCGCACCGTTCTTCGATCTATCTCTGCAATAAAATTTTCTACAGTTCACATAATATGTGATTTGCGCAAAGAAGTCTACGCTACTTGAGAGTTTTCTTTGCTAGAAAATATACCTCGCGTGGATGTTCAATACAGTATTTAAATAATTATACATGGAAATTTTACTTTCATTGAAAAAAAAAAACCCCACGAAATATATTTTTGCATTCGAATCTTTAATATAATATTTATTTAATTTTGCGAGGAAAATTTTTTTTCATAGAACAACTTTGGTGAATATATATATTAGGGTGGTCCTTATTTTGGGTTGAAATTTTTTTTCACGAACTCAGTTCTCAGTTCGATCCCGAATGGTTAAAAAAGAAGGTCTGAAAATGTTGTGGCCTCCAAGTTAAACGGCAAGGGGTGCCGTCAAGCACGAAATGGTCAAAAAAAGGCATTTTATGTTGCAGCGATGTTTTTTCCCATTTATGAGGCATTTTTTTTTACAAACTGTTTAATTATTGTCATAGACATTCAAGATTATTGGAATCATCAATTAAATATGTTAGAATTTAAGGATTTATCAAAAACACATGATTAGGCGGTGGGATTTCAAAGGTAAAATGATTAAAAAATTATATGGAGAAGAGAGAAATGCTTTTGAATTTATTAATTAAAAAATTGTTACATCAACGTACACCTATAACACAATTATTGAATGTGATATTTTTAATTTTTTACAACAGTTCGTTTGTTAGCGTTCGGGATTTATTTGTGATATTCGCTTATGATCTGCAGTAAAAATTGCTTCTGATCTTCGTTTGTGGTCAGAATATTGTTGTACCCTTCTATTAGACGAACCACTCTCTCTCTCTCTCTCTCTTTGCAGTATCATTGACTACCCTTGAACCTTCAATTTTTCTCAGCCCCTCTTCGAAATTTTTAATATATATATTAAAAATTTCGAAGTGGGCTTGAGAATAATTGAATTAATAATTAGTTAATTAAAAATTTATATATTAAATATTTAATATATATATTAAAAATTTCGAAGAGGGGTTGAGAATAGTCGAAGGTTTAAGAGGAGTCAATGATACTGCAGAGAGAGCGATTCGTCTAATAGAAGAGTACAAAATAATTCTGACCAAAAACGAAGATCAGAAGTAATTTGTACTGCAGGTCATAAGCGAATATCGCAAAGAAATCCCGAACGCTAACAAACGAACTGTCGTGAAAAATTGAAAATGTTACATTTAATAATTGTGTTATAGGTGTACATTAACTCAACAATTTTTTTATCAATAAATTCAAAAAAATTGCTTTCTTCTGCATACAAGTTTTGAATTATTTAACCTTTGAAATCCCACCGCCTAATCATGTGTTTTTTGACAAATCCTTAAATTCTAACATATTTAATTGATGATACGAATAATTTTGAATGACTATGACGATAATTAAACAGTTTGTAAAAAAAATGTCTCATAAATGGGGAAAAAAAAACATCGCTGCAGCATAAAATGCTTTTTTTGGACCATTTCGTGTTTGCCGGGGCACCCCTTCCCATTAACTTACAGGCCGCAGCTTTAGCAGATCTTTTTTTTTCCATTTGAGCTAGAACTGAATTTGTGAAAAAAAATTTCTATCCAAAATAAGGACCACCCTAATATATATATATACATTGAGATATATTTTTGGAACAAAAAAAATAGTTTTTTGCACTTCACGCTTATCGTATTATTTTTGCACAATAATAACAACAGGATTGTTTGCCCTCGCAGAATCGCCATGATAAAGCTTGCGAGTATCCAGTTGGCCGGTGAATATCTCCGAAAGGAGCGCGAATGGCCGATGGTGAGAGGCAAAGTTCTCGCTGTCAGGCTGGACACGAGAAAGAGAAAGAAGAGATCGGGAGGGAAGAAGTCGAGCGGTTTGAAAATTTACGACGGCGAGAACGAGGAAAAGTGCGAGATGAAATCGAAGAAAAACGAAGAATCGACGAAGTTGGATGTGAAGGAGAGCGAGAGTAGCGAGGACGAGGAAGAATCGGACGAGAGCACTGATATCGAGGAGGAATAATTTAAACGATCCGGCTAGCATGAAGAAGTGGGGTAGATTTAATTGTTTCATATAATTTATACAACTTCGTAAATTACTGTTGCTCAATCGTGTGCTGATTATATCCGCGTTGAACGCACGATAATTTTGAGATATATCTTTTTTTTTTTTTTTTTTTTTTTTTTCATTCTCTCGGAACGATTGGTTGCTAATTTTCCAAAAAGGAAAAGAAAAATATCCTCGAGCTCCATGGGCGCAATCAGGTACTTCCGAGTGTCGTTCTCGCTGAGCGTCGAGTCTCTCTCAGTTTTATCACGAAATAAATAACGAAGAAGTAGATTATCTCGATTATCGATATGAAACTACAGCCAAGGAAGAGACTGAAAACTCCGCCGAGAGAAGCTGAAAATTAATGAATTTATGAATTTGTTTGGTTTTTTCAATTAAAATTTTGATATTTATCCTATAAAAAAGGAAAGCTTTTTTTTTTTTTAATATATCTTCACTTCGAATTATCTTCCATTATTCCAAAAATCCCTGTGTAGGAAAATCAACCGTGAGTGGGAGGTATTTTTGGTAATTATTTACTTTGACGGCTTTTCCGAATTTTGCTGAAAAAATTAAGGCGTTATACAGGAATATTCAAAATAGCCAAAAAAAAACCCAAGAATTTGCAAAATTCGGAAAAGCCATCAAAGTAAATAATTACCATATTTTTTATTTAATTACTCAAAATTAAGCAAATTTTAAATAATTCAACTAGCAAGAATTAAGATTCAGCTTCGAAGTTCGCGGTTTGCTTCCTCAATTTCATTGAAAATTCGACAGAGATTTCTCTGCGAGTAACTAAAAAAATTGAGAAAATTTGTTCACGCATTTGGGTACAAAATTTCTACGAATCATTGAATAAAAGAGAAAAAGAAAAATATTTCACGGTCTCCGCAATATATTTGGTATGTTCCATTGATATTTCGTATGATTCGAATATTCAAATTAATATTTTTCTCACAACAAAAATAATTTTTTTTTTCTTGAATCCCTAAATTTATGATTTTTTACTTTTATCAATATATTATTGGCTTTTTTTTTTATCTCAACGCAGAGAGAACTCTGCGACTCGTCGTTAAGGGGGGGATCCTGTTTTAGAAGGTCCAAAAAATCGTTTTTTTTTTTGCCTACATCGATAGATAAACTATCGAAGAATATATTCACAAACTTACAGATGCCAATTCGAAGTATTTTTGGGAAATACGAAGCCCCGAACGCAGCGGGGCGTCGAGCAGTTGTGTGAGTGCTATTGAAAACTTTAAAGCGCGTTTTCTCAAATTTTCATTTTTTCGATTCTTCTGAATTGGCAAAAAAAAACTAAACGACCCATCGACTCGAAACAAATTTTGTTCTCTTCAGTATTGAATTTTCTCCCAAGTGAACCAACAAAATTTAAAAAAAAGTATTTTAAAATAACTTTTACAGCACGTTAAAGTGATTATTTCAACGTTTTCTTGGTTCATCCAGAAGAAAAATATACGATAATTGGAAATTAAAAAATTTTTTTTTGTTTTTAACAAAAGAATTAAGAAATAAATCTTTCCCGCCAATTGGAAACTACAGTGGCAAGGCGCTCACGGAAAGGGCTCATTGCTCAGTTTACTTTAAAAAAATCATTTTTACACTTCAAATACACAGGAAAATATATCCCAAAGTTCGCTAAGCTAAGTAGTTTTTTCCCTTCTAAAAAAATCCTCGAAAAAAGCTTTTTTTTTGGGTCTTCCAAAGCGGGATTTCCCCCCTCGAATGACGAGGAAGCCCCCGTGAAATTTTCAGCTTGCTTCGTGTCTTCTTCTTTTCTCCTCGAACTTACACATAAGATTGATCCACGAAAGAACGAGTTCTCGTCGTTGCAACATTCCCGACTGTTCCGAATACGTGATGTGTACGGCAGTCGCGTTAGGAAAATCCCTTGCTCTTTGGCTGTGGGGAAAAAAAAAAACGTACAAATTGATATTTTCACAAGAATTATTTCAATTTTCTTTGTTTTGTTTTGTTTTGTGTCCTCAAAGTGTGCGGGCTCACTAAAATTTGGATGGATTGAATTGAGGAGCGTTGAATGGCAATCCCGTCGAAACGAGAGAATAAATCGTACTCTCGCAATCGGGCAAACAACCGCACGACGGATCTCTCAGTGTGAGGGAATATGCTTTTTGCTTGACCCGCGTGAGACAAGCCGTGTGAGAAATATTGCAAATTGTCTGTCCGGCCTCGATTACCGACGAGAAGAACGGCAGACAACCGCACAGACGTAAAAGTGCATTCTCCCGACACTTTACGTAACAATTGTCGGCTCGATATAAATTTGACGATGACATGGAATTTTCACAATCCCGCTCCTTCGGCTTCATATTCAGTACTTCACGGCTCGCTGTCAAATGTCGCCCGTACAAATGGGCCATTGTCTCTTGTCCCGTTGCCGCTACGAATTCCACCGAAGCCGGTCCCGGATAAGTATTTCTCTCGTGAATCAAAACTTTTATACCATCGCCGTACATCGTCGATGATATACGATCGCTCGGACCGAAGGTTTTTATCAGAAACGACAGTATGTAATGACCCCCGTAACTCACGCTGTAATAATCACGATTCGTGATGTTCCATCTGCCGACAAATAATCGTCGTATACTATTTTTTTTTTTGGAGGAATCAAATTTTTCTGTTTTTTTTTTAATTTTTCTTCACATATTCATTTTTTTCAATCGTACAATCGACAGATGATTTATTGTAGGCGAAAAAAAAATGTGTGGCATAAAATTTTATTTCTTGGGGAGGAAGCTCAGCGATGAAAATGTTTGGTTTTTTTTTTGGAGTTTTTTGCATTATGCTGATGTATGTAAAATAGGCGAGAATATATCGAGAAAATCATATTTAGAAAAAGCGTTCCGGACGAATGTGCGTTGATTTTTTTTTTTTTCTTTACATAAAAGTAGCGTATTGCTGAAAGACGTTTTTGACTTTGATTTTTTGCGAGATTTTATAAAATTTTTGAATTTTTGAAAAAAATTTGTGGCATTGCTCTCTCTCTCTCATTTGCACAAATTGTTGAGATGTGAGATTAACATTTTTTACATCAATGGGGAGCATTATCGAAGAAAAGGATCGTTGGTATAGAAATTTTTGAGAATAGGTCAGTGAGGACCGTAATTTGAAATTTCGTGTATTTTGAAATTTTAAATTATTTCAATTGCTCATTTGTTCAATCAGCCAATTATTTTCGCAGAAAAAAAAAAATTTTTGCTATTTCCATGCACCGCAGAGTAGCGCGAATAAGATGAGGGTGGAGGATATTTTTGAAACTAAAATTGGCAGGAGCAGTGATCGAGGAAAGTTTCGATTTTATAGAATTTAATTTTTTTTAACTCAAAAAAAAAGGAAACACGAAAAATCTATTTCTTAAAGTCCGGAAAGAGAATTTTCCCGGCATGTACATTCAACGGACTTGAATCAGCGAGACGAAATTTTTGTGTCTTAATTTTTCTCGAGGAACACAATCCATCGAAATGATCAAAATTTATTTTAATTTTTGAAATAAAAATTGCCATATTTCCTGCGTGACTCGCTCTGCACATCTTCGCCTCGTGAACCAATGTCTTTAAAAAAAAAAAAAAAACTCAAATGTTACAAGGTAATAAATGAGACGTACTTTGTCCCCTGGAACTTGTCAATTTTTTTTTTTTTTTTTTTTTTTGCCAAAGTGAATGTAAATTATACGTGATAAGTAGGTATTCTCGCGAGACGCAACTAAGTAAGAATCTTTAGTATAATTTGTGGCATATCGTTGGCGCAACAAATCGGCATGCAACGATGCAGAATTTAATAATCGATCTGAGCAGAAGTAAGAAAGAAAGAAAGAAAGAAAGAAAAAAAAACGCGAGAATTTCTCGTCGTCGAGATAGGCAGAGGTTCACTGGTCAAGGTGGAAGAAGTGTTTTTTTTTTTAATTTTTTTCCTCTTTTCTCTTTATTTAGTATCATCTTATCTACGGCGGTTGAGATTTTTCCTCGAGACTGTCAGTATTTGCTCGAAGCGCCATAGCGAAAGGCGTGCTTGGATCAATTTTTGCTATACGTGTACGAAAAAAAACTTTTTTTTTTCTTCTTTGGTGATGAATTTGAAATATTCGAGTATAGTGAAATTTGGAAAATTGTTTTCATATTTTTCGGGTGAAAGTGGCGCTAACGAAGATGGATCCAGTCTGACGAATTGTTATATCTAATGCGGTAAATCGAATAAATAAATAAAATTGATATCGAACAGTGTTGAAGAAAGATGGTTGAGCTTTTGTGGCAATATTATCCGGAAGGCATTTCGTGCAGTTTTTTTTTTCTTCAAGCATGAAATCAAACGTAGAAAAATTGGGAAAAGAATCCAAAATGGTTTTTTTTTAAATCTCGTGATAGTTTTCAAATTTTCACAATTTTTTGGCCTTCACGCGTATAAAATACTGTTCCAGGGGCGTTTTTCGATGCTTCTGCCCAAAAGTAAAAGCGCCCCTACCGAAATGCAGGATTTTAAAGTTTAATTTTTTTTTTCGTAGTTCTTATTGCTAAAAACTTATATTACTCTGCATTGAATCTTCGTGGGGTAATGGTGGTCAGATTAATTAAAAAAAAAAAGGAAAAATCAATTACTCGCTGCAAATCAATTATTGATTTTTATGCGTGTATATTTTTTCCCATATTCTGTAAATCTCTTTGAAATGATGCTTTACCCTTCTCTCAGCTTGTCGAAAGTATTCCAGAAATGAGCTATTTGCTGAAAATACTTTAACATTAAATATTCAGTGCTGATTGCAGAAAAAAGTTATTGGAGATGCATTTTCTTTTTTAAAGGTGATTAAAAAAAAAATTGTGCAAGATTGAAAAGCTCCATTCAAACCGCGATTATTGATTTAAAAAAATATTCAAATATCTTTTTCACCAATAATTTTGTCATTAAATTTTTTTTTCGTTTTTTTCGTTTTTTTTCAAGTACCTGTGTTCGTTCTTGACGTATGCGTAATTGAAGGAACAACAGATCCCGTGAGGTGTGTAACTCGATGATATCAAACTTTCGCAATTAACGATTTTACCTTCGAGCTGGCACATTACAAGGAAATCGCTGCACTTCGGACTCAAGAGCTCGAAAAGATCGGCCAATGACATTTTATTGACGGCGAGTACTCGATCCAGCGAGAATAATTCACTTTCAAATTGATTGCTCGGCAATATACCAATCGAGAGATATTTCAGGCTATTTTTGAATTCCTCGATCGTCGTACCGAATGGCAATCGTCTTGATCAATAATAATAATAATAATAATAGCGATTAATCATATAAAAATTATAATAATTACAATAATAATTATTATTATTATAATTTTAATTATTATTATAAAATATTATAATAAATTATTATTATTATTGTTGTTTATAAAAAAAATTAATAGCAATGATAAGTAGGTTTGTCAGGAATCAATATCAAAAATCGTACAAGCGATTGTCAGTGAAACGATGAACCGTGGCAACGTCAGAGTGGCAAAATGTTATTGCTGGTAATTCAAGCTTCCAGCTCGGATATTGATTGCTTATTACCAACGTACGCATATTTGCCGATTCGTGTCTTTCGTAAAATTTATTAGCCAACAGCCATGCCGCTATTATCGATACGGAAACGATGATGAACCACAGACATCTGAAATATTTTCGCGTCAATATGTATACTAAGGTGTGTTTAAAAAAAAAAAAAAAAAATACCGATTTTCCAATAGGCTACACCTGAAATAGTTACATTAGTTAGAAAAAAAATGTATGCCAAAATATGACAATTTTAGGTTGACCGAAAGATCCGCCGGATTTGATTATTCATTTTTTTTCCTTTTTATCGAATTCATGATGAATAATTGCTGGTAAAAATTTTTTTTTGCCCTTACAAGTGCCAGAGGATCGGTTTGTGTCTTAAATAAGATGCTCTTAGATCTTATAATTCTAATTCATGTTTAAATTGGCAAACTTTATTATTTCACTATTTTTCAAAACTATCGTTCGTAATAAGTGAAAAAAAAACCGTTTGCGTTATGGGTATGACTTTAAAAATTAAATAGAATCTTAAATAAACTCCCGTTAAAAAATCAACTTGGTAGCTGAAGTTTCTTTGCTTTGATTTATTCTGGGTACCCGTCCCATCGTAGCAGTTTACTGTCGTTCATTACAGCCAACTTGTCAACTGTTGCAACAATGAAATTAAATTTAAAAAATAGTTCAAGCTATCAAATAACGAGAGGGTGCACAGATTGTCCAAACACGAGCTGTAGTCGAAGTCACTTTGCTTAATCAGTACAATTTGCCTTATGATTTTCTTGACCCAAGTCCGGAATCATGGAAAACAGAGGCATCTTATATCAAATGCATGGAGATTTTACAGGGTTTAAGAGTAATTAATGAATTAATGATACTGCTGAAAGAGCAGTTGCTTTGACCCAGGATTTTAATTTATTATTGACAATAGACGAAGATCAAATGCTATACCTTTTGCAAGTTGTCAAATTTCATCTTGAGCAGTATCCTACTTGTCAAAAGAAAGAGCTAGCATCACCATTGCCAACAAACGCCACTTAATAAAAAAATTAATTCTAATAATAAAATTTGAGTAATATCATGTTTTTGTGTGTTTTGATTGAATAATAATCAGAAAATTCGTTAGATGGTCCTATTAAATATCTACTAAAGAGTTAAAATTCTAGGAGCATCTCATTTAAGAGAAACTGATCCTCTGGTAGCTGTGAGCGCAAAAAATCTTTTTTTACCAATAAAAATTTTTTATTCATCACAAATTCGATAAAAAGGGAAAAAAAATGAAAAATGGAATGCGGCGGATCTTTCACTCAACCTAAAATTCTCATCTTTTGATATAAATTTTTTTTCTACCTAAGCTAACTATTTCAGGTACGACTCGTTGGAAAATCGAATTTTTTTTTTTTCGAAACACCCTAACTAATGTATACGTATAATACATATTTAATATTTTATTACAGTGTACGAGCCATTCTACCGATTATCAATCAATGTCATTAAAATTTGCTTTGCCTCAAATTTTTTCCTCACATTTTGTACAACAAGATTGATAAATTCGCCCAATAATAGGACGTGGCTATTCACGAGGAATGCGATATCCAATTTTAAGGATAAAATTTAAATCCAAATTTCCATCGTATTTTTAAGATCACAATAAAAATGTGAAAAAATACATTACTCGTGTGAAAAACTCTCAGGTTTTCGAATCAATTTTTTATTTTTCATTACCTCTTCGAGATCTATCCCGAAAACACGTTTTTTTTTACGAAAAACAGCGATTTTTTTTTCATGCGCCTCAATATTTTATCACTCCTTTCAATTTTTTATCTGAAAGTTGAGACCACGCAGCCATCCCACTCTAAAAATTTGGGTTTCTTACTAAAAAGATCTCAGCTTTCAGATAAAAAATTGAAAGGAATGGTGAAATATTGAGACGCATGAAAAATCGCTGTTTTTCGTTAAAAAAAACGTGTTTTCGAGATAGATCTCGAGGAGCTAATGGAAAATAAAAAATGATTCGAAAATCTGAGACCTTTTCACGTAAGAAATGTATTTTTTCACATTTTTGTTGTAACGCTAAAGATACGATAAAAATTTGCATGAAAATTTTATTCTCGAAATTGATGATATCGCATTCCTCGTTAACGGCACGTCCTATACGGCACGGCTAAAATATGGTGAATTTACCAATCTTGGTGCACAAAATGTGAGGAAAAAATTTGAGGTAAATCAAATTTTTAGGGCCCAAACATTTGGTTGATAATTGGTGAAATGGTCCATAAATATATATTACATAGATGGTCGGAAAATTAGCTCTAAATTTTTCTCTTTTTTTTTTTTCTTTACATAAAGAATATAGAAAATTTTTAAGTAAATTTCCTCGTGCATTGGATCGTTCATACCTTCCAATCTTAGATTTTGCCTGAGTCGTATACTTGATACCGTGTATCGTTGATTGTGACGAAAATTCCGTATAAACGTGTACCATAGTTTTCCATATACTCGATTGTTTTCGTCCATAATCAACGGCGCCTCTTTTATCAGTAAAATCCGTAGACCTCATTGGTAAAAAAAAAACGAAAATGGAACGGTTCCTCCTCCCCCGACGTTTAATATTTTCACTGTAAGAGCTTCTCGAAGACTAAAGCTTGAAACTTTCACGATTGTGTAGCTGGAAGCGCGAGAAATTCTTGCCAACAAAATCGATATAATTATACTTTTTTTTATATATTATTATTATTAACGTCCCAGTCACTGTGATTACAATCGTGTTTTACCGATTTATATCTCACACGAATGCTCTATTTGCACCTTCCTATCTTACTCGGTGATCCAAAGTTACACGCGTTTGTGAAAAATCGATTTTCATAAACGGGTCGCGAGTCGCGACGATGATAAGTAAACACTTCACGATAGTAATGTTGGTAGTTGGTAAAAAAAAAAAAAATTTCATCGTTAATATTCATGCACGATTATCAAAAGGATCTCGGAAATTCGTACTGATAATTATAATTATATATTGACTTTGATTATTGGCAGATAATTAATTAATAATTTTAATGAGATTTGCGAAGGCAACGTGATTTAAATCATTTTTATTAATTATCGATATAGGCTGTTGCGTCTCACGAGAATTCGGTATAGAATAATTTAAATATTGACACATATTTTTTTCAGAAAATATTTGTAATGCGGTCCTATTTTGCTCTTGTGCGCAGTAATTCAACCAAAAATTCAAATAAGACTAACACTATATATACCTATCTATCTGAAATTTGTTTGTATATGCTCATGACAGAGGTAAAAGTGGACTTCAAAAAATATAAGCTTTTAATATATCATCATACTGTGATCAACATTACAGAAACTATAGGTATGAAGTCGAACCGAATGACTGAAGAACGTGGTGTTTTAACTGAAAGAAAAATTTATTCAAATATTTTTTCCCCGCTTGAAATGAGCGAATGAGTGCGAGCGTGAGGAAAATGTTGACTCGCCAGAGTAAACGCGTTGAAAAATTGATGCAAGTAGCAGCAAGTTCAAAGTGCAAGGGTATATCCAGATAGGGTGTGATTCTTTATCAACTGGACTAAATAGCTATTCTCTGTTGACCTTCTACATATATATTTTTTTTCTTTCTTAATTTACTAGCTTTTATTACTCTATTATGGTTCAAAAGAGCTTGAGAAAGTTTTAACTATATATTTTTGAATTCATTTAGGTGCTGCTCTCTGGTTCACGATTATATACTTGAAGAAATAATGAATAATTGGTCAAAATTAATTTATTCACGTACAGAAAGGGCACTATCGAGTGTTCGAGTATGCTATTCAGTTATTTAAAATTTGTCGAAAAATGTGGATACGCTTTTATTCACAGATTTAACGGTATATACAAACACAGCAACCTGATGACACAAAGTTGTCTAAAATGGGTCTTAAAAAATAGTTAGATATGTCAAATGAGCTCATGATCGACACATTTCAGTTGGACATATAAAAGTTCACTGAAAGATAATTCGTATTCATTTTGGAAATTCTTAAATTATGTAGTTATGTTTGTTTTTGTTCGCTGTTTAAGCTCTAAACCGTTACGGGAAAGACCATTCCATACTATTTAATACATTTTTAAAGACCTCCATCAATGATATCTTCAAAAAATCATTCGGATAATTAATAATTGTAATTAATAATTAATAATTAATAATTAATAATTAATAATTAATAATTAATAATTAATAATTAATAATTGTGCCGTGGTGGGTTGCCATCTATGATAAAACACAAAAAACAATACCCCAATTACACGAAGTACAGCCGGTAAACAAAAATTTCTACCGCATTCAGGCGCATAAAAATATTACGCATCGATTTTTATTTTTTTTTCGTTTTAATTCAATGATCTCCGCGAATCCTCCTTGCACCTGTGAATACAAAGTACTCATTCTCAAGAAATTATTTGTGAATACCGTTTGGATACTAAAAAATATTATTCGCCGATAATAATCCATTATTTGATAATAAAAGAAATCTGCCATTACGAGTGTGTCACATAGTTCGTGAGATAGTCCGAGCGATGTCAGCACTGTCTGGTGTACGGATATGCATGGACACGGTCTGCATAGGATATATATGCCCTCTCGTGTGCAATGTATACATCGATAGCTCTATGTATACATCAGTTCGAGTCAATGTGTTCGTTCGTTTATACAGGCTAATAGAAACAATTTTCCAATCTGATCATTCGCGAACATCCATTGAGCTGTGAATTTTTTTTTTCCATCTCTAAAAATCATTTGGATATATATATGACAGAGAAAAATGCGCGAGCCATGATATCGTTTGGTTTCTTTTTTTTCTTCGCTGTCGTGATCGAGTAGGCGTTTCTCTCGTGTCAGGTTATCCAGTTATATGGCCCCTATCCTCGGGTATACACGATTGCGAGCTCGTAAGATTTTTCGCGGAAACAAATATGCGCTTGTGTGTGGGATTACACCGGCGAGACGTGCCAAATTTTATTGGAGCAAGAACTAACCTAAAACCGTCACGTCGCGATAGTTCGTAGAGATTCGTGTGCGAGGAAAGGAGAGTTAATCAAAGTGTAAAAGAAAACGCAAAACAATTACGATTCGCGAATAAATAAAAGATGACCCGTAGGTTTTATTATATACGCGTGCTTCGAGCGTGATTTGATACGTCGTGAGATTTTCCACGAAGCTATAGCCGGATGACAAAAGTGTTGATGGAGTGCGTTTGGAACGCGATGGCTCGGAGATCATTATTATTCCGCGTTCAATTTATATTTCGAACGGACTTTTCGACGAGGCTGTTGAATTCGTAAGTTCAATCGTAAGACTTTTGGATACGCGTATACAATTTCTCAACAGTGTATAATGTGGCAGTGATTTCGTGAAATATGTACGAACGAAATTCGTTGGGGGAGTTTTTTTTTTTCGTTTTGTTTTTTCGTTGACGCTTACGAGAAATACAAAGTATGAAACGTCTATTGTGAAAATTAAAACGCGAATAGAGTGAAAAATCTGTTGTGAAATTTCAGAGGATACCTCATGGACACTCTCGAGAAGGGACATCAGCTCTTACGATGTCCTTGAATGAATTGTCCCTGCGTACGATGCTACATGTGCGAGGTATGATTAAAAAACAAATAAAAAACAATTTTCGTTGCAATTTTATCCAAGACGATTATTGCCGCTTTATTTTTTATACATTAGGGGAGAGTGGGCAGTTATGATCGTTAGGATGAAGGGAAATAATTTTTTTTATCAACTTTGAAAATCGACCAATCGTTCGAACTTTATCGAATTAAGTAAAAATGTTTATAGGCAATAGAGACAACATCGGTCTATGCGGCAGTGAATAAGTTTGGATCATGATTTTTTTTTTCAGTAATTAAATTTATTATTAAAACTCATGGGGACTTGAAAAATTTCAAATTCACTTGTAATTTTGGTAAAAGTGTCGAATCAGAGCTGCAGCTGAAAACTGCTCCAAATTATTTTCCAGCATTTTTTATCATTAAAAAATAATGTCCCATGTAATATTGAGAAGGGGGAAGACTTCCAAAGTCATAAAAAATCTAAAACTCTCGGTCCATAATACGACCCCGATTATATTTTCTTTTACCAAACTTGGCTCCATCGATTTCTACAATTTTGTTTGGGCCGCCGATCCGAGTTGCCGAATCGTGAATGACCCAATGCTTCGGTACTTTGCAAATAAAATTGGTCCAATCACACGCACGGTGCGCGTATCCACTTTTAATTTGTTCATAATAAAATCTTTATGCGGTGGATGCAAAAGGATATAAATAGGCAATTAATGTACGGCATCTTTCTGGTGCCAAATTACTATTGCGGAGGCACGTTTTGATTCGCAAAGATTGTTTGAAATTATACATTTTACTCATTTACATCACAATTAAATCATTTCGCGTTTTAACGCGCCATGATTTTGTAAAAAAAAAACAATACTGTCTTTGATTTTGAAATTTTACAATAACATCGGTAAGCGATATTATTCGCTGTGTGCAGAAAGCCGAGTGGAGCCGCGACCGGCTGTACTCCGCAAATTTTGCTGGAATAGCTCTCATTTATTTTCATAGACGAAACCTTGTTGGATTAATTTTAATAAACGAACGTTTATATTCGTGCTGCATAGAGTTTTTTGAGGTGAGCTTGACTATAATTGCGTTGAAAAAAAATAAATCGACGTATTACGATGCAATGAAAATAGGTTTACGGCTACTTTTCCTTCTCAATTTGAGGCTAAGCATGAACCTTGTCGGTCTTGTCATACGAACCGACAAGGCTCGTATCGAGAACAAGAAAGACGTAACTCGGACTTGATTGTAAGGTAGATGAACTATTACCCGCGAAGTGCTCACTGCATATTCGGGTAGCCAATCATGAGAGCTACTAAAAAGGAAAAAAAAAATCAATTTATTTGTATTATAATATCCTGAGATGAATTTTTCATACCAGACAATATATGCACGTTTAACTTCAAGAATTTCACTTTCTTTGTTTTTTGCACCCAACGAATCTAGTTTTTGCGCTGCTTAACTTTATAAATTGCTGTCGGAAACGCGTAAAACTTAATTTCCGAAGTTGTGTAGCGGAAAACATTCTTATATGACTTCGCACAACAGTTCAAATTTTCTTTCCGCGACTTCTCTATTATATTGCCCTCAATTGCACTACGCGACTCCAGCAAACGATGTGCATTCTCGCCACCATGGGCGCTCTAAGTCGTTCTCAGCCGCTATAGTATGGCACTGCACGCAGCGAATACACCCGTCTCAATTCATTGTTACGTGGATACTGTTATTACCTTCTCACAATGTTATTATTCGGTGTACCTTCTTTCATTCCTTCTTAAAATGCTACTGTCCGATGTTTACATTCCTGCATTTAGTTCAATCAGTTCATAGTTTACAGCGAGTGTGCTTGTCTCGTGTCTTGGTACCAACTCGACTATTATCTGCTAATATTTGTATTACTTAATATTGCCAGTTCTTTGTATTTTTTATGGTGTTGGAAATCTTCCCCCGCCATAATATTACATTTAATAATATCATTAAGTGATAACGAGCGTTAGAAAAAAAAATTTCATGCATTTTGAGCTACAGCCCTGATTCAACACTTTTACCGCAATTTTTTGCAAATAGGCCCTCAAGTTTCGTCGCAATTTTTATGAAAGTTTCTTGTGAAAACTTTTGCACCAAGTAAAATCGAACTGGAGCGAAAAAAATGACTAAAAACTCGAATTTCCATGATTAATTTAAAAATTAGATGGCTTTTTCAATGATTTCGTTGCATCTTTGAAAAATCTTCTGTCGATGACTTCATGTGCTTGAAGATTCGTCCTTTATACACCTTATTGTATGCTTAACATTGTCGCATATTTCTAATGCTTGTTTTCATTCAGTTATAAAACGTTGCGTCTCTTATCTACTATTGACGAGAGTAAATAATTGTCGGAAAGGTTTTCTGGTGGCTGATTTTTCAATGAATATGTTCGAAAAAAATCGATGAATGATTGAATATTTACATATTGAGCATTCAGCAAACATTTTAAATTTCGAAAGTTTCGGAAAATTAAAATTGCGACAGTAGTAAATATTATATTAAAAATATAAAAAAATAAATAGTAATATAAATGCATAATAATAAATAATAATAGTATAATAAATATTATGGTAGTCGTTTCATGTTTCGCAGGATTAATTTCCATGAGAAAACAAACGAATGACTCGAGGAACGCTCTGGCATGTAAATTTTTTGCAAATTTCATTTTAAAGCATAAAAAAAATTCCATATCGATGAGACAGTATCACAATAATGCTGCACTTGTCACAATTATAACGTGACGAGCACAATTGTGTACTGTAATTGTGTACACAACACAAGTAAATATATACACTTTTGTTTAAATCGTAAATTAATATATATATATATATATATATATATATATATATATACATCTTATATTTATAAAATCAAATTTTCATTGCAAAGTTCAATCTTTCGGTTATATTTCTACGTGTATCTTTCTTTTTTCTCTCTGAGTTAACTGAAAATTCACACTCAATTCTCAACCATAATATCCTACATAAAGCTGTGTGAGAAATTCCCAACTAGGTCCTATCCCAACTTCAATTCTGGGATCCAACTTTTCTCGAAGGCGTATTGATTTAAAAATTTTTTTTTTTTCTGTACGTAGAATCGATAGATCCAGCTCGTAAACTCTTTAAAAAAAAAAAAAAAAACTCAAGGCACCTTCGAAAAAAAAATCTTACCACGCATTACATTGAGCAAACACAAAAATGTACTCCCGATAAACTCGATTATTCAAATACCCGATTAAAAATGTATTTTTCTTTTCTGGTTGCAGCAAACATACGCGAAAAAATGGAGTCAATAACCGTCTAGTTTCATCGAAATTGCCATACGTATACTCATAAATATGACGAAACATTGCGATCATTCGAGGAATCGATTGCAATGAATTTACGACTGAATAATGCTATTTTTCTTTTTTACAATCACATATAACGTAAGATAAAAGACGTTTGAAAGATGTGATGATCGACGCGTCGTAATAAGTTACTGAAAACGAAAAAAAAAAAAAAAAAAAATTATGCAAGCCAAAAAACGTTATTTACTGTTATTCGTGACGTGCGCGTTTCTTGGCTACTGTTACTTCGGTGGTTACAGATTAAAGAGTAAGAGAACGAGCGATAATAAGTTATTACATCACGAAAGATTGCCATCGTTCATGAGCATAACCGAAGAATTTTACGACAAGGATCTTAGAACATCGATTCGCAATCCCATTGTCGCTGAGCCACGTCGCGAATGCCGCATGGAGACTTGCTTCGATTTTACAAGATGCAAGCAGTCTTTCACCGTTTACGTTTATCCCCTCGAGGATACGATAAGTCCGTTGTATCAAAAGATTCTCAATGTCATCACGGAATCGCGTTATTACACCAGCGATCCCACGAGGGCATGTATCTTCGTTCTCGCTCTCGATACCCTCGATCGTGACCCCTTATCAACCGAGTTCGTCCATAATTTACCAGCAAAATTGTCGCGTCTGGCGCACTGGAACAACGGAAAAAATCATCTGATATTCAATCTTTACTCGGGCACATGGCCCGATTATGCCGAGGAATCGCTGGCATTTGATCTGGGCCATGCGATGCTGGCCAAGGCCAGCATGTCGATATTTCGTCTGAGGCCAAATTTCGACGTTTCGATACCACTTTTTGGCAAACAGCATCCCGAGCGCGGCGGCGAACCGGGCCAAGCACAGGAGAATAATTTCCCGAGCAACAAGAAATACGTCGCTGCGTTCAAAGGCAAGAGATACGTGCATGGCATTGGCTCGGAAACGCGCAATGCGCTTTATCATTTGCACAATGGCAAAGATCTCGTTTTCGTTACGACCTGTCGTCATGGAAAAGCCTGGAGGGAATTTCAGGATGAGCACTGCACCCAGGACAATCAGGAATATGATACGTAAGCAACAAAAAGAAAACCTAGAAGAGGTTTTGTTTTTTTTTTTAAATTTGTATCAGGGGCAAAAGAGATTAATGACTATTATTTATTTTTTTTTTTATGGTTATCGCGGAGATACGACTTGTTCCATGCTCCGAACTAAAAACTTCATAATTATTTTGAATAGACGTATAGGAGTAATTAAATATTAGCCTCAATGGGTCACCATTGCTCCTTTCTCCCCTACCCGGTCTGGCGATTGGGCATCGGTTTTTTCAGGAGAAATTATACTTTTTTGTTTTCAATTCAACTATTTGGATAGGTAGTACTTGGATCTTGAACACGGAAAGCCCTGGGAAGAGAAGTTTTTGTTTTTTTTTTTTTTACCAATCAGCCAAACTCCCGTTTCCTCATAGAGATACACTCCTGAGGTAAGCTCTCCAAAATCCTTTTTTTTTCCTTTTCTTTCCTTCGAGAAAGTCGATAATTTTAGTTATCATTTCAAATATTGACGATTTTCACTTTTGCAAAGCAGAAACGTGATAAGAAAGAGAAAATTTGTCAAGTTTTTGTGAAAGACGATGAGGAAGTCCAATGGTGATGGTATAATAAGAGATATCGAAACTTGTGAAACGTTTTTTTTTTTTTTTTATGTATCGAGCTCCTAATTTAACAGTAAGCAACCCTGAAAATTCATGAAAATCGTGTCTGCAAATGGAAAACTGGGCAAGAAAAGTCACGCGCTTGAGGCCCGAGAGTGGCGCCGGTTGGATCGTTTGCGAACTATCCGCACAGAAAATTATCCACGTGTTTATTTTTCGGATTATAAATCCGTTTCTCAAATTTTTCATCTACGAGAACAAAAAAAAAATGCTCGTTGAATATGATTTTTTTTCCGTCTACAGCCCCAATGACCAGAATTTTTCGGAATTAAGCTATACAGTAGCTATTAAATCCGTTTATATTTTAGACCTCTCTGATTTTAGCGGAAAATACACATTTCTATATTGAATTTTTATATTTTCCTGGCCATTATAGACTCTAGAGACACAAGCCTCCAGGAATTACCTGTTCAAATTTCAAATCATTCGGTTTCATAGTTGAGGAATGTCATTGTCCCAAAAATTAAGATGATGTTGAAATTTGCATCGTTGGAACGCAACGAAAATAGGTTTTTTTTTTAAATAAAATAAAAATAATTTCCCGTATCGTCAACGCTTCACTGTCATATTTAGGCCTCAGGTCGCGAAAAAGAAAACCGAAAAAAAGCTTTAAACGATTTTCGACTTTAAGACAATACTGGAAATGGTTTATTTTTTTTTTAAACCTACTTTCGTTGCATTCCAATGATGCAAATTTGAACATCATACAAATTAAGATGCACTCTGTTGGACCGTCAGAATCGATAAAAACACGGAGCTTTCGCAACTTTTTAAATCGATCTCGCGAGAAGTAGCGCGTAAACGGTGATTTTTGTTTGTTTGTTTGTTTCAGGTACGATTACGAGATATTACTGATGAATTCAACGTTTTGTCTTGTACCGCGAGGACGAAGATTAGGCAGCTTTAGATTTTTGGAGGCTCTAAGAGCCGGTTGCATACCGGTTATACTCAGCAATGGATGGGCCCTGCCGTTTCACGAAAAACTCGACTGGATGCAGGCCGTTATATTCACGGACGAGCGGCTTTTGCTGCAGATTCCCGATATCTTGAGATCCGTTCCCAATACGAAGATTCTAAAACTCCGGCAGCAGACGCAATTTCTCTGGGAGCGTTATTTCTCATCGATCGAAAAAATCATATTCACGGTATTCGAGGTAGGAATATGAAAGAATCTTTGAACAACGATTTCGACGCTTTCCATTCGCTCGAACGGTTTTTATTTCCCGCCAGTGAATATTTCTTCGCGTTTCACGAGCGAATATTCCGTTTTATTTATCGTTTGCCAAAATTATCGACCGATCAATCCCAAAAATATACTCGTCGCGTTTGAAAACTTTAATGATTATTATTTTTTCGTGCTCGCTGCAGAGCGTGCGCGAGCGTCTTTCGTGGGAAGGAACGAGGGACGGTCTTGTATGGAACAGAAGTCCGGGTGCCCTTGCGATATTGCCACAATTCTCCGACAGCCAGCAAGAGCTACCCTTCTCGACCAAAAATCCGGGCAATACGTTTACCGCCATCATTTACTCACAGCTGGGATCAACAGCAGTTCTTTACCGCCTGCTGCGCAGCCTCGCCAAGAGCAAATATTTAGACAAAGTGAGCATCCGTTAAATCTTGAAAAAAGAAAAAAAATGCGTAAAATTTTTTACGCTTGTCATAACAATGGGTAGCGCGGAACTCGGGGAAAATCGTTGTCTATGCTGCATGCTTGAGCAAATAAAGCAATATTTTTTTTTACTTTTTTTTTTTTTTAATAACAGGCATCACTGTCAATTATTTTTTTTTAGAGAGGGCGTAAAAAAATTCCAGCCAAAGCACGCGGTATGGACAACGCAGAAATTATTGACAAATGAATTTCCAGAAACTCCAATTAGTCTCGTTGATTTCTTTCGTTATTTTTTTTTCTCTCCAGGCATCATCGAACGCTGAAAAATAAGCGTATATAAATTTTAATGACAAGACGCCGAATTACGGAACGAGTCGAATTGCGTGACGCAATTCTTTTTTTTCTTTTTTTTTTTTTTTATATCGATTATAGACTCGTCTTTGTCGCGAAACAGTTAAACTGGAAAATTATGTCGATGCACAGCTCGACGCGCTTCGATTGATAACCGTCCTCGATGCCACAAATAAACTCCACGAGTCTCTCTCTCTCTCTCTCCCCTTTGCAGATAATCCTGATGTGGAATTCCGATCTTCCATTGCCGAGAAGACCGCGCTGGCAGGGTATCAAGGCGACGATTCACGTGGTCGCCGTAACAGGTATCTCGCAGCGTTTTTATCCACATCCTCTGATAAAAACCAGTGCCATACTGTCGCTGGACGAGGATGCTACACTCAACACCGACGAGATTGACTTTGCCTTCGTTGTTTGGCAATCGTTTCCCGATCGAATCGTCGGTTATCCCGCGAGATCTCATTACTGGGACGACTCCAAGGTATTCCATTATTTTTCATTGTCATTATTTTTTTTATTTATTTTTTTTTTCTTGTCGCTCGATGGCAACGTGTTTCTTTAGCATAAATTGGGAGTATGAATGAAAATTTTTTATTTCAAAATCTGGTAGTTTAGGAAAAAATATTTAGTACGTATTTTTTATTTTTTTATTTGAATCAAAATTGCCGTTAATATAACAAATTGGAAAATATAACATTATGACGTCACACATGTTACGCTATATCTATATATATATATATATATATCAAAATCCGTGAAATTAAATTGCCTATAACAGGTGCATCTGTCATTTTTAACGAAAAATAAAAAATACGTCCTCATTATTTTTACTTACTCGACATAATGCGCCCAAATGATTGAAAAAAAAAATTTCATTCATACTCCTAATTGTGACTCGTTGGGAATTCAATAATGTACGAGGCGCGATTGGATATAAATTTGAGAAAAAAAAAAAAAACTATATCGAAGATCCTGTGAACATTGCTTTTTCATGATAACATCTCCGCCGTGAACCGAGCTCGATGTTTTCTCGAGTTTCCGTCGAGAACATCACAGACCAAGTGATTCGTCTCATCCAATGGAATTTTCCTGTTTCGTTGTATTTCGGACATGAAAATTCTCATATTGGGATAAAAATTTTTTTTTCGATTATCCAATATATTTCTTCGCGCTGCATCCTCGATAATTTATCTTTATTATTATTATTTTTCTTTGTCCGTTACCAAGCGATCCTGGGGCTACACGAGCAAATGGACAAATGATTACAGCATTGTATTGACGGGCGCAGCCTTTTATCATCGTTATTACAATACCCTCTATACGGAATTGTTGAGCTCGACGTTGCACAAAACCGTGGAACAGTCGCAAAATTGCGAGGACATATTGATGAATTTTTTGGTCAGTCACGTGACCCGACGACCACCGATCAAGGTCACGCAGCGTAAACTTTACAAAGAAACGACGGTTGCCGGTATCAGGTAATCGAATAAATTCTTTGTCCATTTTACATCTCATCGACGATTTATCTCTCGGTGTGTAAAAAAAAAAAATCTTTTTTCATCAACGCTAACCTTGCGCACTTTCAGATCACCGTGGAACGATCCGGATCATTTTATACAGCGGCAAACCTGCATGAACACTTTCGTCGCTGTTTTCGGCTACATGCCACTTTTACGTTCCAACATGAGGCTCGATCCGGTCCTATTCAAAGATCCCGTCAGCAATCTTCGCAAAAAGTATAGGCAAATTGAATTAGTTAGTCATTAGAATTGTATAAAGGGGAAAAAAAAAACCGTTCGGGCGTGTTCGGTTTTTGTGATCACGTAATAATTTATATATATAATTACACACCCGCACACAAACGCCATACCGAGATCTCGTTTACCGATCTCGAAAACGTGCCGCGTCCCGAGATCGAATTGATAATGTCGGGCACGAGGCAAAAGACCGTGCATTGCGAATGAACAAAACAAGAACAAAAAAAGAAATCAAAGTCCTAATCTTTTTATCGGTGTCTCGTCCACCCCTCTGGTCCCTCCCAAACTTGGCCATTCCGAACTCCGTTCGCCATGGCGAGAGTCCATACGTAGTGAGATCGTGATACAATCTCAAAAAAAAAAAAAAAAAAAAAAAAACTGTTGAAAATCATTCCGTGTTTAATTATCGCAACGATCGTTGTAAACGACTTTTTTTAAAAAAATGTTTTCTTTGCGTTTTCAAGGATACTCGCGTTTATTAAATGATCAGCGACTCTTCATTTCACGGTCCCTCAGGCCAAAAAAATAATAAATCAACGCTACGACGTCGCATATTGTACATAACACAATCGTTTCATAGCCATTATTAATAAAATATATAAAATTATTTAACAGATGGATGGAGTTTCGGCGATGGGGAATTACGACGATCCGCGTATTCCTATTTTTCCCGATGGTCGTTGCAATAATCCTTCGATCGAGCCCGAAGCACCTTAACGAATCCTTTCCAGCTACGATTCCTCCCGTCAGTGTGACCCTGGTGAGTTTTGCAAAAAAAAATATATCCCTTTACACGTTCCGAGAGCTCATGTTTTGTTCTTCGATTTTTGTTTATTTTTTTTTTATTTTTCCATGAGAAAGCCCAGAATTTTAAATAATCCATTTCGCTCACAGAGCGAGTTTCGTGAACCAGAAGGAATAATGAAGAATCTATGTGCAAGTTTCTATAATTTTCGCGATTTTTTTTTTATGACAAATATTTAGCACTGTTGCATTTTTCTCTGTTCTCCGATCCGAGTATCATCGTTATTGATACAAAGATTAAATTTTCCAATTTTTTTTCGTTTCAATGGTTCGTACCTTTTCGAAATTTCCTAAACATAAAATTGAAATACTCAAGACATATAGAAAATTCCGCGGGCAGCACAGTTTCAATTACTTTTGCGACAAAAACAGCCATAAGAGGAAATAAAATGAAAAAAAAACGGCTCAAACTGATTTGCTTATGGTGCCTCACTCATTAGTATATAAAGTAACTACACTTTTCTCCCCAAAAACTAATGACTCGCGTGCTTGCAATTAAATTAAAATCAGCATTAAATAATTCAAATCGAAAAAGTGACTTGCCTGTAAAAATAAAAAATAATGGAAGTTTCTTGGCAAGGTATTTTGGAAAATTACGGTCGAAATTCCAATAGCTCCTGGTTCATTCTCAATCTAATTCACTCAACGTCCACGCTGAGATACGAAAAAAAAAAATTCCCCGTTATGCTCCAAAAATAATTCTCCCGACAACACACGCAACCTAAAACGCGTTTTGACCCAGTCCCAACGATTATGCGGAAACCTACCTAGCCTTGCGTGTACAGCAAAAAAAAAAAAAAGAGGAAAAAAAACTTTACACATTTCCACACACGCATTCATGAAACAAGAATGACATTATCGAATAATTTTTGTGGCAGTTGTACCGCGCTCGCCAACGATCAAAAAACAAAGGGATACGTTTGCGAGATTGTGACCGCGGCTTGAGTCGAGATGAGAGCACGTCGTTTCGCGTGTGTGATATTGAAAAAGAGAAAAAAAAAAAACATTCAATTCTTCGCTGGAACGTAGTACGCTCGCGGCAGTTCTTTCTTAAATCTCGTCAAGCAAGGCACGAGTGAACCCGGTGTCTGTTTTTTTTTTCTCGATTGCTTATAGGCAACTCTGATCTCTTTGTTCTTATTTGAAAAAGCTTGTTGTATCCTAGTTTTTCTCTTCTTTTTTTGTTTGTTTAAATTCGAGCAATATGGTGACTCGATTTTTAATCTTGTCCTTGTGAAGCTCGTTTAAACGAAAACATAATTTTCGATCCTCGAACCTCTTTATGGAATTTTTCCCTGATGCTATCAAAGCTGATTAACGAACGAACAAAGCGACGATAATACTTTATGGACACATCGAGATATTTAGTCCTTTCGGTCACAGTAAGTTAATCCATTCTCTGTGATTGCCTTACATGGAGCCACTGATTTACACGTCCGCCAACGCAGCGCGCACCTCTGCACTCCTGATACATTTCGTGTCATATTGTGACCGAAAGGGTTAAGAAATAGTGAAAGGTGTATCGCATGACAGTGCGAGAAAGATTGCTGAAATTTTTGGACAAATTCTCAAATACGGTTAATACCCAGGGGGGAAAGCCAGTCATTATTAGATTCCGCAGAATTACCTGAAGCAGGGACCTGATTCTTTGCTCTCCTCCGAAATGTTAACCTTCTCGGTGGGTTAATTCCTTTCTGAGGTTATGTTTACCTTTCTTCTTGCCTTACAAGCCATCAAGGGTTTTGGACGGAAGATTGATTGGTCGTACGACCAATCAACCTTCGATACCTACGTAGGTATCTAGGTATTTGCACGTATGGGTGTTGGTATCTTTCTTTATCAGTACCTGTCGACTTCTGGTAATGTATAAACGCATCGAAGGCTCAGAATGCCAGATATCCTAACCACCAGACAATTTTGAAATATACTCAAAGCCTGAGAAAGGGTTGGATACTTCAACCTATGAACAATATAGGATCATATCGTGTGGCTCAGAGGGCCGGATATCCTAACCACTAGACAATATCGGAATATATTCAATGCCTGAGAAAGGGTTAGATATATTCTAACTTATGAACAATATGGGATCATATTGTGTGGCTCAGAGGGCTAGATATCCTAACCACTAGACCATATCGGAATATACTCAATGCCTGAGAAAGGGTTAGATATATTCTAACTTATGAACAATATGGGATTATATTGTGTGGCTCAGAGGGCCGGGTATCCTAACCACTAGAACATACCGGAATATACTCAATGCCTGAGAAAGGGTTGGATACTTCAACCTATGAACAATATAGGTTCATATTGTGTGGCTCAGAGGGCTTGGTATCCTAACCACTATAGTGGTTAGGAGGTTAGCTCAGAGGGCTTGGTATCCTAACCACTATAGATATAGAATAGACAATATCGGAATATATTCAATGCCTGAGAAAGGGTTGGATACTTCAACCTATGAACAGAAATATAGGATCATATTGTGTGGCTCAGAGGGCCGGGTATCCTAACCACTAGACCATACCGGAATTTATCTTATAGCGCTCTCAGCGGGCCAGATATTTCTAACCCACTTTTAAAACATACCACGAGAGATATGAAAATACATACCGTGCTGCATTTTTTTTTAAATCACGCTCCACGATATGCAGTTGTATTAATTTATGAAATATTCGATCCGCTGAATTCGTAATAACGAATAACGAATAATTCGCGAATAACGATAACAAGTGACGGCTCTCTCCATGAGAAAATCGCGCTTCGGAGCTTCGCGATAGAAAGCTATATGAATTACTATCCAATGCGGTAGAGTTTTTATGCTCCTACGTAAGATCGATTTGCGTGATACGAGTAGACAAAAGCTATATTCAAATATCACAACTTCGTGTTTGCCCCGGGATATCCATGATATTGCTCCGTGATCCTGGCAACTGTGGTGGTATCGTATTTGACGACCGCGTCCGTTTATATAACTCAGAAACGTTTTTACTCCGCGAATAGAAACGGAAGTGCGATAAATGAGGTTAACGGGATTTCGGGCGAGTGTTTTTACGTGAACGGCGGCAAATCGCTGCGGGGTTCGTCCCACGTTTCTTTAATCAGGTGTGTGGGGGGGCATTATAAATTGCGAAAGCTGTGTAAAACGGCCATGTTTGACCAAACTCTTTCGCGTGTCTTGTTTCTTCTGGTCGGCCCTTTGGTTACCGACAATCGTAAATAATTGCGATAACTTGGCGGGTTGTAAATTCCGATCATGGCAGCAGTATAAATTGCCGCGGATCTTCTCTTCAGGGTCATCGATTTATATTCCTACAAAACCCGGTGTTTCCGCGAACGCGTTTATGCTTTGTTTCGCTCGCGAATGATATATATACCTACGAGAAATATACCAATCCAGAGACAGGTTCTGGAATTATTGGCATTCATGTTAGGAGCTTGAGACGATTCGTCTCGGGCAGTTATATTGCTTGTACGTACGCGAAGAAGCTCCGCGCCACAGGCGTTACGGCTATATGTTTCAACCGCCACGGTACGGATATTTAATCTATAGTTTTCGAGACTATATAATAATCGTATTGAAGTTTTATACCTTTCGCTTTGTTCGCGAATGCGAAGATAATCGCGAAACGTTTCAGTCGCAATGATAATATACTCAAGCTTAACGCAACAGGGGAGTAATTGCCATATCGTTGAAATTCAATTTAAACTGTGCTGTTTCTTTTTTTTTTTTTTTAATGTCGTGTGTAATCATCGCACAGAAGAGATGAGCTGACACGGGGAAACTAATTAATAAGTACCCGGACCTGTAATATAATACAATATGCGGGGTTTGGCACGCGGCAAATAGTGTGCCCCTTGATGAGCCGTCGAAACGAAGGCGATATGAATTCTCCCAACTACATAATAGAAAGCCCGTTTCGTCGATTAGCATAATCACGCCAAGTATTACGTTGGTCTGTTAACGGTCAATCATGAGAGTTGCGGGTGTCAGAGGAAAAAAAAAAATTAAAATAGATTTGAGCGTAGTAATTTCGTAGGCACGAGCTCAAGATCAGAGAGTTTTGACACCGTGCAAGCGATAGATTTATATTTCTCTATATTTTTTTCAATTTCATCGAGAGAGATAGCATTGTATTTCTCAGAGAAGCAAAATAATCAAGATACAGACTGAATATTGTACTTTCCCATTGTTTTTTTCTGGATTCACAAAGTTTCCTGTAACAAGCCTCATAGAGTTTTGGCTTCCCGGAAGAAGAATGAGCTTTTTGCAACTATTAATTAAAATTTTATTCTCGTCTGGTGGAAAGACTTTCGTTGATAATTATTTTGAAGACCCTCATCGAAAGTTACATGATTCCCGAAGCTCAGAAGGCTTCCGATTACTAGCTCCAGCTTTTGACTTCAACACGGGTTTTATTATCCAGCTCTAATTTATATTCTGAATTTTCGAACATTGGTACGAAAATATTCGAAAAATGTTGGTTTTCTTTCATGGAAACAAAACTTTCCACCGTGAACCCAAGTGTCTATATGAGTGATAGGCTTGGCAGAAAACTCAACGCGTACAGTCTCCTATACCGCTAGCCAGAGGTAGCCTGAGAATCCGCTCACTGTGTACTCTGTTACGGTATGCACGGGGGGGGGGGGCTCGCATACGTCAAGGTAAAAAGAAAGGTTAATATATCTTAGGTAACACGCTCGGCCCTGGTCATTATATTCTCTGTCGGTTTCAGTATCGAGCATATGGCGTGCGTCTAAGAAGCAGAGCTAGATATACATGTCGAGGGAACGTCATTGAACATACCGAATCAATTTGCCCCGGGTCCTTACAGTCCCGCAGCTCAAACGCGGACGGACAGTGACAATGAAAGATCCTCGTGCCTAAATAGACAATCGGCTGCGATCGCGTTGATAGTACAACCGTCGATATCGCGCTGACTAATCGAGACAATGAGAACTTTCTCGTTCAATGTAACATTCCATTGTTATTAAAAAAAAAAGACAAGAGGCAAACGGATTTGGTAATTTCTTTTTTTACTTGGACATTCAACGTGTCGCATTCTCGTTGAGAAAGCATGTTTCACGCGCAAGCATCGCTTCCTCATGAAGAAATGTTCGTGATTGTTAGGACAAGAAGCAAAAATAATAAAAAAAGACCCGCAGATCTATTGCCACTGATTAGCCATTTCCATTGCCAGACACAAATGTAATGTTCAAGTTTAACTGGCGCTATTTCTTATGATGCACACACTCAACATTAGTGCACCCCCTATATTCCATTTGTCTCTGCTGCAGCTTATACTTACTGCTAGATGATCCAAAGTGAATTCTGTAGGATAGAAGACCCTCGTTCGTTTTTCACTGGAATCGTTTTGCCACTGTTCAATCCCCGAGTAATAGGGTTGTGCGAATTATTAAAAAGTACAGATACTTTATCGTTGTAAATTTCTGGGATATCTGTGGGACAATCGTATGGAAGAATTTCCTATATATACGAACTTTCGAATAGTTTCAAAGACCACCGCAGTTGGCCGATCGGCGTCCTACGAATTGCAAGGATATCCACAGTTCCAAAATCCAATTATTCAGGCAGCAGCGAGTGTATTTGGCGCATCGCGAATACATCGCCCATGATTTATTAGTCAATTATGACCAGCGATTCCCAGGGGGGGATTTATCTGTATCCAGCTCAAACCAAAGTTATGCAAGTAACATGCGTTGCTCGGCGCCTTAAACAAACCTGCGAGCCACGCATAATATATATACGTTATATATCCGATGGGTATCGAGCAAAGCCGCAGCTCTCGGGTTATAATGCACGCAAACTGTATGGTATACTGTGCGCTAATGATAAATTAGTCTGGTGCCCGGGCGTGAAGCGTAACAAAATGTTTCTCTCACGTTTGAGTTCTCGCTCGTATGGGGCTTTCGGTTTCGCTCGCGCTGTACGACTGCGAGAGCGCGCGTCCTATCGCGTTTATTTTTTCTTCTTACACCACGCGGCAACTCGTTTGTGAATTGGTTCACGTTTCTGAAATTAATTGGATCAACACTTGCGATGCGGAATTTCTTTTTTTTTTTTTTCGCTCAATTGAAAAAAAAAAAAGGTTCTTGCAATCCACACGAGAAGAATGAAAGGAAGGAATGTATTGCAACATGCAGCGAGTATCAGCAAGCTCCGTTGATGCTCCTCCCTTCGCGCTGCTTACGTTGTCTGTCCACTTTTGTTCGGTAGGTTATCGGCTCTTTGCTTTTGTTTTCACTCCACTCCTTATGCCTTTGCCGTGACAATATCTCGCTCATTGCTCTTCTTCGCCCCGGAGTCCTTTCTATCTTCACCTTGCCATTTATTACTCAGTTAACGGTTTTACGCCCATACGCGCAAGTTCTGCTGAGTGAAAAACTCTCAGGATTCAAGACTTTTTTCCGTGTTTTGGAGCTCGCGTGAGTTATGCTTTTTAAGTATACGTTGAGTGTGCGTTTATTTGAGTGGTGATGAGTGCGTAACCTTTTGAATGAATGTCAATGGTCCTTTAATTTATCGTTTAAGCTCACAATATCAAGGAACGACTGTTTTCATATCGTCATACGATATCTTGAATCTTTTCGCAATGTGAACACCCGAGAAAAAAAAAACAGTTTAGATCCACACGTAGATCATCAGATCTACAGTTTAGATCATACGTAGATCTGACTTTTGGAAAATCATAGATCTACCTAGATCTCCGTATATATAATATTAGATTTACGTGCATTCGAGTCGACCTGATATTGCGTTTACGTAAATCTACTCCAGTGGCGGACTGGACCAATTGTACATTGGTTGGTTTGTCAAAAAATTCAACAATATTTCAAATATTCTCAGCAACGGTCGATTGACGATTGGTTTGACGAAAAAACAAAACCGAGTTCCAACCTCTCGACTGTTTTGCTTGGTTTGCCTGAAACCAACCGAAATTCAATCATTCGAGAGTAGCATCTGCGATTGATCGAAGGTTTTGGCTCAACAAAAACCAATCGCCCTTGAACCGTTGAACCCAAAAAGTGATTGAAACTTGGTCTTCAATGATCGGAATACGATTGATTTGGGGTTGAATTTTTGCACAAATCAACCGCGGTCGTCATCGGATTGGAAATTGATTCATCAAGTCCGTCAGGGTCGAATGTCAGTAGATTTTTCTTAGATGCGAGTATATCTAACGGAGATCCGGGTATAGATCTAATCGAGGTCTAGGTCTAGTTATGATTTTCCAAAAACTCAGATTTACGTAGCAGATCCGAAAAATAACTAAATTTGATCCGCGTATAGATCTAAACTGTATTTTTCAAAAGAATCATTACACAAACCTTGTTTCCCAAAATACAGCACATACCTCGAATGTGATCGGGGCAGTAAAAGTTTAGGAAAACAACGTTCCACAAGTGCTAAAGTTAGTATCGAAGTATCGAGTCATGAAAGTCCATTTGACCGATGTGGAATCCTAAAAAATGAGTTCAACCCAAGGAAAATATGTCCCCGAATCCATTTTGGGCCTTGCCCCGACAACCCGAACCCTGTTAATCTCACAATCGAGATATTTGGAATATGAAAAATGTAATAAAAGTGTGCCCCCCTCCCCCATATTCCTCGGGCAGTCGCGAATTGTTGGAAAGCTCGGTAAGGAGATAGATTTTTTTTACGCGATTATGGTGGAGGAGACGCGATATGTGGAGGTGGTGAACGCGGCGAGTTGTGGCTATGCCGCCGAGGACGCTCACCGATGCTGGTGGTGGTGGATCGGTGCGCGATGCATGAAGACAGTCGATGGTGGTGGCTGTTAACTACACGGGGGGGGGGCCCCCCTCCGTTATAACACTCCCTTCTTTGTTGCTCGAAAACCGGAGTTCCCTAGAAAGGTGACTATGGGCATGAAGACAGGAGGCATCGAGCACGTCTCACTTGCAACCAGTCACCTTTCTCTCCTCGTGACCGTAGCATATGTTTTGCGATCGGGAATGGCGCACTCGCGGCTCTGATATATAGGCGCTTCAACATTACAGGCCACAACAATATCGAGATCTTAACGAACGAACAGAGCGCGGATTATACGAATCTTTCATTCACGCTGGCTATCGAAAATATCTCAATCGTTTGCGCGTTCATCTTATTTGCCTATTTGCTCATTGTTCCATAGATTGTTGAAACGTAAATTGGGCAGGATAAACGAAGCCAAAAGAGGGGGAAATTGACGAATCGAAGGGAGCGATGTAAATTTTCTTATTCGGGTAAAAAGTGATTTTTTTTTTTTTACGAAAGCTTCGCAATATCATGATAGTACAGTGAAGATCATAGGGAGAAAATATATTTACGTAGGTGGTACCTGCATCGAATTTAAAATAGCTCGAAATTTTCCTTACGCGAAATATACGCGCACAGAGATAGAGTCTCGTTGTTTCTCGCGTATTCAAGATTTTATCCCGCTCCGTTGTCCAGACACGCGGTCTCCGCGAGTTTCTCCATCTCTCGTAATTAACCGCGGCGATAGTTAACGCATACGCGCGCTAATATACGAGTCGAGTTTCAACGCGCGAGTGTGCATATAACTTCGGCGATTCACGGGCTTGTGGAAATTCAACTTTTGTTTTTTCACTCATTGCGATTATAATATTTGAGATAAATTATTGTAATAATTCGATAGAGGGCCTTCTGTTGTATTTTCGGGGGAAAAAAAAAACAAAAACAAAAATCAGCGATCGCACGCCAGACAAGATGCTGTTAACGAGCAGCCTGATCATCGTGCTGGCTGTCGCTTCCGGAATCGGTAAGTGTCGGAAAACCGAGACTCTTGAATTTTTCTCATAATGATTGTTGAAATGATTGTTTTTTTTTTTCTCAAATTCGATCCCTCCGATTTACCCGCATATTTTTTTTTTCGGAAGTTTGTGAATGTGTGTGGGATTCAGAAAAAAAATTGGCAATGTTGGCATTTCCATAGTTGAGGTGTAAAAAAAAATGTTAAGCATGCCGAACATCATTAATATCTCACCGATATCGATTGTGACGAACATTTTTTTTTTTTTTCATATCTTAATTATGGGGATGCTCGAATTGTCGATTTTTTTTTTGGATTCCGCACACATTCCCGAACCTTCTGAAAAATATTCAGGTAAATCGAAGACCGTTGAACTTGGCGGAAAAAAAAATTCATTAAAATTTAACGACCTCTCGTGCTCGAAAAGTCGTGTGACGAAAGGAACATTTTTTGTGTCAACTGTCGATCTCCCCGCAAGGCTCCCCGTAGAATGAGAACCAAACACTGCACATTTATCGTCCATTCAGCAAAAAAAAAAACAAAAAAGTGATTTACTTTTCCATCGAATCTATTTCTTCATATTTCGTCCGGACACCGAATCAAACTGATCCTCGTATATAGAAATGCACTGTACATTGCAACGATCTTTCGACGTTTCATATTATCAAATTACCGTCGGTCTTAAACCTTTTTTTTTTTTCCCTACCATTGTCATTTTTCGAGCATCTCTGTTGCCCGGTCAGAATTAAATTAAAGTAATTTAATTGCGTGTTACGCGCACATAAATCCCGTTCGCGTCGACGTCGACGGTTGGGTATATCGTGAACAGGGAGGAAAATCTGCGGTGTACCGCCGCTGGCGTTTAAAACCACATCGACGATGTGCTTGCTCGCGAAAATGTCACTTTACGTAACACAGCACCGAGCTCCATTGGATACAACCGGTATCTCGCGGAAATCAAATGTTAATTATATTCTCTGTATCCCCGCGGGGACGTGCTCGAGGGGAGTTTTTTTTCTCCCTAGTTTGAACGAGGGTTCAAACGGACCAAGGAGAGCTTTTCTTCATAAAAAAATTACCGATTTCTAAAATTTTTTCAAAATTTTTATACTTCGCTTTTGACAGAAAAAAAAAAAACAAATCATTGAGTCAGATTTTTCTCGACAAAAAAAAAAAAAAAAAGCTTTCGATTTATTTTTGAGTAAATTGATTTCTATGACTTATTGAGGATTATCCAATGAAACCTACAGCATGGAAAAAAAATCTGTAATTAAATCAATTGAACAATCGTTAACGACAATTTGCAAATTGAATTATCATCAGTTATTATTTAATTGAATAAATTTACCGGCTAATTTATATAAAATTTTTTTTTCTCACTGCACAGAATAAAAATATATTTTCCTCACCATAACTGCCGCAAAAACACATTGCAATCTTTTCTACTCTTATTGCACGCACAAATATACTATTTTCTGCCGTACAATTTCTTCGATTGTTCCTGCAATACGCGTCTTGTCGTTTTTTTTTTTCGCAATTATCGCGTGCAACGTTCGCGATAGAGAGGATACGGTTTAGCCGTTGAATGAAGAAACTGTATATAGGCAAACGATTCCCTTACGAAATTCGACGTTGGCACATAGCAATAGCGTTATACCGATAGATATTACAAGAAATTCAATCGGGCCTCGCAATCTTGTAAAAAAAAACGGACACGTTCTACGTTTCGGGTAGATCTACTTGTGGCATAAAAAAAAAATGAATAGACATATAAATATGTATTGGATAATTTTGGACGTAATCCACAGTTGATATGTCTTCGAAAAGGTTTGTGGAAGCGTATAACGATGCCACATTGACTGTACAGTTGTGATGATATTTCTTAAAATCGTTGTATAATCCGCTAGAAGACTGTGATTGGGGTATACAGTATCGGAGAAATTTTTTTCCACGAGAAACAAAAATTGTCACCTTCGTCCTTCTCGCACGCTGTACAGTCCAGTCATTCTGGCCATTTTTTTCTGAAATTTTCTACAGAATTGATTTTGCTTTTGGAAAAAGTTCAGGATTGTTCCCTGAGTGTAAATTCAAGTGAAAACACGTTTTATCAAATATCTTGTGAACCGTGCATCATACGACAAAAATAGTAAAGACCTTTTTTATAGTCAGCAAAATTTTTTACAACTTTTATTGGAAACTTTTTCCTGTATAGCGCATGGTTTTTGATTTATAGCGCGGCAAACGCGCGGTTATTGCTAAATAACGGTTGATGTAAAAGTAAAAATTGTGATGTTTGAATACGTTTGCCGTGCTATAAATCAAAAACCATGCACTATACAGGAAAAAGTTTTTGATAAAAGTTGTAGAGAATTTTGTTGGCTATAAAAAAGGTCTTTACTATTTTTGTCGTACGATGCACGGTTCACATGATATTTGATAAAACGTGTTTTCCAAGATGTCGACTGAAGACAGCCCTGAACCTTTTCAAAAGCGAAATCAATTCTGCAGAAGATTGCATTATGAACCTACGTTTTTGGCTAGAATGACTAGCCTGATATACCGTAGAACATAGTGCGCAAAAGTTTGCACTCTCGCATCACTTATATCCTTATAAACATCACGCCATTATCTCAATTATCATCGTATCATATGATCATCGAGGCTCATTATTAGTCGCAGTATCGTCAGAGCTTATGAAAAGGTCATGCAATACAGTAAAGATACTATATAATTAAATATTTTACCGTTTCACCGTGACTCATCGCGCGAAAACCTCATCTTTTTAGATTTAATCACGAGCCAATTCCCTGCTTAAAAAAATCATTCACGATAGAATGGATTTTGTTTTTTTTTTCATGTTTAAAGTTGAAAAAAAAATTTACAGATTTACCCTACGATAGAGTCGTAGAAATGTTTATGGATCGTGTTTATGGGTTTTGTCCATTTGTCTTTTGTCTCATCGTGGCACTCGGATGGGAATATTCGTATATTTTCACGAAACGCTGTTCTTAATTCGCTCTTCTCACCGCTAATGGTGGGAGAAGATTCTCGCAAAGTCGCGATGCACGTTTAAGTGCTGTTATAAGTACGTGTCGAGTTCGCACGCGCGCGTCTGTGTTTGCTCGAACGAGGACGAACTTTCGTTCTCGAACTCCCAAGGCGACTCGACTCCGATATACTATATACCTGTTTGTGTGTATGTGCATAGCTTGTATTATACATACACGTGTGTCCGAATCGGTGACAGGGTAAAAGAAAAATTAATCGGACATTTATTTATTATCTTCGGGTTATGAGATGCTCGTTCGTGCCACACACATTTTTTTTTTTTCATTCGCAAGATCGAGAACAATCCCCCTTTCACCGTGTTTCAATTTTCTATGAGACACATTACTGGCCCAAGTACGGTGTGTCTCATTAAATCCCCATATATTGCTCAGTTTTTCAATATTTTTTTTTTTTTTCATCCTCGAGCAAGAATTGGTATAGATTTGCGTTAAAAGAATATTCATTACGAAGAAAAGATCGAAATGAGATCGAACTCGAAACTCTCGAAATGCGAGATAAATATATCGAAACTCAAAGTCACTTCTCCGAGCTGATTGGTTCATTGCGAAGCGCGCGTGATTCAAATCCCAATTCGACGAGCTTGAAATTCAAGCGCCTAACCTATAAAAAAAGCAAACGGAGAGTAAACAAAGTAGAAACGCCAGCGAGAGACGTGTGACGGTAGTCGAAGGACAAGTGGGGAAACTGTGACACTGATACCCAAATATTTGGGTCGTTCTCACCAATGTTGAGAAAGATTTCCAAATTTTTGTGTACGAATATCATATCTTCTCACTTGTCCAATATAGCCACCATCACTTGTCTTGCTAGGATTGCTAATTTTTTTCACTTCGCGTGTCCGAAATACCATACAAGGTATTGTACATGATCGTAGAGAGCATTATGCAGCTAGGAATCTTGGAAATAATAATTAATATCACGGGAGCGTGACCTCCAGCGAGATGGACAAAGGAAATGAGTGAGCGATGATGGAAAAAGGCGCGAACGAGTCATATATGTCAGCTGCGCCTGATTGTCTAGAGCGCCACAATTCTTTTCGACGAGCCGTCGTTCCTTTCGCGATAGAGCTTTACGACTACCGCAGTTTTACAATTTTTCTCTTTCAGCTTATTTCCCACCAGATCCCTTTCCCCTTCGACCAATTAGATCGATGTATGCGAAAGAAATTTATTGCAGCTGCATTGATATGAAATTGCAGATTCAAGCATGTAAAATTTATAATTTTTTCAGACCAAATGTAGCTTGGTAAGATTTTTTTTCTAATACAGTGACTTAAATTTTCTTTAGTGACAGCCAAATAGTTGTGACGTCCATTAATTGGTGCTAAATTACCTAATGATTTATCTTTAAATTATAAATTTATCAGGCACCTCTGTTGATGTGTCACTTAAATATCCTCATGGTCGGAGCACGAAAAAATCAGTTGGAATAGGTCATAATATTATATCTTGAGGCAAGATATAACTTCGACTATATATTCGACTTTATCGACGTACAAAAATGCATCCTGATACATGCATTCGCCATTTGCAGCGGTTAAACCAAACTGAACGCTGACATACTGTATTATGCTATATGCAAACTTTTCAAATGTATGCACGGTGGCTGAATATGCCAACCAGTCTTCGTCATGTTTATATGTTAATGAGACTGGGTAACCGCATTGAAGACACTTGTGCCGTAATGTATTATAACCATCTTGCTAGGCAAGTTTAGTGCTTTCACACTTATGTCGAGTTTCTCATACGCTTTGTTGGGGTTTCTCGATTGTTCACGGAGTCTTGAATTATACTGTGAATGAATTTAAATCTCGCAGAATCGAAGATTGTTTTGTACTTCATTCTGTCTAAATTAAACCCAAGCCAATGCAAATCAGTTGCTAAAACGTCCAAGGGAAGGGAGGTTTAAGTGTATTATTTCCAGCATCCTTGAATCTGAAATTTACAGAATATTATACAATTAATTTCGTTCACAATTATGTCCCCGAGTCTCGGGAATCTTCAGCAGATGCTCGCATCCATGATAGAAATCTCGCATTTTCACCGTACAACGACGTCTTAAATATTTCTCCATGCTTCAATTAAAATTCCGCGATCCCTTAGTCGCGATGGAAGTTCTTTACGATCCCATGGTCATCTTTCTCCATCCAGTGCTGGACAAACCAATGAAACGACAGAAAATGAAGGTCCAAAGAATTTTTTGCGAATCGATCTTAACAATTATTTTATGGTAAAAAAAAAAAAAATTGTCCCTTTTTTTCTTTCTCTCGGTCGTTCTTGCCGTCCAAGTATACGGCGAGCGAGAAACATGCGTGGGTGTACCTTGAATACCTTCCAAGTACAAGGATAGATTGCCAATTATTTCGAGCCCTGCTCGTAAATGCTCCTCGTATGTTCATCTATATATTATCCTCGTCGTACACGTTGCACGTATGTGCAAAAAAAAAAAAAAAAAAATGTGTGTATGTACCTCGAGATACTTCTCCTTTGTTTTCGTCTCCCTCGCTCTTTCCATTATAGCTGCTTTCCACCGTGTACATATGCATCTTGGGTGCATCTTCAGGGGAGGGCTCATGCCCTCTGTGCTTGTACCTTAAGCTGTACAATGCAAGCAAGTAACTTATAGGATATGTACCTCCCTTGCAATTTCCAGACCGTTGTTTCATCGGGCTCCAACCGTTGAGACCTGGATGGTGATTATTCTTGCTGGGGCATCCTAGGCCTCAGCGTCTTATTTATACGAGCCTTGGAACCGTCAGCGTGTGTATGCTACACGTGTACGTATACGGACGGGGGGGTAAAATGGTCCGTTCAATGGAAAATTGCGTTAGACGGGGTACATCACCTGACGATCAAAAAACGCAGCTGTTTTTTTTTTTTTCTTCAAATGACTACACGACCTTTATGACTTGCGTTAGTTTAAAAAATATAGGTAACTTTTAGGAATTTATTTCACAAAAACTATTCAGTCAGCCATTCACGTATTCGACAGGTAGATTTTATTGAAATTTCCTCCGCGACTACGTTTGAAATTCTTCGAGCCCTCGGAGTTAGCAAGTTTCCTCAATCGACATATGAAATGTCAATCGATGCTGGAGCTATCGATCTTGGCGCAAAGAAATGAAATTTTTGAGATAGTCCGTTTTGTCCCGAAGGTCCATTTTGCCTCGCTATCCCGAGAATACATATATTCACGGGACCATTAGCAAGAAGACGTCGTATTGTAGGACATGGCGAGTTACGTTCTTTCGTTCGTTCACTGAAGTTCGTAAATCCATCTTCTTTGCTCGGTCACGGTGAAGCCAACGACGAGTCAAGGAGTATATCCCCGCGAAAGAGAGACAAGTAGATAGGAAAATCCCCGGGCTTACTAGTCAATGCGGCATCGCAGACGAATAGTTGATACAAGGGACTCCTTGGCGGATGCTTCACGTTCCAGTGTGCAATTCACACTGGACGTATATGTGCCTATACATGTATGCCGGATCTCTATGGCAAATGCCGACTATGTGCACCATGTTGTACATCACGATCCACTACATATATAACGCGTGATGATAATACACACGTGCATACCAGAATCGTACTATATACGGGCGAAGATACTTCGCACCCTTCGCGATAAATAAACACTCCAACGCTCCGCGTCCTCTCTCCGCCTCTGGTGTCACGCTGGAGGCTCTTGATCTTTTTCTTCTCATCGGTGTGCCACATACTCCCCGATACAAGGGTATACCCGTACTTTACCCGCATCCAGCATCAGCTTTATCGCTGCAAGAGGCTCTGCATGGGCTGCATAGTTTTGCCAGACTCCAAGTTGTGACTTTATCCCCCCGCACAAACGTCCATGTATCCAACTCCCCAGGTATAAGCTTGTTGCACACAGTACGGAGTCGCACATACCGCATATGGTGTACCTCGTGCACTCCGATCAGTATAGTTCTACAGATATTGTTCCAATCGGAGTCGCGCCTAGCGTTACACATTGTTCGCATAGCGCAAGAAGACGAACAATCCCACACAGCATTAGATATTCATTGTACATATTTTGCATGTTCCAGAAAAAATATTCGAATGTTCATAGAACATTCACTTTTATCTGAGGTATATGTTCTGAATGTGTAATGAACATGACAATGTCACCCCAAAATGATATCTGCAAAATGTCGATGGGAACATTTAAAGGATATGTATACTATATACACGAATATACACGAATATCGTGTACATAGTATGCATGTCCTTTAAATGATCCCATCGACATTTTGCAGATATCATTTTGGGGTGACATTGTCATGTTCATTACACATTCAAAACATATCCCTGAGATAAAAGTGAATGTTCTATGGACATTCGAATATTTTTTCTGGAACATGAAAAATATATGTACAAGCATTATTATTATTTTCAATGCCTTGGGCATGGTGAACACACAATCAATAAAATACAGTTTAAAAACTTAATTGAGAAATAATAAATACGACGAATAAACGTGGTGAATCACCTGATGCATAAAAGGTTAACAACGCGCGAGGACTCGTCTAACATAACCTAACACAAATTATAAACTAGAAGAGGTGGAAATAATATATCAAGTCGAACTATATTTACAATTCCTATTATGAATATAATACTCTCGTACGTACACGCGTCAATTTGTAAAATAATTTTCCTGGTTTATTCTTAAAACACGTGCGGCGACAAACTTTCGTGCGCGGGATTGAGTGAGAATGAAGCCTTTATTCGCACGGTAACAGCACTGCACTTCCACTGGTTGCTTTCTTCGCTGAAAAGTCACGTGAGCAGATATCCTCTTGGATTGGCCGTCGATCGCAGCGCAACTCATATTCTGGCGCGAATTTTGAAACGTAAAACAGCGAAAGCTTTCTGTAATACGTTCTCAAAATAGATAAATAGCTCTGTATACCTTCTATCTTATATTATTCATCGTACTTATTCATATATATAATAATTTTATCAATTTTTTTTACTCGTTTTTCAACTAAATTATTAATTGATTAAAAATGTACCTACATAATTTTTTCCAACCCAATTGAACGTAGTTATTCGATAATTATTATATATACTGTTTATAGTGAACGAATATGCTTCAGAAATCACACTTCTATGCAAGTCCGTGAGCTGTGGGGGTATCAGAATCTTCAATTACGGATTCGAACATTTGAAAACATACGGGGAATATATAACGACGAATATCCCGGAATGTTCTAAAAACGCATATACATATAATATTCATGATATGCTCGTAAATGAATATCCTTCCGGGTATGTACATAAAATATCGTTTTCACATGCACGATATTTTTTTCACATTGTGCACTTATTTTGTACATACGGTGAATATCTAATGCTGTGTGGGATCCTTCGAGACGCTCCTCCGAGGTACACACCACTCTCCCATTGGGATAATATCAGAGAGGCGGATAAAGATAGCTGGGTAGGGTATAGCATTGCGGATTTTTTTCTCGCCAGTTCATTTCTCTTCGTGATTATCCATATATACTTCGTACTTCGTGCACTTTGTTTCTGTATCTTGCTCACTCGGTTCATCGCGACTCCTCTCCGTAAATGCATCGGCAGTGATGAAAAAAAAAAAAATGGGATTCAAGGCCCAAGCTATCACTGTTCGTCGAGCTCTCATAAATCTCTGCACAGTTCACAGCGAAAGAGATTTTTTTTGGAATGTTAGCCTTATATAGAACAAGTTAGGGTCGTAGGGTTTCTTGAGAAGTTCTGGAATGTCATCGACCTTGCCCAATGTCTTTGTTCTGTAGGAATATCGCACTTTTTGGTGAAATTATTGAAAGGACTTCTCGTTCCTAATAATGACTCTGTGTCCTTATGATAGATGACTGTAATAGCAAAGTAAATCTTGACGAGTCCCTTGGTTTTTTTTTTATTGACGAATGAGCAATGAGAATGCAGAACCGCATTCCAGATGGGTCATGAACCGATCGGCTAGGCCTGTTGAATTCTGTTTTCCGTTTACAACGTCTCAATTACTTTACGAAATAATAACACTCGGATTTGATGATCCAAAGTATCTCGTGTCCCGAGTAAAAACACGGGTCCTTGCATCTTAATGTCTTCATCAATCGATAAATTCACCCGGGAATATCGTATTCTTCAGTATCAATATATGTGTTTTTATGTCTTCGCATAAACGTCGCGAGTATAACACCCACGTTTCTTATATTATACCTATGCGCAATATAGTCTGCGATATGGGATTCCCAGTCATCCATGCTGAAGTTAGTCGACGATGAGATTACTGAAAGAACGAGGGACCGTCGTTGCATGCTGTCTTTTTTCCGATCGTTCACGCAGAGAAATTATGTAAAAAGTCGAATCAGGAGAGGCTGGTGGACTCTCCTGCCGCGTGTTGTCCGTTGTCGATATACTTATACCTACTATATGCCTAGCCTCGCTGTACCGACGTATCTGTACGGTATTATAGGTATACGCGTCTCTTGCCACTTTACTTCCAGCTGGTTAGCTGCAATTTCTCGTTTTTTACGAGCATCTACGTATCGGCCTACAGGATTTATCAAAATCGGTAAGTACGACGAGTTGACTCGAAGCGCCTGCATTTTTGTTCGTCTCTATAAAGAAGGCTCGAAAGATCGGTGCAAATATCGTATGAGACGATAGTTTTTCGTGATGAAAGTACCAATTTGATGAACAAGTGTCAAAACAATGAGCATACAGTAGGATTTCAATGATTTTTCTCCAGCAATTACGAACGAAAGTACATACCAATGTGGCTGCTCGCGCAATGTTATGAATGAAATTCAAGAGTGAACACGATATTTCCACTGTACAGTACGACCTCCGAATAAGAACGCCCGGAATAAGAACGGTTCCCCTATTTCTCGTTCGAGCGCTTCCCCCACTTTCGAGCGTTCTCATTGAGAGGTCCGCATGCGAAAAGGAGAGAGAGAGAGAGAGAGAGACAGAGCGAGTCCGAGAGCGTGGAGCGCGCGCCTGGTGGGGGTACCAGAAATATAGACAAAACTCTTCCCCTTGGGGGGCTTTACCGTTCTTATTCGGAGGTCGGACTGTAATTAGGGGTTTTGGTAGATCCTGTATAATACACATCACCATAAAATCTCCTCGCCGCAGAATCGTCCCATATTATTTCCACGGTCTTCCATTCGTTTGCCTTCCCTTATCGTATCACCATTGCTTCACGGATGTTTTGCCACACCGAGAATATTGGAGTCCGAGGAAGATAGGGGCCTCGGACTCTCCAATCGTTTTTCTCCTTATACCGATACATAATGCACGTAGTATCTTGATACGTACACACTCTTGGGATCATGTACAGTCCGACCTCCAAATAAGAAACCAGAAGCCCCCAAGGGGAATAGTTTTTCCTAGAATTCGGATACCCCCACCAGGGGCGCGGCTGCACGCTCACTGCCTCTGTGTCTGTCTCTCTCACTCTTTTCCGCATGCGATCGAGCTCGGAGCTCGTGTCGTAGTGGGGGAAGTGCTTGAGCGAGAAACTGGGTAAGGTTTCTTATTGACGGGTTTCTTATCTGGAGGTCGGACTGTATCGAGTCTCAGCACCGCTGAGACGGCGTAGGTCAGGAATTTTTTTTTTCTTTTTTCTTTCTCATCGCGGAGACCTTATCGCCCACGCGATCGAGAAACTGCGATAGAAATCGTCGTAGCGCGGCAAGGATGTATCCTCGTCACTCTGCGGTAATATGACACAAAGGCATAAGGTTAATATGTTCCATGAGTGACGTATGTGCGAATAATCAAATCGTATATATGCGTTCGCTGTCAGAACTCAAGCCGCAGGATTATCGAGGTTCACGGATCTACAAAGGTGGAGATTTTTCTCAAATGCAAATGATCATGATGTATGATGGAGCGGTGGTAGGAGACTGGGTATCCGCATTGCTTTGATCGAATTGCATACGCGTGATATAACTGCCTCAATATAATTGCAGCAGGTTGAGGGGTTAGGTATACTTTTATATTGTCCGCAGGCCGAAAAAAGTGAAATTGTAAATTCACTTTTTCACTTCAAGTACAAAAAGTTTTGTACTTGAAAAAGTAACATTTGAAGAATATATATTGAGTAATTTATTTCGGTTAAAAATGCACGGGCCAAATTTTCAAATCGAATATCTCCGGAATTAGGAATTGTTATAAAATTTTTTTTGAACTATAAATGGCTAAATAAATAATTGGATCATAAAAAAGGATATTATAAAAGTATTTCAGATATTTTCCAGATTTTTTTGACGTTTTTTTTTTTCGAAAAAATATTAGCAGGACTTTTAGGATCCATATAGTACAGACGGTGTGCCAAAATTTCATAGTACAGACGGAGGGTTAAACCACGCATAAACGGTTGTGAAAAATTAGCACTCATTTCATTGTGTAGTGTGAAGCGCAGTACTTTACCTTGAATCGTAATTTCATTGCCAAACATTCGACGAATCTACTTGTTTTGTTTTCATGTAATCCATCGAAAGCTGATAATTTCGTGAAAAAATTGATCATCAAATGAATCACTTCTCCAGTATTTGAGTAGTTTTATTTTTCAATTGAACCTTATGGCGAGCTCATTATTTCAAATTGAGCTAATTATTACAAATTCGGCAACGCGTTCCGAAACTTTTGCAGTCTTTAAAAAAAAAACAAAGTGTTTCAAGACAAAAATATTTCCAATTCACAAAATTCTCCAACAGATGCCAAAATGCAAGGACAATCTTGAAAAAAAAAATTGCAAAATTTCACTTTTTTCGGCTTCTTGACTATACACGTATAGACCATTGACAACTCCAGTGAGCATTTCGTATATATTTCTGTATGTCACGGTACATATAATGTGTCCTTCCGATCGTTCGATAAATTTCGCATCGATGATGGTTGTTAAGTTTTTCTAATAACAGCAACTCCATGGCCTATTATGCAACCGATCCCTGATACGTTACCCCTTGAACAACGCTGTACATAATTCACTTTTTGCATACATATATAAATACAGCTGTAAGATTATGGGCACAATTATTCATCTTCGTTTCGTCTTCCTCGTCGCTTCTTGTCTTGGAACGAAATAGCTATACGCAACGTTACGTAACGGAGTTAAATTTGCTCGGGGTATAATGTCACTCCTCGTTTCCTTCATTGCTCATCCTCTGTATACTGTCTAGGCCGTTTACTTTTGCTTCGCCTCAAAAGTATAGGCATTGAGTCATGCGCGTTATGGTCACCGCTTCTTCTTCTTCTCCATACCAGTTTTCCTTCTTCAAGTCGTTTTTCGTCACTGTGCCCTGTCGTTCGAGCATCGTCTCGATTACCGTATATACACTGCGTATACATGCAGTTGCTGTTGCAATCACAAAAGAGCCCGAACATCATTTTCAAGAATCTGGAACGAAAAAAAGAAAACAACCATTTAAACGAATATTACGTTACAAAATTGCATATAAAATTTTCAACATTTTTCTCGTCGCATATTCGGAAAACAAAGTCTGTATATTATTGACAAACGAACAAAAATTTGTCAACGACGAATTATATGGATTAAATTATCCTCTCAATTAGCGAACGTGTAACGGTAACGACACGTATAAGGTCATATAATTTTCGTAATTGGTCTGTAAGACACGTGATGTTTCACGCTTCGAGGACTAACGGTAAATGATGCATTTATTATGTGTATAAAAAAAAAATCCATCATCACTTTGGGGCAATATATATGCGAAAAAGAGCTTCATCCTCCGTTACGTCCGAAATGTATTTCGTCACACTCACGGACATGGTCATCTCATCTCGCGGCGGTTCGTCGATCCGACGAGCTCGTCATTTTTCGTATTCCTCATTCTCCATATCCGTCGCCTTAATTATATCAGCCTATTAATCAACCGCTCTTCACACGAACTACGAAAATTAATCACTTCTCTCCCAACAATCTTCGAGCCTGTTGTGGCGCTTACCGATTTTGACACATTCATACGATATAATGAGGGTCAAAATTCTTTGAACATTTTTTTAATCCTTTTTTTTTTTTTTTTTTTAATATTTCAATCACTCGTGGCACCATGTTCCGCTGGATTTGAGTGACTACTTCCGCATGCACGTACACTTTCATCGGGATTTGTAATCGGAATGATCGGGCCCTCATGTATATATATTTATGATTTCTTCGGTCTGTCATTACCGCGAGGCCATTTGACCGTGACCACTTGACCAAACTGAGCTTTACATGTCTCGCTGATGGTACTGTTTGTACACAGTCGTTAATCGGCTGGTTTTTTCTTCAGCCTTTCTTCAGGTTCGTTAATTTACCGTCATTGTAAAAACTTTTCTTCTCAGACGCAAACACGATAATGTTAAATATTCGTTAAATAATTTCCTCCTTATAATATAACTCGATATAATACAAGCTGTTATTCTCAATCCCCAATGTCATTGGCCATTAAGACTTTTGGATATCGCGCTGTTCCTCTGTCTATAATTTGTTTTTTTTTCCCCCCCTACGATCTTAAATCTCGTAGAAAATGCAGTATACACTCCGTATCTAAAGCCCCATGACCGTATAACACACAGTCGAAGGAGAAAAACGAGAAGGAATATTCTATTCTTGGCAAAATTAGCTTGTAGCGGCGTCTATGATTACCCTGCCCCCTCCCCCTTCGTGAAATTTACCACTAAAAATCAGCATGCAGTTCCGTCTGTATAACGATATCTATAAATGCATGTTGTAATAAGAGCGTCATAGCCGAAGCCGCGCGCGCTTTAACGACAATTTGCCAGGCTGCAGACTCCATAAAAAAAAAAAAAAAACCCGCGTCTCCTTCGTTAAGCGATGATCGGTGCTTGGGAGAGACGAGGAGACAGGAAAATCTTACGAAATTGTGCCATTTCGTGTTCTAGTTGAGAAAATTATCGCGGAATTTGCAAACTCCCGCGCGACCTCCTACGACGTTTGAGTTTGGTTCAATTTTTTCTTGCTCGGCTTATTATATTCATAAGTGCTGAGAGCCCTCGGGCGCATGTTTCACGACGAATTATCAAGAATGATGGGAAACAAAAAAAAAAAAAATCGTTCGCTATTTTGAAACGCCGTAAAAGGAAATTTCGCAATTCGAAATTCCGTGGTATATTTTTTTTTGGATCGGACGTAATTTATTTGTTTCGAATTTGAATCAATGATTCATCCTCTCGTGCTGAAAATCTCGTGGTTGGTGTTTCAATTAATTTCATTCAACAGCAACATGTTTATTTCGTTAAAAATATAATTAAATCATATGTATTTAATTATATTTTTCATTTCATCCATATCTTTCAAAGAGTATAGCTTTTTTCGTTTACGAAAATGTCATCCTAACGAGAGAGTCCTTCTCGGTCAGACTTTTGGATCTGAACTCACTTGCCAGATATCTTGAGATCTCCTTTGTGAGAGTTCTGGCTCCTGTGAGCGGATAATCATCGGCCTGTTCCGCAGGTCTGACTCTCTGTGCCCTATTGCGTCACGCTCGTCAGGAGAGAAATTTCGTCGGGTGTGGCGAGAAATCGCGGTAGAAAAAAAGGGGTGCTCGGTGATAGGAATGAAGAAAGAAAGAAACGAATGGGCAATGAAGGTAAGCCGGGTGATAATTATAGCGGATTGGTTGAGCCCGGTGCATGAGGGATATCGTATCGTGAAGCTGGAATCAAATTCCCCCCTGCTCATGTTGTACAAGCTTTCAGTCCTCGTGGTATCTGTGCGAGAAACTCGCGTCTCATAATATACTCTCTCGTTTTCTCTCGCCTGAAATTGCATATTTGCACTTACTCTCCTTTCACGAGAGCTGAATCGTGATCCGCGCTGTAATCGGTCGAAGTGAAAAAACGATCGAGATGCGAGGCATCGTGCAATTGGGAATTATGTCACGGCTAGTCGGTCGCCCGAAGAAGTAACCAGACGGTTAAGTACGTATATGTTGGTATACCGGGTGTACAAAAAAATCGTCCATTAACGAGTACGAGGAATAATTGCGGTAGCTTTGGTAGGAATAAAAGGCTCCGCATATGGATCGAGGAGAATTTTATAATCAAGTCTATCTTCGTCCGGATGAAGGGTGGGTCGGTTTCGATAGGGCTCTTGAAGGGAATTGTACGAACGGCTGAAATATTAGCTGGAACTCAAGGAAAAGGTTGTCAATCTTCTCGTGTTCCGACCGTTGATGATCCGGTACATTGGCTCTACCCGAAAAGTTCACTATCCAACAAAATTTCTATCAGAATTTAAGGATTGCGAACTAGCCTACCAAATTACAAGTCTACCAGACATGGGCGGAGTGTCTAACATCTCTACCCAATAACATCGTTAGCCAATAACAAATCTACCCAATAATATCTCTACCTAATAATAATATCTACTCAGTAAAATCTCTACCTAATAACATCTTTAACCAATACATTTCTACCCATTCACATCTCTATACCCAATGACATCTTTACCGAGTAGAATATCTACCCAATAACATCTCCACCCGAGATAACATCTTTACTCAATAAAATCTCTATCTATTAATGACTGAACCCAATAAAATCTGTGCTGAATGAAATTTCTATCCATTAATATCTGTAATCAATAAAATCTCTACCCAGCAATGACATCTCTACCAGACTGAGACTTTCCTTAACATCTCTACCCAATTAAAAGTCTGGCATATAACAACTCTCCGGCGTAGCTGATGGTATGCTACCAGAAAATAACCTTACAGGGTAACCTTTGTAAGACGTATAATTGGTTAGAGATTTTAACGAAAGCCTCATTCTGGCAGAGATGTCGGGAATCTGATAGAGTTGTTTTCCGGTAGAGTTATAACTTCGATAGGCTTGTTCGGAGAGCCTAAATTCCGGTAGAGATGTTATTGTGTATTGAAGTTTTATCCCTGTTTTGTGACTGCTTAAAACGTCACACCTGTCACAACGTGAAAAAAAAAGAAAACTAAACAAACAATCATTATAAAGAAATGAATTCGCTAATTATCCTTCATAATATTATGAAATCGAACGCAGACTCATCGACCTGACCGTTTTTACAAAACTTCTGAGTGGGTTCCGGTATTTTCATCTCTCTCTCTCCTCTCTCTTTGACATATTTGATATTCTATACCGTCGGCCAAAAAAAATTCGCTTGTAACCAATTAGTCTCTTATTGATCGTTTCAAGGCGTATAATTTGCGCGCCACGAGATCATCGACGAATGCGAAATATAAAAGTGACAAGAGCGCACTTAACCTCAAAATCTGAGTACCGCACTTTCACCGCTCCGAGCGTTTGGGTAAGTTCGATGACGTCCGGCACCACCCGAAATAACATCGGTCTCCGAGACGGTTAAAAAAATGAAACGATCAAATCGATTATTGGCACGATTATCGCGTTCATTTTTTTTTTTTACATCTGATAAGAAAAAAAAATTATACCGAATTCAGAAAACGGGTAAAGTTGCTCAACGTCTTAACAGTTTCGGCTTTTTCTTCTTCTTCTTCTTGAATTTCTGCAAAAAGTCGAAAACAACTGAATTTAAAGCACTCATCTGTATGCCGTAGACGCTTATGTGCTTTATACTATTGCGAAAAAAGGTGAAAGCAAGCAAAAAGTAGGACCTGCCCTGAGTTCATTGAGTTTTAATGTGTGCGCATGCAACAAAGGAAGGGGTTTTCTCGCGGAAGGTATCCGTGGTGCCTCCGGTAAGATCGTAAAACAAAAATTTCTTGGTTCGATTGCCGAAGTACAATTAGCGCAAATCACGATGCGATTAAACGTTACTATATGGCATACAGGCTCACCGGCATTCACTCAACCGCACGCCCAAAGTTGGAAAATTACACGGTGGTCCCTGTTCCGAAAAATATAATAAAATCAGCTGTTTCGCACGACACCGGCAAAAAAAAAAAAAAACAAAAAAGCGACTCGTATTCCCTCGGGACACAGTGAAACCGTTGTATCGAAAAATATTTTTATCTTCGCCGCACTTTTGTTATTGCATCGGCAACGAAAAGTTTATTCAAACTTTTTTTGTTTTTACGATGGAACGACAAAATATAACGAACAAATTGAAAGAAATTAAATGTCAAAAAGAAAAACCTAGAGTTCATTATTTTAAAAGGTAATCATAAAGTTAAAAATGGAAAAAAAGTTCGTACTGAAAAATGGTTCCCTTGAAAATAAAAAAAAAAAAAAATAATTTAACACGAAAAAATTCCGCGCTCCAAATGTTCCGCACGTTTTGCTTATTGTTCTCATATCTGCTGCAAGTAAATTGTACCTTTCTTTTGTTGAATAATATCCAACGTATGTTTTCGTCATGAGAGACTGACTCGCTTTGGGATAATTTAAATTGGTGAAAATCAGCATGAATGAGTCTCGCGTTGAAATATAGTTGGCGATAATGGAAGAAAAAAAAAAAAAAAGACTTGTGCATAAATTAATTTACAAATGATCGAGTCCCACGCCTCTCTCTAATTAATCGCTCGCTAGTGAAGTCTGGTGTACAAAAGCATCCCGTTAACGAGTCTAGCGGTGTTATAATAATTCGTATCTGTGCGAAATTAAACGCGAGGAATGGGGGGGGGGGGGGGGGGGAGGGTTCTGACGCGCGTAATCCAGAGGTGCGGCCGACGAACCGCGCGCTCATCGCATAATACATTATTGTTCCTCACGTTCCATAAAGTTGAAGAATATTTCTCGGCATCATTCGGTACGTTATAGGCGCAACACGATATATATACGTAATAACGATCTGACGAGGATGAGATTTTTTTAATCGACCGGTCGTGCCTCATGCAGAGCGAGCTGGCGTGTGCATCGCTATAATATATATACATGCAGCTCCAGGCATTATAGCGGAGATCGAATGCATGACGATCGTCTAAGGAAAATTTCGCTTATATTCAACTCCGAATAAATCGCGTTACGCTGGTGCCAAAATACTTGAAGTTTTTTTTACCAACGTGGACCAACTTATAGCTGATTGTTTTGCGGTTTTGAAAATTGCAATGACACAGCAATACGATCCATGCAACAGAGGGCTAATAACGTTGGTCAATCCAATAAAAAATCGTTATTAAAATAATGAAAGATCGGTTACCCAGTTAATGTACCAGGCATAGTCATTAACTTTTACTTCTTTCATCTTGTCGTTTGGTTAATGGTAATTGTTTTTTTTTTTTTTTTTACATTTTTTTGGAAAATTAACAGTCTGAAAATTCTCATAAATTCGTGAGAATTCTACAAGCCCGGTTTAGGATTCTATTATTTCGAGAGTGGGTGTTTATATTCTTCGAACGAGAAACGAGATGAGCTTAATTTCTGCTCGGCTTTTGGGTCTCGTGAAACCGTCTGGAATTCGCGACATATCGTTCGCCCCTACCTCGTTCTATATAGCCATTACAATAATGCGCGTGAAAAAAAAATAAAAACAGAACGAAACTGCAAAGAAAGAAAAATGAAAAAACAATCGTGAAATGTGAAAGGTGCATCCAGTTTCACCGGTTTTCGTGAAACTCGATTCTCGGCTCAAACGCATCAGACGTCGATGGCGCCATGAAAAAAAAAATATATATATATATATATATATATATATATATATATATATATATATCGAGTCGGTTTAACGGCTTGATAGTGTAAAAAAAAAGAAAAATTGAGAAAACGAGAAGCGCAAAGGGAAGAGGAATCCAAGAAATTTGGATCTCTCCGGGACAATAATCCTCGTAAATTTGGGGAGAAAAAAATGAATATTTAAAACACACTCATAGGTGGGGCATTAACGTTGGCAATAATTAAGCATGCTTAGAATTTCGTAAAGATTGTCGAGAGAGAGTCCATTTAAAAATTTCGCTAATATTATTTAATAAATTGTTCGTGTTAAGAAAAAGATTTGCTATGACGCTTTATGTAAAATATTTGACAGGTAAGCAAACCTTTTTTTTCAATATGTTTCATCGATATCATTTTGGCCCTGTTATAATTTAAAGTTGACCCTGATTTTTAAACTGTTTAATTGTTTTTCGTCTTTGCGCTTACGCTAATCCTCAAAGAAGGGCACTGTCTGTACGGTCCGGTCGAACGAGAGTTCATGTATGAATTTCACAAAATAATATGGCGTGCCATATGAAAATTGTTGTGGAACGAGCCATCTCTTTACAAATGCACAATCGTTATAATATCCTCTCCGCGCAAAGCTCATAGTCCCCAAAATCGAGAAACCCTCGAATCCCCAGAAGTTCCAACTTCCCTGGACTACCGTATCGTCGGAGTCCGCTTTAGAGAGGTAAAAAAGACAAATGGTGCTTGAGATTTGTGTGACAAGTGTCGGCCCATCGAGTTTTACGTCTGCAGGAATAATTCAAAGCGTATTTTTTTTTCCTCACGCGTTCCAACATTATTTTTGGGGAGAATTTTCGACAAACGGAGACTGCCAAGGTTACGGTCGTTGTCCGATGTCCTTTCTGCGCGTGTCCTTTATACTTTCCACTCCCACACCGGTCGGTAGCCTTCGTAAGGTCGCGTGCCACAGCTGATGCCGGATTCTCCTCCACGCCGGTGAACCCGGACCTATCTGTACATGCCATTGAGCTTCTTGGCCTCTTAAAGTCCAGCGATTCCTCAAGGACTTTTCTTTAATAGCCCACGAGAGACTCGGAAGTTGACGAGCCATTTGTTCCAGATCGCAATACCGCGAACGTCTTATTGGTCAGTTCTCCATAAGATTGCAAAATTTCCTTTCTACAGCGCTCTGAGCGATTTGAAAGGTTTTCATCATATCGGTTCTCACGGACATTCGAAAGATTTTTTTTTCTTTCCAATAGCAGAGACAAAGAGTAAATTTACTCGAACTGTTACGAGAGCATGAGAAAAATGATACGATTGAGAGATATAGAATCAGTATGGATCTTCAAACCAAAGACGATATCAATGATGCTAGAACGAAATATATGATAGGATTAGGTACAATAGTTTAGGATTGGCAAAGATCGACGACAAATTGAGCCCAAACGTTCACCAAAAGTGTCTGCTCATAATAAAGCAGTTAAAAATATAATTACCCTTATCGTTAATCTCAAAATTCGCCCTTAATGAAGATTCTTCCCATCGCTTTGACGTTCCTGAAATTTGAGTTCCTCAGGCCCAATTTTCCTTACGACTGGGGCATAGGGACCCGGAGGATTCGGAGCTCACAGTGCAAACTCTCCAACTCACTTTTCCCGTTGTGCAGATATATATCCCCCTCCGTATTGAGTCTCTCTACACCGCGAAATAGACAGCCGCGCATATACTTTCAAAGCGATCAAACGACTCGTGTGTATTGATAGGGCACACCCGGCACACGGCTAATTTTCCTCATTGCTCGAGTATACCGCGCGGCTTTGCCCAGGCGCACATGAGTCACGTGTGTTGGACACGATGAAAAAAAAAGGGCTCCGGTTAGTTCCTTTCGCGTAACAAGGATACCGCCCGCGCTTTTTGCCGCCACATATGCACAACAGCGAGATCTCGCTTGCAATATGCTCGCGGTGATCTCGAGAACGCGAAACCTTGATCGATCCGTGGGATCGATCGGTCCCGCACTCCCACGGTAATTGATCGCGGTGGCAACCTTATACAGCACCAACAAGATCCCGAGTAGATGCAATCTTGCACGGCTAACGCTCCAAGTCGAAATTTAAAGCCTCCTCTAAGCCTCGAATTCTCTTCGAGAGTTGGTCAATTCTTGGGAGTGGAACCGATAACTTCTAATTATGAAAAATAGCAAAGTGTTCTCGGTAAATATATTCCTTTGATTAAACAAGCTTAAAAAAAATGTATAAAAAATTTTACGCAATATGCAAGCGCATTCGTGAAATCTCAGATACATCACCCGGACATTTTTCATTAAAAAAAAAGTGTTTGCACTTTTCACTGCGTTCAATTATGAGTTTGCGAAACGTTGGAATTTATTAAAATCCTTCATAATATACGATTGGTTGCTTGACGTGTTTAACAGAGATATCTCAAACATCTGTACAGCTCAGACAACACGATTAAGTGCGAATAGTTGACGGAAATCCCCCCCAGGATCGACTGTAAATTAGGATCAGGTGCGGATGTCAGAAAAACTTTGCGAGGACAAAATCTTTCATTGAACTAACTATGCGTTTGAGATATATCCGGAGTATAAACGGGGGCGTAGCGTTAAGAATTCCGACGAAATTAAAATTTTTCATGTCGTGTTTGTACAAGATAATTCGATGTCGAATAATTTCTTGATCACCTTGATACATTCACTGCTCAACGAAAATCAATTTGGCTCATTCTCATGGCCGTGAGAAAATTTCGTACGTGCGATTGTCAGTACGACTACGTGTGCAGTCCGTTGTAGAACAATCCTCTTTTTATTTTGGGTCAAGGTTTTCGGAATGCGCTTTATCAGTAAAAGATACTATACAGGAGAGTGTGGCAGGCGTGCTTGAAAAAATGATTTTAAATTACTTTTGGCATCAAGATATGCTGGCGCCTGCGTAATGCCAACATGCGTGGTTTTATACATGTAAAGGGATGTGGAACCTTACTCGTTTTCCAGCAGTCTGATGCGACATTATATTTTTCGTATCATTATACTATTTTCTGTCTTAACATTATCATCAATATGATCTATTTCATAATTATTAATATCACCATATACTTATAGCTTGTATAGCGCTTTCCTTGTTTGTCATTGGCCAATAATCTCATTTACTTTGCATGGAGAGGAATATAAGTGCGTATGCGCCCTTCGACAAAGCAGTTAGCTATGTCTAAGAATCGCGTAAACTTAGCCTGGTATGTCGCTTTGAAAATAACAAAATTATGAATATCCCGCGCGAAGTGCCTTCTTGCGGCGACGCGGTGAAAGTGGATCATGGGAAGATCGCATCGAGACTCCTTCTTCCACGATTAAGCCCAACCACCAATACATAGAGACCCAGTATATATAGTACAGAAAACACACGATTAAGTGCGTAGGATAATTTAATTAATGTATCACACTCGATATACATATACTTCGCTTTATACTCGGAAAAGTTTTCGCACTTTCATTAGTCAGGACTTTGATCCGAATCACCCGCTGAATTCATTTCGGGAATTCAGGTGTCGGATGAAAAAAAAACAACCCCCCAAATCCATATATCAGTCGTTCGATGGATCGGATTCTTTAAGAGCATTTAAAATATCTACTCAGCTGTGACACACGTGTGCTAGATAGTTTAGCTGACTTTTTCGAATCATTCTCAGAGATGGTTATAATATTTAGGACAAAAGTAAAATATGTTAGCGCTCTGAAGAAGCAATTGACTCAGAGCCTGATGGTCCACACTTTTGTCCCAGACGTTAGCCATCTCTGTGAATAATTTGTTCGAAAATTCGAGAGGTTACCTGTCACAGGCACTTCAGACTTCAGGTCCGAGTCACAGCGATCCACACTGCCTGCGCGTGAACTTGGCCGAATGATTCCCGTGAAAAGTCCGACTATATATATGGCTGAATCCGATAAATTGATAACCATGGCAACCGGTTTGAATGCGATGTGAAACGGCAAAGTATAGCCAAGATTGCAAAACTTTCTTCTGTGCTTGTATTTTGTTTTTCCTTTATGATATTTCTCCAATACGAGTCATAACTGGTCTTCTATACATCCACGCAATCTGCTGGACTTCCATGATGTACCGTGAAGACCGAAGCTTGTTCTTAAAAAAAAAAAAGTGGGAAATCGATTGAAATGTATCACTTGACTTCCATCCATATCGAAACTTGATGATACAATTCATGCTACATCTCGCATTCTCGCGAAACCAGGAATACAGCATGCCTGGTTTAGAAATACGGCCGTGATAACAGCAAAATGAAGATATAACTTAATGCCACGTTAAGGATATTAACGGATACTATTTTCTAGTTCGGGTGTATCAACCTGAATGCACTTATCCATGTGCACTCCAGTTGCAGATACAAGAGGTCCGTAAAATTATACTTGTATCTTCATAGTAGTAGTAGTAAGTTTTACTTGCATAGCCTTTTCGGCTTTTTACAACACTTTCATTCACTATATCACTATTACACTGGGCCCACTATTTTAGTTTTTCTGTTCATTTACGGAACTATTTTTCTCTCTCGATTTTTGCAACCTCATTGCTATTGGCCCAGTGTATTTGTGAGAACCTACAATTTAAGGTGGGTTTCGAACCACCGAGCTCGCAGAAAAAGCATCTGGAAAAATCCATTGGTGCCGGCCGCGGGATCGAACCCTGGCCGCCTGCGTGGCAGTCCAGAGTCGGACCAACTGGGCCACTGCTCGCTCTATTGTATCTTCATACATGTGTCTGTATGCTATTTTGCTGTGTGCCATACACATGTAGCGTTTTATTTGCAATCGTATAGCGCGGTTTCCGTAGGCGCGTTGTCGCCTTTATATTTCGCAGCCAAGAAATGTATCCCACGTGAGTCTTTTGCTTCACAATATCTCAGGACGTATAATCCGATGCCTGGCGTTATCCATGCGAACTTTCCGCAGTGAGCGATCGCAGGCTATCCTGGGTAGAGTCGACGACTCTCTCAACTTTACCTCACAACACTTTTCTGTGTATGACTATATTTATATACATGTATATGTGTTTCCATATACTCTCTGTTCTGCACGTCATGCGAGGGCCTTGACTCGTTTACCGCACCTAACGCACCTTTCTCTGGCAACGCGAGAACGCGCGAAATTACCGTAAAGGCTATAAGATTTGTTCGTTGGAACGAGCGTTATTACGATTGTTAAAATGCCTTCTGGCCAACGGATATTTATATATGAGACACCAAAGTGTCGAATCGATTTCCGGACTTGCGACGGCTATATAATATGGTATCATAACGGACTGCGGGCATCACAATTACGACTCTATCGGATATATGAACAGTGTGTCCGATATATCTCTTCTCGATAACATCTCTGCCAGAACGAGGCTTACGCTAAAATATTTCTATCCTAATTACAAGTCTATATCGGATAACAACTCTCCGGCGTGGTAAATGGCAAGTTAACGGCAGATAAACCTACAGGATGAACTTCTAAGACTCTTAATTGAGTAGATATTTTATGAAGAAAGTCTCGTTTTGATAGGCATGATATTGGGTAAAGATGTTATAGGCGCTGCTCATGACGCGTATAGACTTGTCCTGTGGTAGACTTGCAAATCGGTAGGCGCGTTCGGATTTCCGAAATTCCGGTAGAGATGATGTTGTTGGGTATAGTGAAATTTTTTGCGTCAATGTGTCAACTGGCCAATGGGCGTCTTCGAAAAATTGTTTATGATTCGCCGGTTTCAAACATAAATTGACCCAAGAAATTCAAATTAAGAATTTTTATTAATCACCTTTGAACGATAGAGATAGCATCGAGTCGAATGAAAAATGACAAGCGACATTTACTTTCTGAGTTATTGATTTAGCGCTTAGAGATTTATCTTTTTTCGGTATAGATCGCCCTGTATCATCGTCAATGATTCTCCGTTTCGCGTATTTGAAATTACCGAATTCATTGTTATTATAAGGAGAAAGCCTGCATATCCATACCGTCCAAGCTTCCAATTAGCGGCCGCGAAATAGCAAAATTCATAATGATCGCGGAGAAAGTTGGCCGAGAATCGGAGAGCTCGGTCAGAGCGTTACGTTCCACGAAACTTAATTGTTACGTAACGTGGGGGAACTTTTCAAGATGCAAATTTATGCAACAGCTGATCCTAAAAAAGTTTATATCTCTTTCGAGCTGTGGTTGTTCGAGTAAAAATCCGCGATTTCGGCTCGTCGATCTTTTACGATTTGCTGGTTTATGTTATCGTGACATGTCATATTATGTCTTGGCAGCAATTTTTATACTTTCCGTGCCCACACGTTTTTGAACAACGCGCCCTCTCCATATTATGCGTGATGTGCAAGTCAGGTGAATGCTTCTATAGAGGCTCAGTCAACGGGAGAGAGATTCGATTTACCGAGCCTAATGATCTTTAAAATTTTGATATAACGTATCTCGAATTTGCCGGGATAAGCGTGACGCGTCCTTTTTCTTTTTGTACGAACGCCCTCGGGACTGCTTGACGTTATAGAGAATGACCGGAGATAATATGACCGAAACGGAAGTTCATTATGCCTTAATATATTTTGGATCTTGAAGATCTTTTAAATTTCCGATTTTCCTCGAAGTATTTTGACTCTCGTCGAGGAGTCATTTCACTGGATTATCAAAAGCCACGTGGAAATCCATGCCAAATACGAAAGCGAACAGTTTCTCTGTATAATTTCTCATTTGCGCATACGCAAAACGTCGTTTTGCGTTCCCCCCGATGTTTTTATTTTCTATTTTTTTTATTTATTTTCTATCCCTCGTTTCCTTAGTCAACGTTTTATCAATTTATCGTCTCTGGTGAACCGACAACTTGTTATACTCGTTTCTATTCCCTCCTCTCGCACAAGCGCGCTATCCGCAGGTGTCCCCCCCCCCCCCCCCCCCTTTAAGCTCGCTATAATCCGGTATTTCAAAAGCGAATGCCATAAAATTAATTCGAGAAATCATTAATCCCGTCGTTTTATATCTTACCGGGAAAACGAATCGCACGGTTTTTCACGATGCACGATTGCTTTTTCGCGAGTACATGAAAAAATTTACCTCACGACAGCTTTTCCGAATATCGTTTATCATAAAAAAAAAAAAAGACACCGAAGGCCTGTTCCGGATATTTGCAAGGTGACACGAGCTCGCTCTCTTTCGTTCCGCCCATATGGTCATATATGAGCATAATACGTAAATTGAACTCATGTGGCTAATCATCGCGAACCATCACTCTCTATGTACAAGATGTAATTTTGTCGGATTAAAGTACACAACCGGATTTCGCGATCATAATGAGCCCCGATCGATTTACGAGAATTATATTTGCTGGATAATAAAAGTGTAAGCTTGAACGTTTCGTTAAGGGGCCGAAATTTCAAATGTTCGCTCCACGGATAAAAAGGCCTTGAACGAGACGAGAGCTCGAACGGCCCCGGACAACCTTCGCACGGGCATGCAATTTAGCAAAATAAAAAAATTCTGCGGTATTGCGCACTTTTTCAAAAGGCAAATAAGCAATCTTGTTCGCGCGTGTGTTGATATAAATAAAAATAAAAAAAGAACGAGTTATCCGGTCGAAGAGTATGTATAGTACTGAAAATTTCAGTGTCCGTACGTGTGCGGTTGGAGCAGGAATATATGTACAGTATTTACTTTCGATTCAGCGGAGTGTGATAGGCTATTCGAGACTGCGGCTGCGTTACTGCACTATTATATAGTGCTCATATTTTGCCGTATTTATCGTATATCTATGTATCAATGATATACAGTACAGTAGAAAGTCATCTGACAGCGATAAACGGTTCTACGGCTCAATGTCGTTGGCCTCGCAAATTTATTCAGACGGATAAACGTACAAAATGTCCGTTAGGTACACTCGGAAAGTTAAGTTGCATCGATGTCAAGTATGGTCCGCGTCCACAAATTCGGCACTTCTCGATGGATTTCTATGTTTTTTTTTTTCGGTTGCGGATGCCGAATCGTGAATGTTCCGATAGCTAGAAATCTCAGAGCTGGCAACGTCCTTAGGTTTTTTCATTGAGTCCGCGTCCAAAAGATTCATTTGATGCATATAGGGAAGGTCTTACAAGACACTTCCTCTGCGATGTTATGGGTTTCTTCTAATTTTCATCTAGCCATTGAATTAGGGTGACTGAACCAGTGAATGAACACCTACCAGTGAATGAACAGGCTTAGTATTTTAATTAAACGGCAGAGATATGATTCTATTATTATGAAGAATTTTGTATTCATAATGAAGTAAAAATTCTGAGAAAACATCTAGAAGTGATATTATTTGACGCTGTGAAAGATTTGCGATGCTATGGATTTTTTTTCGTACTTGGGGTGCATATTCATAAGAGACAGCCATGTTGTTATAACCATCTGACTGTGCATCGAATACCAGAATATTCCATATCACCTCGATTAATCTTTTTAAAAGATATGCGATAATTTTTTCAACGTTATACATTGCTAATTGTAAGCTTCAATTATATTAATGAATTTTTGATCAAAAACCCAATATTGTTTGCGATATATGGCCGTTTATTCACTGGTCCAGCTTTTTAACCTATTTCCAGTGATTGAACGAGCGTTGAAAAGGCTTTTCATAACCTCAAAACGCACGAGTATGCGTACGCATCTCTGGTTCCATTGTACGTTCATTCACTGGAAAGATAAGAGTTCATTCATTGGAATTTTTGTTCATTCACTGGGAAAATGGTAATTTCGTTCATTATAATTTTTTTTTACAAAATCCTTGCGAACAGGGCACTTCGAATATTTTTTTTTATATTCTGTGAACATTGTTCTATAAGATCTAATTAGCTCATAAAGAAATTCGTAATAAGTTAAATTATACGGCTTTATCGAAATAGAAAAAAGGCTTATGCGTTCATTCACTGGTTCAGTCACCCTAGTCAGAACAATTTGTTGATTGATTGCTTTGACCTTACATCGCTTGTTTTGTAAATATCATCGTCCATATTTTTCCTAAACGTTGGGAGGGTTTAACTCGTGGGTTGCTTGCCATATGGAACTCCAAAAATTTTCCTTTGCGACAGGACGTTGAGATCGGATTCTTAGAGAATTTTTGTTGTTCCCTCTGCCTTTTCTTTGTGTCTCATAGAAGCTTGGGGCTTAGATGCGTCGAATCATGTGGCTGTTTCACCAAGTATACCCGTGTAGAAAATTGTAAGGGCATCCCAATTTAAAAAGAGGCCCCTTTTAGGCATCAACTGGGCATTCACTATAAAGGCTTCCTCGCTATTGCCTAACTCTGGGGCCTATATACTTGGAGTTTGTTTAGGCATCCAAGTTAATTTTGTTCAGGCTTGCCCAATCTGTGCCAAAGTTGCGGGCCAAGTCGGGGTTTATTTAGGCATCCAAGTTATCCTGAAATGGCAGGCATGAAATAACTCTGTTGTGAATGTGAGGTTTTAGTGTGTGTGTATTTGTTCGCGATTTCTGTGCAATCGAGTTTGAGATTTCCTGAATCTTCTTCCTGCCTTTCCAATGATGCTAATGAATCCGCATTGTATTCCGGGACAGTGTGCCGAAGAGAATCAAGATATTTTTGATCCGGAAAGCTTGTCAAGGATGCAAGGATGTCGTTTAAAAAAAAATCGAAAAATTCATGAATAGCGTCAATGACAAATTTGAGTTCTGTATATGAAAAAGGAGAAAATCCTTGATAGCAGCGAATGAATTCCCGTGGGAGGCAAAATATTACGAAACAAAAGCGTATGGAGAGATGAATTGGAGAAAATTAAAGGTACCAAAAGTTTCCTCCAAACGTACCTTGATGATTATTGAAAAATATACTATCGATCAATGACGGTTTATCAGATTTCAATAGCTCTGAAGGAAAGGGTAAGTGAATATCGTTTTATGTGTTATACTGTACATGTATTGGACTGAGAAAAAAAAAAATTGTGCAGCTTGTTTGGGTTGAAGCTGACGAAACAGTTTAAAAAAAAAAAATCACGTCTTTTTTATCATGACTGTACAGTGAGTAAATCCTTAATGGAGACGTCGAAATTACTAAGCAATTAAAAGTTTTTCTATTCATATCCATATATACACACACACACACACACACGCGCGCGCGCGCGCACACAAAGAGACTCGGAAGTCGTATATGAAAAATCTTCCACAATTCGAGCTTGCGCGAAGCTAGACTATATATGGACGAGTGAATTCGAGAAATGTGGAACAAATACGTGTCGCCGGGGTTATTAATATACGAGCAAAGGAAGAAAAAACGAACCACGTACGTGCAACGTGGCGGGGCTGTGTACCGGCAAGAATTCATAAAATCGTGTGACGTAAACGAGATCGTCGGTTGTACCGACGTGCAATAGCCTTGCGCGATGAGAACAGAGCCGCGATTGAAAGTTGAAAAAAAAAAAAAAAAAAAAAACACCCAAAGATAGAAAAAAGTGCGATTGTCGCTGCCGAATCAATATTATTTCTTTTTTCAAGCCGTTCAACTTGTCATTGCGCAACGTACATTCTCGTATATATATAGCTGAGACTACGTGAGAATAAATGAAATATTATAAAATATATTGACATATATTATGTATACTACGTGTAATATAATTCGCCTTCGGACCGACGAATCTTGTCCGAGATACTCAAGTCTCTCGATATTCGATATCGGGATACATAATACGTGTACATGAAAAATTCCAGAGCCAAGAAACTCGGAAGGTAAATCGGCAAGACATGAAGAAATGAAACAAAGAGAAAAAAAAAAAAAAGAAATCAACGAGTCTGTGTAGGCGTTGCGCAATGATCTGATTGACCGAGTGATCGATTAACATCGAAAAATCAACGGTATACGAGTATATTTTTGTAACCGGCAACGCGGACGCGAGGAAACGAAATCGTTTATAGGCCCCTCACCATTTTGCCACCACCGAAATATACTTTAGTCAGCACGAGAGTTTACAGATGGTAGATCGGTGTTCTATTTCATTTATCCGACTCACGGGACAGTCAATATAATTTATTAAAACACATCCGCATGTGCTGAATTCGTTTTACAAAATACAATTCTTCCTGTCAAAATAGAATTCGAAGTTTTTACATTCTAACGATCGTATCGAGATTGGATTTCGTGTCTCGCACACTTGTTTTTCCTATTCGTCATTGCGTCCGTTCTTTGGGTATTGTCCACTTGGTTCTGGGTACACATCATATGCAGTCTATAATTATTTTTCAACAAAATCGCTCATCATCACGAATCTCCGTTGGTACTTTCCATTATTAAATCGTTACTATGGCTCAAAATGATTGATTAATGGAATTCATGATTCAATGAAATTTCACAGTCGACTGAAAATTTTTCATGACTATCGTCTTAAGCGATCGAAGAAAAAAAAAATTTGATTAAAATCTATAGGATCGGTATACCTGCAAGACGATTGAAACATACCAACGAGCATGCCTTTTGTAATAATTCGTTATACATATAATCACACGGTCACGCGTTATTCCTTTCGTTTTCTGCTTCGATCGGATCTCGAGATATATTACGATGAAATAATTGAGCAAATCTAATATCGATCTGTCTCAAATATCCTGCATGATAAATGTGTGTATCGTGCTGTGATATAAAAATGCCTGGGAAGTTAATTTTGCGGTTGCTATGTTATGAATAATCAACGGGGTTTTTTTTCTTCTTCACTTTCATTCCAAATGGAAGACATATAGAAATATACATATATCAATATATATATATATATATATATATATATATATATATATATATATATATATATATATATATTATAGTCACACACTTCGAAAAGTACGGGTCTACATGCGGTCGAGCATATACATCGCAATACACGATGCCGCAATATATATATATGTGCAGGCATGATAAAAGTGAGGGCGCAAATGCCTCTCGCAGCTCCTCCCACACTGACGATAGTTTTCTCGGTTTCATCTCGTGACGAAGATAGGGAAAGGTTAGATACGACGGGGATTGGCACACCCCGGCATGAATGTAAAACACATGTACGAGATAGAACACACACACACACACACACACACACACACACACACATATAGTTATATGGAATACAATTGCATAGCAGAGTGCACCAGTTGGCAACGATGCTAAAATAGTACAAAAGAGTTAGTGAGAACTTGAGTAAGGCCTTCGCCTCGCTGTCCGTTTCCATTCCCACCATGCAGTACTGGACTTTTCCGAAAGAACTATTTAGAAGGGATATCTCAGATCATGCGGTAAGAAAAAGTCTTATTTTCCGGCCAATACGATAATGGTACAATCTCTGTCCTTTCTTATTCATATATATATTTATCTATATATACACACAAACATACAAAAGTAATTCCGAAATGAGAAAAAAAAAAATAACGTGGACGATCGTTCAATTGATTGGTACTGAAAAAAAGGTATTTATATCTATACATATATACATACATATAAATACCTTTTGCAGTACCGATCAATTGAACGATCGTCCAGGTTGTTTTTTTCTCATTTCAGAATTACTTTTATAGGTTCATCGGCACAAAGCTATATGCACCCTCAATCGGTGTCGAAGATTTTGCAATCGCACTCATACCCACATAAATAAATATATGTTTTGTCATTCACCCTCGGGGCTAAGCTATTTTTATGTCCAGCAATGGCAATCGCATTCGCCATTTGGCTTCGTTATAATCCTTTCGACCGGTATCAATTAACCGGGCAATAATCATTTTTTTTTTCTCATCGTCAAGATATGGAACATAAATTTTTTCCCGCGATTGCTTGTCCACGTTCAGTGGTATCAATTAAGATGAATTTTAAAAAAATGCACCATTTATGTGCGCATAAATGGATGCGAAAAAAAAATAAACGTTTAGTTGGGGCACACGATGGGAAATCTGAATTTGGTCTTGCGCATGAGATTGCGCGAAATATTTTTTTTCTATAATGACGAATTCTTCGGTCATCCTTTTACGCTGGAGACCAGAGAATATTAATCTTACAATTAGTGTCTGAAATTCGTAATAATCGACACGGGTAAGGAAGTAGCTTGGATATAATCCTCGAACGGTAAGTCGAAAATTCTCAACGAAGAAACGAAAAATGTCGACTGGAACTATTAGTGGACATTTGAATGTCTCTTTCATCGGCTCACAGCGATCAGCAGTCGCTCTCTCTTTCTCTCTCTCTCTCTCTCTCTCTCTCTCTCTCTCTCTCTCTGCATATTTCGAATACTGAAAAAAAATTTCCTCGGGATAATACGACCGCGAACATTTTTTTTTTATTCGATCGAATCGAATTTTGCCATTTTGTACCCAAATGGCCAGTATTTTGGGACCAACGTATAGAGCGGTAGTGAAAATTTTTCTATATCAACTAAGAAATACACAGATGGGGGTGAACACATCTGAGATCCAACGCAAGTGGTCTACATTCACCACTTTTGGTCCAGATTGGCGCAAACTTCTCCCTTTACTTTTGTCAATTTCAAGCAATACGAAAAATTCCGGAATATTAAAGAAGATAAATCTTCGTATTTTTTTGAAACGAAATACATTAAAAAAAAAAGAAAAAAACAACAAAACAAAACAAATTCGGCACATTTTTTTGTGTACGATCAAGAGAATAATGTATTTGTAATCAGGGAGTCAGGAACGTGCTGGGAAGAGTATATATATATATTTTTTTAAGCATAAATATATACTCGAAATAATGCGTCGTTTTATTAGGGTTGGAAGAACCCGAAGAGGTACATCGGCTCCCACATTATGGAATATATGTGTACATGATATATTCTCCCCTGTCTCTCGTTTCCCCTATATTTTCATCTCACTTCTCGGCACTTCTCAGCATCCTCATCTCCCTTTTTTCCCCCTTGCCAATCGCAAGCTCCTCACGAGCTTGTATATTTATATTTCCTGCTGAGGATGTTTCGTGGTGGATATGATATATGTATACAGTCGAGTATCCTGAATATAAGCCGAGCAGAAAGGAAAATCATTTTTTTTCTTTTCGCTTTATCACGGAGTAATATGTATTTATGAAAAGTTCAAAATTAAAAATGATACAGTTCCCGAAAGAGATAACTTTCAGAATTTTTTTGGTAATTTTAAGAAAATAATTTGCAAGCTTTTTTCGCTCTGAATTATAATTAATTTCATTTTCTCTTTTTAATTCGTAATATTGTTACTGCACCATGTTATTTTATTATTATAAATGTCGGGATTGATTGGTTCACTCGTGCAACAATCCGTTGACATGCGCAGCATCGTGTTTCGTTGAAACTCAAGTATCGTGATCTCTCCCCTGATTTGCGTGTCTACAACTTGCCTAACTCGTTATCGTTATTAAATCATTATTTGGAAATAATTTTTCAAATCGCACAAAAAGACTTCTCCAATGATAATCATTATAGCGTGAAATTTAAAGCAACCCTCATTTCATTCAAAGTAAATGCATTATGCAATCTTGAAATTGAAAGAATCTGTTTTTTTTTCTTCGTTCTCTCCGTTGTATCGGGCGACGTGCCAAATTTGGCAAACACTCGTTTTATCTTTACAGAATCCTCTTGCAGAATAATTCTGCATCGAAGCGCGTGGGTATAGGGCGAAAGTATATTATACCACCCTGCCGCCTCTCCGTTCTCCGTTATTGTGAAAAATCTCATAACTTCTCGTGCACGTAATAGCAGATCATTGTACCAACGATGGATCGCATGCGATTATCGATCGTTTCTGTGTATGATCTCATGAAGTCTGTTACCGATCTTGTACGAAGAGACGCGTGTATATAATTTACCTTCACCGAATACATCCTCCCTCCCCCCCCCCCCCCCCTCCGGTTATTACTCGCGTCAACGCTTTCGATTTTATACTTTTTTTTTTTTTTTTTCAATTTCTCAACTTTCTTATAACTTCACCTCGAGGAGAATGAAATATTGAACATCAGAAGAAGCGAGAACGTGTACACGTCCGCGCTGTTGGACATTTGATATTTTCTGCCAAGTTGAGATCGTGACTATAAACGGGGAAGATCGTGGGATCGAAAGAAATTCAGTCTCGAATACCAGGGAGGTCGTTTATCGCGCGGTGTATTCTTCAACAGCTGATCTTCGTTATATCCGCCAGTATAGTAGCCGAGAAACGTTCTCTTGATGGCTCGCGTATATAAAAAAAAAAAACCTTTTGAAACGAAAACGAAAAAAAAAAAAGAAAATAGAAATAAAAAACATCGCGAGGTCGATCGTGAGTGGGTGTTCCCAGAGGCAAAAATAAGCCTTCGTGAAATCCCATCGTATGTGCACCCGCAATCTTTGGTGAAAACGTAAAAGTCTGTGGGAAATTTGAAAAAAAAAAAAAATCGTTCAAAGAGTACAATGATTTTTGTTTCATCGATCGAATTTTTAATAATTAAAGGAACTGAAAGAACGATCAGCGTTAAGGCCGTCCTCTAGTTTCTCGGCTGTTTTTTTTATGGCTTTTTCAATAATTTTTTTACGGGCAAAGCATCGAAATAATCAATCTCATTATTTTTGCATAATCTTTATTAACATTTAAATAAGATTTACAAATTTTTTGAAGTCAAAATATATAATAGAATAGCAGTTATAGTGGCCGACAGGAAGACATCAAGTAAAAGAGGTGCTTGACGGTGACCAAGATTGCGGCTGTTCTGCTTATCTGAAATCAAAAAACCAAACGGCATTTTAATCTTCATATTCAAGACTAGCGATTGAACTAGAGTGAATTCTAAATTACAAAAATTGACTTTTTTATACACTTTTGAAAATTACATTCTATTTTTTACTCATTTTTTCTTAAGTTTTTCGCTCGTACGAAAAAACTATCGAAGCAATCATGATAATCCTAGTTCAATCGCTGGCTTATAACATATTAAAGATGCTGTATAAATTTGAACAAGATCGGTGCAATAGTTTCTGAAATATCGTGGTTACCGTTTCGATTACTTGATGTCTTCCTGTCGGCCACTATAACTGCTATTCTATTATATATTTTGACTTCAAAAAATTTGTAAAGCTTATTTAAATGTTAATAAAGATTATGCAAAAATAATGAGATTGATTATTTCGATGCTTTGCCCGTAAAAAAATTATTGAAAAAGCCATAAAAAAAACAGCCGAGAAACTAGAGGACGGCCTTAATTGGCTGTGTGTCCAGGCCAACATTTGCAAGAAAATTGAATATTTATTTTACTGCATAGATGAAATCTCTCTGAATTGCATCCTGATAAAAAAAAAACACAATGATGCAGACTTTAATAAATAATTACGTATCAATATCGTCCATGTGTATTTATATGTGTACGTGGGATACTCGTAAATTGCACGAATAACGGTTCGTGAGATTGTGAAAATAACGTGCGTTGGGTGTTTGGTAAAGGACTCGTGGACGGGCGTGTCTCTCGCCTTCGGTCTCCTTCAAGTAGAAGATACCCTGTTAAGTCAGACTTTTTCTGCATTCACTGTAACATCTGTGTATGCATGTATGCATGTACAGCATACCCGAGCCGGATCAGAATAAAGCGTAATGCTGAAATGGCGCGTATATATATATATATATATATATACACACGCGCCATTTCATATATATATATATATATAAAAGCGTAATGCTGAAATGGCGCGTATATATATATATATATATATATATATATATATATATATACGCGCCATTTCAGCATTACGCTTTATTCTGATCCGGCTCGGGTATGCTGTACATGCATATATGCATACACAGATGTTACAGTGAATGCAGAAAAAGTCTGACTTAACAGGGTATCTTCTACTATATATATATATATATATATATATATATATATATATATATATATATATATATATATATACATTGTTATATCAAGCGACTGGATAATCGTGACGGGTTCTAGACAACGCCCCAGGCATGCAGTTCACCGTTTATGAATTTATTGCCTCGTACCAAGACACCGAAAGCGAAGGTGTGCACAGTATACATATTCGCACTCAACTCGCTCTTTAATATCGTATATTAAGTGCATTAATAATAATACACTCGATCGTTATGACAGTTAGACGCTGCATGAATTACATTCGTTATATATATACACACCTTTCATTTACGACATATATGATAATGTTTGCCGATAATTCGATTTGTCGACTGTATACAAACATTAATTGTATCGTAATTAATCCATTAATAATGGCCTTTTGTACGATCGTCCCATCGAGAATTACGGGAAACTCTGCTAAAGACGAATGACGAAATATATGTCGTGAATGGCACATTCATTATTCCTCTTGGAGAGCAATTCTTGTTTTTTTTACCTTATCCACAAGCAAGCTGTAATACATACGGAGCTGTGTGTCGTTTGACATAATTATTTGAAAAAAAAAAAAAAAAAAAATCAATGTTATTGGTGATTTTAAAATGCCGTGCTGCAAATTAAGATTTTTATTTCGCAATATAATATAATTATTGAAAATGATTTTTGATTCTGATCGACCTTCGTATGCATCCTTTCGAACAAATTTAGATTATTTTAATTGGCGCGAGTCTATCGAAAGTCTACAGTTGTGTATAATTCAGGGATGAGTTTTTTTATTTGGTCCATTCAACGGCAACTTTTGAATGAGATGGCTGCCGAAGCTCTGGCATATCAGATTCGTGGCTAAAAATATTCAGCATCTGTTTATATAATCGAGCAAAACTGACCACAGAGTCTCATCGTCGAGAAAATAAAATTCCGGAATTTATTAATGATATAATATGACGCGATGCGCGTCGAATACAGGAATTATAATCGATCGATGAAATTTTAATATTTTTCGGTTGATTCATAAAAAATTTTTATGTCCCGATATGAAAACGTGGATTTTCACTTTTCAAGGTCAGTCTGTGATAAAATATACGCAAATATACATAGAGTTGCGTGGGCGATAGATGAACTTTATATAGGTGTGATATTGTGATTTATCCAGACAAACTGGATCTCTCGATGTCTAAGGAATTTCATAGGAATGAGATATCTGATTGTCAAATTTTTTTTTTTCCTTCTCTCAACGAGAACGGAAAATCGCGGTACGTCTGTCGGAAGTTCCAAATTTAGGTTAAACGGAGGTGCTAAATTTTAATTCCCTTAAAAACTGATGCTCTGGAGGACAAAAAACTTGGAAGGTTTTTCTTGGCAGGCAAGTTTTGTGAAGTTCTGGAACATTTTGTCTCGCCATTGACATGACGAGAATGGCGGAAACCCCAAGTAGTATCTGCCAAATTACGAGAGAATCGGGAAAATGATTAAACTCTATACATTTTGATTCAGAAGCGATTCCTTTTTATGCAAAAAATTGTTACATATACGTGAGTAACTAATTTCGTATCGAACGCTTGAAAATCCCTCTTTTTTTTTTTTAAATTATAATTTAATTTCAATTTAGGAAATATTTACAAAACAGACTGATATCCATATCCGTCAAATTACCCGAAAGATTAGGATTGAAGTTGAACAAATTAATGTAGATTACCCGGGTCATAAGAGATAAATGGAGGAGAGTCTGTGCATGCAATGAATCCTCCCATAATGAAGTCACGACTATTTACAAAATCACAGCGGTGATTGGTCAATCCTACAAGACTAAATGTCTACTAACGTGTTACTTTGTAGAATTAAAGGACCTTTTTTGGCCACCAATCATTGCGGCAATATTACAAAAGTCGTTTGTTCATATTAAGTGCTCGTAAAAAATGGGTTACGGCTATATCTCCAGAAACTCTTTATACTACCGTAGTGAAATACAAGCACATACTACTTGACTGGCCAATCGTTAAATGAAACTTCACGGAGTTTGCCAATCACCGTTTGTCTATCTCTCGAATTTTCAACGTATATCACACACGATCTGCGTTAAATCGCAGTGGGATTTTTAATACGAAATATATTTCACGCTCGTAAAAAAGTCCTCCTCGGGTAAATATACTTTAAGCCTAGATTTTACCTTGATACGAATCAAGGTCCATTCAGTTTGCCTCGCGTGTTTCTCTTTTTAACTCTATGAAAATGAAATATGCTCGTTACGGGTGCGTTGATCATGCTGACCCGCGAGATCGAGATATTCTTTGGAAATACTTTTCATTTGAGAGGCTCGACGGGAGTCGTGATATAGACGCGAAAAATTGGGACACGTTCAGAAATATCCTTTGTAGTACAGAGAAAGAGAGAGAATAGAATAGAATAGAACCATTTTTTATTATACAAGGCCGGGGAGCCATAAGTATAAATGAGCATACATAGAAAGAAATGCATACATAGAAAGAAATGAAATACATAGAAATGAGAATACATAGAAGGTATGAAATACATAGAAATGAGAATACATAGAATGTAACTTAAAATTAATTTAACTTATATGGAGATTTAGGAGTACAATGCGCAAATTTGTGACACAATTGTTCTGGTCTGATCGGCGGTGAATTGTGTCAGACTTAGATAACGACGATTAAGAGAGAGAGAGAGAGAGAGAGAGATTTTAATCGACGTTACGCTAGGTCGTGGCTGCTCGAAGAAAAATTTCGTTTGATGCTTGCTTTTGATTTGTGACTCGAGGTCACATTTTTTTAAGTGTCTGAGGATGATGACCTCGTCGGCCATTTTGGTTCTTGCATACCCTCGGCAAGTTGGGTTGGAAAATATAATACTAATTCGCAATATTTTTTTTACCTTTTGCCACATCTAGATTTTTGATTGAGGATGTGATTGTATTTTTTTGTGTTGCAATACTTTTTTGTTACTCAGGAAGAGACTCGAAGATGAAAATAGAATCCTAATCCCTAGATGTAGCGACCATCGGTACTTGATCATTAAAAAAATATATATATATTTTTGCTTCAACCATCTTTGAAACAATAAAGTACCCCTAAAAAATAAAATCGGGTTTTAATTATTCTGGTCTTATATCAGGTTAGCTCCTGATTTAGGACTTCCATTGTTTTTTTTTACGAATGCACTGAAAAAAAAATATCATATAGAAGCCTTGGATATTCGTTAACGACGTATTCATCTTTTATATATAATTTATATACAATTTTATATATAATTTATCTTTTCATTCGTAAAACGAAAAAAAAAAATAAACATTTCACGAATCTTAACGATCTGAATCGAAATCTTTGGTGAGGTCGTCGCCATCATGGAACGAAAACTTAAGTATCAGTATTTGAAATTTTAACTTTTAGCAATCATTGGATGAAAAACAGAAATTGATGGTGTAAGCGAAAAAAAAATTGCATGACATCGTGCACTTTTAACATAAAACTGTCTTTACAAAAATGTGCGGTGATTGCATGGATATCTAATTAGGAGAGGTACTCAATGCCCAAAACGTCATTTAAAAATGGTAGGATGGATCAAACTCTTTCCGATCTCCACTTTTCATTTTCAAAAAGGCTTCTCGAGAATCTCGGTCTAAACTCTTCTGATTCAATTTTTCGAATGGCATATTTCGAGAGTTTCAATTGAAAATCATTGAAGCAGAATCCTCAAAAAATGAACGCGTTTATTCAGGATGAAATATGTAATTTAAGCTCGGTGTAATTAACACCGATCTTTTTTTTTTCGTATAATTGACAAAAGCAATAAAAATGGGTGATTGGAAATTCAACTAATTCGCTGACTTGTCCAAAATTCAAGGAATAATATTGTTAATTAAAGGAATAATTATGTTTCTTGTTATGCACATCTCATCGTGCCGGAGTATTTAAACATTTATTCTTTAACATGAACTTGAATCCACTTAATTTTTGTTTTTATAATACTAATGACGTTCTCAATTGATAAGTGATGCTTTTGTTTTTGCTACCACTTTTTCCAAGGTAATATGGATAAAAATAAAATATTTCAAGTGTATTCGTATCTAACTATATGCCAAGTAGGCACGAAGTTAGAAAAATTCGATTGGGCAATATATTTGCGATGTTTTTTTACTTCCCCAAGGCGTTTAAATTGCCGTGGCCTGATTCGACATTGATATTAACCACGCACATAAGCTTGGGGCATGAGAGTATTTTTATAATCTCGTGCGTGCATAAGCTCTGGCAACGATTCATGCGTACAGCTTAAAATTTAAGTACAACGTACTCATCGACCCAAGGCAACATACTGCTAATTGTGCATATAATATAAATAAGTAAATAAATAAATGAATATATATTTAGCACACACACACACACACACACACACACACACACACACACACACACACACACACACAATAAAAACATACACCTGTAGACACAACGGACAAATAGTTGCTCAGATAAGATCATAGACAAACGAGATTAGGCAAACGACAGAGAGAGAGAGAAAGAGAGAAAGGATGTCGATTCGCATCCGTGCCACTCTTTCAAGTTACAGTACACGCTTTTGCGTATTTGGTAATAGAGTAATCTCATGAGTTTTACGCCGCAGGCGCAGGGAGCACATAGAATCCCCCTCTACCCCGTTCGCCACCAGCAACAGCATCCGTTCACGGCTTTGTGATAAGAAACTAGAAATTATCCTGCATTGTGAATTTGCGTCAGACTCGTTGCGTCACACTACGAGCGACTGGGCACATTCGCATGGTAAATAAAAAAAAATTTGCGAATTGAAACTTGCACGTTTTGCTTCCTCGTAATTTTCAAAATTTCATAAAGGGTTTTTTTTTTATCTCGCTCATAAAGCTCCCTCTATGAGCCAGTGAGTTTTTATTACTTTTTTTTTTATTTTTGTGGCTTCCTCATAAAGGAATCTTTGTGAGCGAGATAAAAATAAAAATTTCGAAAATTGCGAGGAAGCAATGTGCAAGTTTCAATTAGCAACTTTTTTATTCAATTATGCACGTAAAGTATCCACGTGTATTCTATTTACGTGGAAATCTTTAGCTGCACATCTCAAAATGTGGAAAATGTAGAATTGTTATGTAAGTTTTTTTTTAATATTCAAAGTTTCATAATAACTGAACCCTTTCATCGATTCTTGCCAAATTCAAATAATCCTTCAATCAAAAGTTTCATAAAATCTTGACCCCTTCAACGATCGTCGCCAAATTAAGTACAAATATTTCTTCAATGATATTCTGATTGTGTTGAAAATTGAAACGGAAATTTTTTGAATAATTCAAAATTTTATAAAATCTGAACATCTTCAGCGATTTTCGCCAAATTCAATATCAAAACGATAATCTAGTTATATTGAAAATAATTAGCACGATATCGCAAAATTTGCGGAAGTTAGAGCGAGTACGATCATTTTTTTGAAATATTGAAAATGACACAAAATCGAGTGACTGTATGAATTCGTATAAAAATTGACTGCGAAGTTGCAGCGATGTAGCTCAACCGGTTATCGAGTTACAGACGATTCAATTTTGCATAGTGGTTACACACACACACACACACACACACACAACATGTCTTGACATTTTTTCTAAATGTGATTTCTCGACGTTTTGGCAAATTTCGATTACATTGGCATTGAAAACTAAAAAACAAAATCGTCATCAAAACAAAAGCTTCCTCCACGAGAAAGAAAAATAAAATATAAGCGAAAAAGTATAAACAAACTATTATTTAATCATATACATTTCACATATATTTTGGAAATATTTTAAAACATAGAACGTACTCAAAACTGACAGAAAATATTGAAAATCTCCTTTTGACCGTATTATCCGCTATTCCAATTTCGAATTTGTCATTTTTTATCGATATGCTCGAACTTTTCGTCACACGACCGTTGTTATTTTAAGAATGTGATCTGAATACGTTCATCGTAATTTTTATTTATTTTTTTATTTTTTTCCAACGTATAAAGTTTACGAGAAATTTTCAAAATACCAATGAAGTAAAACACGACGTCTCACAGACGGTGTGACAACGGACGTAAAAATCTTAATGACGTGAGCTAAAGTTGGCATAACCGAGTTCATGGTTATGCGTATCGCAAAAGGCGGCTTTAATAAGGATGCGTTGAATAAAGATCGCATTAAATATTGAAACTTAGTACAGCGATAGCTATGCCCGTGGTTCTTCGTGAAAGGACATTACAATTTAATAAAATTATGAACAACGTGTTTGTGTATTATTAATGTTCTCGTGAGTAATACTCGCGTCTTCTTCCCGTACGATAAATCGACGATATTGCATGAGCTTTCGAGAAGTGCATAGATAATGTTGAGAAGTTAATAGATTAGTGAGTCAAATTTTATCGTCATGTCGTCGCGTGAATGTAAAAAGTTAACGAGGATGAAACGAATATATTTTATGGTGATAAACCAATGCAAAATAGTCAGGCTGATCATAATAATAGAAATAATAATAATAATAATAATAATAATAATAATTATTATTGAAATAATAATAATAACAATAATAATAATTATTATTATTGTTATTATAAACCATCGGTGACCCCTTTTTAAGAAATTCTTCGTGCCCCATGAAACACAAAACACTCTATCGCGGTGACGTTATCGTTTGATCATGAGAATTGAGAATATGCAAATAATGGATGAACGCTCCGGAGGACGCGTTCAACGAGAGTTGCTTTTGTTTGTATGGAAAGACGTGACGCCTCGGTGCATCACGGAGAATGGCAACGAGTGTCCTGGAAAATTTATTTTCACCTCACTGTCTCGAATGTACCATAATTTTGCTGCAGTTTTCTCCCTCTCTCTCTCTCTCTGTCTCCCTCTCTTTCGTCTCAATGTTTACAAACGTTTTCTATGCAGCCATTGGAAGGATTTCTCATGCTACTGGTACTCGCGAGGAAATAAAGCATTTAAAAAAAATATATATATTTCTTCAATCTTTCACGATGTCGAAAATGACAAACTTTAATAATGTATCTTATAAATTATTGTCCCAATGCCTTTGTACATGGGTAAAAGACCATATGACATATGTGCAGAGAAATCTCGGATAGAGCTCCTTTTTTTTATTGTAGCCGAATGGCCGCACAATGATCACAGTCGATACACGGATATATCGATCTCTCTGGCATCAGCTGTAGGATGAACGAATACTTTAAGGGGTTTTGTACAATGAGGAAGGATCAATTTAGAATTTTATTTGAAAATTTTCTTCGCGTATGAACATTTCTTTAAACAAAGTGAAAAAAAGAAAAATTCCTTTCAGAGTAAATAAATAAAATCAGCACTTTTCGTAGCTGATTTAAAAAATTCTGTTTTTTTTTTTCGAAAAATTGCTGTCACTCGAATGCGAAAATGTAATTTTCCGACTGACAATAATTCGTTTTGCAGGGAAGAAAAAACAACGATAGGCGTCAAAAGAATTCTAAGACCGTAGTTATAAATAATTTTTTTGAGCAAAAATTGCAAAAAATTTTAGCTTAATCGTCGCGCATTAGTCTCGGAAACACTTCTGGTTTTAATTTTGAATTGTTTATAGAGAAAGAAAAGCCCAATCACTATAGAGATAAAGTATAAGACGAGATAAAACAATACACTTTTCAATTTACACAACGAAGTACGATACAATTATGTAAAATAAATCCAAAATTTTTTAAAGTTCTCGTATGATACAGATGTGAAAATAATCAATCATTAGGCTGGAATCATCCGAGATATACATTAATACTCGATTCAATACACAGATTTTTAAAAATCTCCGGCAATGCCCACATTCTCACTCATTCGTTGCATTCGGTCATTTTTCATTATGCTGATCCAGTCGGAGATGAAAACATAAGAAAAAAAAAAACTATACAAACTAAAAACATGCGTAAATTCTTCGTGAAGATGGCCGAAGTTACATAATTCCAGATTACCGGTTAACAAGCACGAAATATGCAATTAAAAGTGTAACTGTAACTGGTACGCTATAATTCGTCCCACAATAACGTCATGACCAATCGTAACACCTGCGCATGTTCACCACGTTGATTCAATAGTAGCATTTACCGACAGAATTGCGAGTAAGCTATAAAAAAATCTTGTAAAATATAATCTCGAAAAAAACTCGTATTACAGTTCCGTATTTTTCAATAATTTGAAATAAAAGTATCACAAGACTCGATTATAAAATAAATTATGCGCATTTAAATGTTTCAACGATTACACACTTTACAAGAAACAATTTTCACTTTTTTATTTTCATTTTGATCTATTTCATAAAAACTTCCAAAATCTGAGGCATCCCAGACACGCTGTAAGAGAATTTCAGCTTCGAGAATAGTCATGGCATAAAAAAAAGCCACCAAAAGCCAAAGGCTTGATAATCGCTCGTATAATTATTTCAGGCAAAAGAAAGAAAAGAAGCAAAAAAAAAACTTTTCGTGCGATCGTGAGATACGAAGTGCTGGTATATAAATATCCTCGGAGCTACAAGTGTAACTTTTTATTGGAAGGCACACGCATATCTATAAAAGAGACATTTCCTCGGGGCAATGCTCGATCGCAAACTTCCGGAAATTCCATACACCGCACGTGCAGTACTATATGTCGTTATCCACATAGCTTGTTATTACTCGCTCGGTATATATGTACACTTGCGGGCGTAATTTCGATATAATGAAATTATATACTGATCCTAATAAAATTAAAAACGTTCGCGATCGTCTTTTCTGCATTCACCTTTTAGGTTGGTGCAATCGACGTGTAATGAAGTGGAGAAATTTTTTTTTTTTTTTACTTTCTCATTAAGCTAAATCGATCGATTCTTCTTGTATGACGTCAGCTGTTCGATTCTAAGTCATTAAGAAAGAAAAAAAAAGTATGCACAAAAGATATATATTTCTATGAGAATACGTACACTTGGGCATTTCTATTTAGTTGTTCAGCCATATCTATCGTTATGTGTGCAAAAGTCAGTGCTGAAGCCGCCATAACTACATACCGCAGCTCTTTCACTCTCGTTGCACCGCGACCGTGAAGAAATAAATACCATCTCGCGGCGAGAGTTTCGATTCTTGATGCTCGAGTGGACGCGATGTTAATGATCGTCCTATAAGTATACTATACACGTATATAATATAGGGCGATCTTAGGAAAGATATGATCGCAGGCAAAATGGAACTGTACTATCTCTGACAGCAAAAATTGCAGAACTTTACAATTCGCCTTTCCAAATGATTGTATCGAGCCGGGATCCAGGTTATCTTTAGAGCACTTTCTGCGCTTTCCGGAAAATATTACAGACCAAAAATCGTTTTTTTTCCCCGACCCAACAAGATAGAAAGCATCCATAATTCGATATTTTCGATTTTTCGCCAAATAGAACACGTTTGATCGTTATTCCTTCGAATGTTTCGTCCCTTTGAAAATCAGCTGGGAATCCGCGAGTACAAACGTTGAATTAACGTGTGTATGTTCCTCGCGGTTAAATTTCGATCCAACTATGGATTCTGAGAGCCTATTCAGTCTGTCAGAAAGTATCATTCGATCGCAAGTATCGAGCCTCAGACTTACCCTATGCACTCATACTGCTGTACAAAGTATAGCTCTGTGTGCGCGCAACAGCTAGAAGACACAAACGGTGAGCAAATAAATATGCTCGAACCGCGTTGCGACCACGCGCGATTTTCACATCTCGAGTCTCGAGTCCTCCTCACACTAGCGACGGGTCAATTATGCAAAAAAAAAAAAAAAAAAAACGAGGCCATCTCATAAAGTATCTCAAAAGAATAAAGAAATATTCAATTTGCGATCTTCGAAGCATCTCTGTGTATTGTATCAAGCGTTATACTCTCATGAATCATCATACAATGATCCGTGTAATTGGTAATTTGTAATTCAGTGCACATGAAGACGGATAACGTTGGGTGTCTGTAATTCTCAGAAAGAATTCATGTTTTTTTTTTTTTAAATAAATCAATCGATGTTATGTTTAGCGAAGAAATAGAAAGATTGTAAGCAAACCGCATATATCTCTTGCGACACGCCATCTCGTTTTGAAGTCTTTGGCTACGGCATTATATTTTGCGATCTGTAATACGGGGTGTTCTACAATAATAATGTGAAACACATAAATCGATCGAAGGAAGCATTATTAAGACTATGCTGCATTGACCGTGGGCGTTGTGAAAGATATCGGACTTTTTTTTAACCGTCCCTGTATTACTGTTATTATGCAACAATAACTGACGTTATATTGTGCGGATATACCCACTGGTAAAAATCAATCTTTCGAAGATTATATTAGAGGTCTTATTATTGCTCTAATTGGCGCAAGTCGTTATAGCTTTCCTTTTACAGACAAAAGTATACATTCGCCCAGACGTATCGAACTTTTTGCAGCCATAATATACGTCTGTTGTTTGTCCCACGTGCATTACACGTCCATTGTTTCGATAAAATAGCATCGATTATCGCTGGATTCTAATAAGAGCCCTGAATCCGCAAAATTAGCCTCATATCGACCTATATGAGTTAGGACCGTTGTATGGAATATTTTTCAGTGTTCTCAAATACTTTATTCGTCGAAGAGATTTTTTTTTCTTTATAACTCTGCGTTTCCAGAAATATTCATTGGAATTAACTGACAATTGACATTCAAATTGCTCGTTGACAAGGAAAATAACATCGACAAAATTTGTGTATAGTTGCATCAATCCCAAATGTCGTTACATTAACTATACGCGTTCAGTTTATGAGGATGGCTACATCAAAATGGTAGCTCAGATGAAAAAGTTGTCGAAAGTAACGAATCGAATGTAATATTTATCTCGAGTACTCGGATTTCTCCAAGTATAGGCGGCTCGTAATCTTGATTAACTTCCGAAATGACAGGTATATAAACGGATCAATGTTGGATGATCGTGCCAGTTGTGTTAAGCACGTAACACGAACAAGTGATTACCATCCACGAAAAAATTAATCGACTGACGCGTCAGTGATTTGGATACCAGGCAATTAAAAGAGAGAGAGAGAGGTTATAAGAAATATTAATAATTATCATACAATAATCGTAATAATATGCAATGACTATAACCGAGGGATCTCCAGGCCTACGTAAAAAAAGCCTCCCCCTGAATGACGAAAGCCCAATTTCCGAAAAAAATCACATTATCAATCATTACTATGATCTGCTTCAAGAAAAATGAGAAAAATAAGCCTTTCGGTCCTATTTTTATTTTGATCTAATATTATTGAATAGCCTCCCCCCCCCCCCCCCCCCCCAGATCAAGTAAGGCCCTATCGTAGTAACGTTATTTGCTGCCTCAAAATTACATAAAAACGATGCAATTGAGTCATAACTATAAAAGACCTTATTGATTGAACCATCGAAAAGCTTTCTTTGAGGAAATCTCACAGGTCCATTTTCTTGTCTCTTTGTCGATTGAGTAATTTTTTATCGCTAAGCCCGAAAAACTTGGTACAATAAACATCGTTGCATTCTGACGAAAATTAAAGTATCCGTATGATTGTTCATGACCGGGGGCTGTTTGTGCAAGGTCCGAAAAATCGTCTGGACCAAAAAAAAAATTTGTTCCTGACGTGGGTTGTCATTATATATCGTAAGCACGGAAGGCCGACCAGAACTACAAGTCGTAGACGTCGGACAGCCATGTATACAAATGCATATACGTATATAGTATACGGCTTGCATATATATCGAGCAAACGAAGTACGCCCGTACGTAGTGCATGCATATATACTGTACGCGGAACGCCTTTAGCTGTTCAAGCTGCTGTCCGACATTATGCAAGCCATGCTCCAGTTTTAAAGCCCCGGCTTCGGTATTCCGACTCACTTTCACTCATTCACCCGAGGGGAAGGGGAACCGGGGAGCTTGGGACTTTATCCCGGGGCCTTATATATGTATATCTCTCTGTTTTTCTCGCTCTCTCATTCGCATGACTTTCACTTCCACCGAACACCGACTTTGCAAGTATCCTTGCTTCCTTGGCTTTCGGTTACACGCCCTCCCCCGCGTGCGGGTGCGCGCGTGCTCGGCGAATTCGATTGTATACATATATATATATATGTATGTATATGTATATAATATTTTTATGAGTGCTTGTGTGCTCGTAGAGTGATCAGAAGGCCATTTTTTTTATATATGATATAGCGAAATTGGCCCAACGACCTTCTTGCATTCTTCGATGGTAATTAAAACGACGAAGGAACGTACGAAAAGGAATTGTGCCGAAAAAGCATAGCAGTGTCTTCAAAATTGAAAGGGCACAATGAACGGTAGCATATGTTAGATTGGAAATGCCGCGATTTTATCGTGATTTTTCCAGAAAATTGAAATATCAGCTGCAATGAAAAGGATTGAGCCGGAAATCCGCCATTTTATTGTGGTCGTGCACGAGAAAATTTTGGTAGCAAAGGAAATGGCGGCGTCGGAAAGAATAACCGTTATTTTCTTGCGGCTGCTGAGCAAAAAAAAAAAAATTGCGGTTTCTGTCGAATCCCATGACTTCCCAGTCTCACCTATCAGGAAGAGCAGCTCATAACGATGCAAATAGAAAAAAAAACTGGACAGTTGAGTCGTCATAAATGATATCCTTGCATAGAATGAGTCTCGTGTGACATTCAAGGACAACAAGAGACAACTTGAGATTCTATTTTTTTTTCTTCCGGCACTTATACATACGGATATAATGGCTGATAATAAATACTCACAAATAGCTTATTTAACATATTGACGAGATTCAAATCTTTCACGGTTCCTCATGCACTATATGCACTGATTCATATTCGTATACGTATTCGCGAACGAACATCATTGAATTATCATACTCTCATTCCTGTCTCAGCTACTGATACGATTTCATTGAAATGATTGTTATAGTTATTTTGAAGATTGAACACCGATTTTACAATGTTTTTCGTGCAGTCATTTTTTCTTTTTCACTCTGACCCTCGCTTTGACTCAATGAATTGTATTAATTTTAACATTGAAATATGATTGATTGGGCGGGTTGAGATATCCATCGAGAACGGCAAATGTGTCTAACACACTGCTGATCCTATAGTGAAGACCTTTCGTGTTCGAGTTGAGATTACCAATCTCGGCAAATTACCGCGGTATACCTGAACCAACGATATATAGATCATTGGATTGTAATACACTCGGGTCTCGGGGCTATCCACATCTGATGCTGCTGATTGAAAGGTGAAAATCGATTAGAACCCCTAACGTAATAAGAGCATCCGTGCTTCACTCGTGCGCGAGTTCTCGGATAATCGCAACACTCACAATCAGAATCACCGCTTTGCTCCGTACCAAGGAACTTTGCAGCATTGAATAATGAATGGGGGCGGGGAGGAAAGAGGGGAACCCACTCAGAAATCACGTTTACAATTACAGCAGACTCGCGGAACTGGTCTTTCGGAATTCGTTGATCTGTTTTGTGGCGAATTGTGTGCTACACGTAAAGTGCGAACGAATCCTTTCGAGGACGTTGAGATAATTAGGAGGGGCAGGGGGGGGGGGAGAGAATAAACGATCTACAAGTTAAGTAGTATTGGCTTCCGCCATTATTGGGATGGGTGACCGCTTATGTTTCTGTTGATAACTCAACTGAAATTCAGTCAGCATTTATATCCGACCAAGTTTTTCCTAGTTTCCCTGTGCCCTCGTGAAAATGTGATACAGTGAGTGTTGGAAAAAAGTGGTTGCGGACAACACTTGGGGGGGGGCTCAAGGAATGGAATGGAATACAATGGGAACAAGAATGGGAAAAAAATTAAAAAATCAATAAATACGGAGCTTGACTGAATCGAATGGCAACTCTTGACAAACAAGGATAGAAAGAGAAAGAGAAAAGTGAGATGTGTGACCTTCGATCAATGCCGAGATCGATCTCAGGGATAAAACGATATAGTCCAATATCCCAATTCGTGTATATTCAATACAATACACATGGCTTTAAATACACAACATCAAGATCACTCGTTTTCATCATAGACCCAGTTCTCGACCTTCATCTTTCTCAGACAGACGTGAAGGTTTTTAACAGTGAATGATCGCACTCATATGATTCTCATCGGGGAGTTGTCCAGAGACAAAAATTACTTTTTCTTTCACCTCCGGATGAAAGGGAAAGCTCATCAAATGTCTTCATAGACCGAAGGTCATCGGATAAGCGCGATCGGGTGAAATCATTACGCCTTGAGGATTCATTCGGTTGACCGGCGATCGTTGATTCATTCATAACTTCCGTCATGTCGGGACGCGTAACTTCGGAGTTTATCATATCAACTCTCGGTGTTACGTGCCTCGAGGCTCAACTCTCTGGCTCTTTCCCGATCGTTTTTGATTTCATATACGACGAGACGAGACATTCATATAGCAGCAGCATGACGTCCGTATTATAATTACGCACTTTGCTCCATCAATCATCATTCATATATTGTGCGTTCATCAACGCAACCTCGTCAAGTTCGACAGTTCTATCGATTGCAGGTGTGCGGTAACTCTCGCATTGAGTAACAAACGTGAATGGATAAATCAAGCCCGCACTTTTGTTGCTTTCAATCATTTCAGAACTTCCTTGTTTGTTTTTATTACTCCGCACACTTAATCGTCCTCGCATGTATTTTTATATAATTTTATGCATCTTTAAATGAAAATTTAAAGATTACGTAATCTTTCGTGTATTTCTCACTGTAATTTGACAAATATGGCAGGAGATTCTGCAACATCGCGAGGGATAACTAAAAACTACGTGTAAGCTTATAATATATACATGTACACGAGAGAGTACATCGGTGATTGACGCCGCTGATGCTGAAAACGAAGGAGAGTATCAGCTGTTTCCGTGTGGCTTCTGACGCCGAGTAAAATCCATTGGATTCGCGTTGGTGTTAGCCATACGGGTATATAGTTAACGATAATTACTCGAGTAGTGTGTTAAACGCTTCACGTGAAGTACGTATATTCCGCTTCCATGACTCTCGCATATCTTACCAGTCCAAGGGGAGCAATGTACGCCCGAGGCCGAGAATAAGTAAATCGCGTAGATGTATATTAGGACTCTGTTTCTCTTTTCATCATTATATTGACGGAGTCTAATATCTTCGGGTCTATATCAATAGACGACACGGTTTTATGTGCTTCTATCGTGATGCCTCTGTTGGATATCGTTTTCCCTCGTTCTCGGCATGAAAATAATTTTTACTTTGTATCTGCAGAGTCCAATGACCCGATCAATAGTGATCTCCGTCTATATATGAGACCAACTACTGATAAATAGAGATCAATGTGAAACTATTGGGAATCAACACGGAGGCGGGGCCTATCCAATATGGCCTCTTCTCTCCAGTTGGTTGCCAGTAGCCAGCTCTAGTTAGCATGGGGCAGCATATTGGGAGCAGTTGTAAACACTGGATTATCGCATATTTTTCGGCAAAATGCGATTTTTGTAGTATGATTTGACAATAGGGTTTATTACCGTTGAGGATTATGCGTGGATAGAATCCACTGCGCAAATTGGATACGGATCAAGTGATTATCGCCATAAGGATTACAATGAACCTACATGACATCCCATGTTTAACCTCAAAATCTTTTTAAAAATTCCCGTCACTTTTCGGCTAAATAAATGCGTTCGAACAATAAATTATTAGTTAAAATATCAAGCTATCGCATGAAAAATGTTTTATGTATAAATTATTGTCCATATTTCATAAGTTATGAAATTGAAAGTCACGTCGCTTGTGTTTACACGACATAACTAAAACGATTATTCATATTCTGCGTGCGATGAAAATCTTATGCCCTCGCATAAAATATCGACCATGTCTTCTCGATCTTTATTTATGATTTATTCCTTGTAATAAAGCAGTAGATTTTGAATTATTGTTAAAAAGTGACAAATTCGCATGATAATTAATAGTAATCATCAGGCAGCAACTGGAGAGAAGTACTTGGAAATTTGGCCGCCAGAGGTCAGGGTGACATTTGTGAGTTCCCAATATAGGCAAAAGTAATAAAGTTTTCTAAGGCAATAGCCAGATTAATTTTCTGCATTGTTTATCGGTAGAGGCGTTATTATTGGAGGACTTTGTCAGTATCTCTTTATCAAGTTTCATCGAATTGCCTCGTGCAGTTAGATTATAAATGACGATAATTCAAATTGTCGACTCAGTTATTCACGAAAATGGATCAAATTGACGTGTAAACCGTCAAATCAACTTCCGGTTGCAGATATGTTCATTCAATTCAAGAAAACCAGTGCGACCTGTGCAGAAATTTCGGTCGAGATCCAGGTGGATTCTGAAAAGGATCACTATTTTCTGATAAGGATCCAGCTGGTCATCGGATCAGATCCCATGACTGAATGTACCATTTGCACATTGGAATCCGACAGGGGCTCTGACTGGATTCCAATTATGGTATCCAGTCAAAACCCGATCGAAATGTGGTTTATATCTGGCATATATATAAAATCCCGAATAGATATTTATCTTCCGCAATTCAGGTTATATAGGCAACTGTTTATTATTACCTGAGCCATAGAAAAAATTTAAACAAAAGAAAACGTCGACACCGGGGTTTGAACCTACGACGTCTTCATTACGCCTTCGTTTGCGTATTGGACCCGAAATAAATGACAAAAAAAATTATATTTTATGAAGATTAATTTTTTTTGACATTTTTTATTGATTGTTGTTGTTCCGAGGATGATTCCGTTCGTTGAAAATTTATTTGCTAACCCGGAAAATGATTTAAGGACAACCTACCTGACTATCTGCCTACCTAATGACCTAACGCTCTAACCACGACGCTGTTGAATGCTTGTACATTTACTTCATAAATATCTTCTATACACTATACATGAGGCTGAAGCTAGCAGCGGTAGCGAGAAGCCAAAATTCAGAAAAGAATACGCATGACGAGAAAAATCTGAAAAAATTAAGGAGTATTGTCTGTCGATCCTGGAACACGATCGCGTTTCAACTTTTGAGTGGACAAACTCCGTCGTTTATTTGTTTGTTAATTAACAATGGCTGCTGATAATTAAAATCGCACACATGACGGGAAAAATCTGGAAAAATTCAAGAGTATTGTCTATCGATCCTGAAACACGATGGCGTTTCAACTTTTCAGTGTTTATTTGTTTGTTAATTAAAAATTACTGCTGATAATTAAAATCGCACGCATGACAAGAAAAAACTGAAAAAATTGAGGAGTATTGTCATTCGATCCTGAAACACGATGGCGTTTCAACTTTTGAATGGACGGACTCCGTTGTTTATTTGTTTGTTAATTAACAATAACTGCTGATAATTGAAATCACACGCATGACGGGCAAAATCTGAAAAAATTCGGGGGTATTGTCTATCGATCCTGGAACACGATCGCATTTCAACTTTTGAGTAGAAAGACTTCGTTATTTATTTGTTTGTTAATTAACAATGGCTAGTGATAATTAAAATCGCACGCATGACGGGAAAAATCTGAAAAAATTCGGGAGTATTGTCTATCGATCGTGACTAAAAGTATATATTGCGCTTGAGACTCTACCACCACCACCACCACCACCACCACACGACCACACGACCACACGACCACACGACCACACGACCACACGACCGCACGACCGCACGACCGCACGACCACACGACCACACGACCAAACGACCAAACGACCGCACGACCGCACGACCACCACACGACCACACGACCGCACGACCGCACGACCACCACACGACCACACGACCACACGACCACACGACCACACGACCACTACCACTACCACCACTACTACTACTACTACTACTACTACTACTACTACTACTACTACTGCTCATTATTATTATTATTATTATTATTATTATTATTATTATTATTATTATGCCACCGAATAATGTGTCAACAAGCTTTATTTGGAATATCACTGGGCATTTCGCAAATTAAAATTCTTCGATTATCCCATTAAATCATCGCAGGATACTCGTCTTGAGGAGCTCGCAACAAATCCTGATTCAGAGTAAACGTGAGATTGGAATTTATTTCTACGCTCGGGACGCAGTTGCGCTTCAGATCGGGATTCAATCGGTACACCCTGAAAGAAAGTGGCGCCATAACTTACAAATTTTGTTACATCCACCAATCCGATTACGAAACGGATACCATATAGATTCCTATGGGGATACCAGTTTTGGGGAGTCCATGGAAAATCCCGATCGGGATATGGTCTGACTTGGGGTATCCCTAAGAAACTTCTGTACGGGGAGTTGTCCATTTATTTCTCTGCTGTTGGACATATGAGTTAATTACTGTCGCGTTGAAATTTCGCCTGGACCTTCTCTTGAATCAACCAAACAGACTGCTAGAACTTTTTTTTGTGCCAATAATTCGTGTCGTGCTCTGTGCACCCCACTTTCAACCTTATCGTGAAGATTACTGAATGACGGGTCAGTGTTCTCGTATACTCATCGAAATGATTTTTTTCGATGCAGCCATCGCGCTAAATGTCCATTTCGTAATTGTGGTTTCAACTTCCCAGCTGTGGCTCAGCCACGTACGTAAGTAACACTTTGGTCTGTATACATATAGATCGAATAACATATACATATATACGTTTTCTCTGATCTGTACAGGAGTAACGGGTGCACCGCCTTCTCGTTAACTCTACCGCTGCAATTATTACTTTTTTTTCCTTGCTCATCTAACCTTTAGCGCTATTCTTACGAGAACGCTCATTGCAGAAGACTGCGATGTACCATGTCTGATCGGTAATTCATCAGATATGTACATATGGTATGCCCGGCATTCTTTGTCGCATGCTGAGTAGACGGTTGCACAGTAGATTCGCGGCTAACGTAAAAGATGCTGTTGAGCGAATGATCGTTGCATCTTTGAATTCAGTTAATATAAAAATAAGTATAGGCATTGTTTTATCGGTATACATCGGGAGCAATGATAGAGGCTGGATATGGAAGAATAACGAGAGTCAGTGGTAAATGTCCAATATAGGACTTGGTTCTGGTACTCGAAGGTATTTGAATCAGACTTGGGGCAGTAATTCCAAGTTTTGCCCAACCCTAAACCACACAAATTACATAAACTACATAAACATGAATATGGTCTTCATAGGCCGTATGAGGAAAGCTTAGAAAAAAAATTTTAATGCTGCAGAATGAACAAATCTGACTCCAAAATCCACCTGAAATCTGAGACCCGCCAGGGATTGAAAAAATGTCCTGCTAGAAGAGTGTTAAAAAAAAACTCCTCAAACTTCTATTTTTTTTCTGCCAAAACTCTCGCGTCTCCCATCGTTATATTAGCTTTTGCTTTCCACAACCGTGAAACGTTCTCGAGTTGTATGCCTAATTTCTAATGTTCCACGCCGAGCCAGTAAAGTTCTCTTCATTCATATAATGGCAAATAGAGAGAGAGAGAGAGAGAGAGAGAGAGAGAGAGAGAGTGTGAAGAGCGGTGAAAAGAGTCCATCCGAATAATGGGACACGTACCTATAGCGACGCGCCTGACTCACGGTATTTCTCTAATATAACACATTTAACGCGCATTACCTCAGGTATACACCAAACACCTCGGTCACGTTTTCCCGACACACGTTTCTAACTATCGTCGATCGAGCGTCCCGAGCACATGTTCCACTGACCCCGACTGAATTATAGAAAGAAAGAAGGAAAAAAAAAGAAAATAGGGAGAAGAAAAAAAAACTAAGACCACCGTTGCTCATATAGTGCGTGAACTGTGCAACTGTGAAATCTATTGTCCATATTGTTGGAAACTGGCAGGATATATTGTCTTGGGCATTCGTTAATTTCAGCCGACCGACGAGATTTTAATCTCGAGCGTTTTGTATCCACGGCGATAGAAGAATAGTGAGAACAATTCGGTCTAGGATAATAATTGTATAGGACAAAATGGTGGAAAAAAAAATAATGTCTTTCATATAAAAAATTTTGGGAATCGTGATATTCTTCCATTGGCCCTAAGTCTTGGGGATGCGAAAGTAATTATTACACTTTGTCGTCCCAATTATCATCCTCATTTGTGGATAATCTTTATTTTACTTTTTCCCCCTCCATACTCGCGACGTTGTTCCCACTTGTCGTTAAATCTCTCAGAGTCGTTTATTTATAATATACATAAAAAATAGTATAGCATACAAATTTATGTGTTTTCGCGTTGCCACGCCGCGCGCCGAGACTGGTATTTCCCAATGATAGTCGAATAGACGTCTGGTATACGTCAATAGTAATTTCATATATATATACATACGAATATACCCTAGGCATGCATACATACGTGTCTATCTCGCGATATATGGTATATATATATATGTATATATATATATATATGTGTGTGTATGTGTGCAAGGTCGATCAAAAATCCGGTTACTTTTCTACGCTGTATTGCGCAATACAACAAGTCGCGCGTTAATCGTCTGCAGAATTTGCCTTCGCGCATTTCAATGGGCGCGTGCGCGGTCGCGAGAGAAACCGCTTTGGAGAACGAAAGGGACAGCACACGTATATAGATGCTATATGTGCAAGTTTTTTTTTTCTTCTATCTACCGTTCCGTCTGCTTGCTTCGATCGTTTATGTATTCCGCTGCATATCACGTTGGCACGATGATAATAGGCCAACAGAGCGATTGGACGATTTATGCCCAAAAGAAACAGTGATTGGTCGGTTTAAGCGCAAAAGGAACAGTGTTTAGCCGATTTGAGTAGAAAGAGATGGTAATTAGCTGGTTTAGGCAAAAGAGAGACAGTGATTAGCTGATTTAAGTACAAAAGAGACAGTGATTAGCCGATCTTAGCCGATGCAAGATATCGTATTGGTTCGTCTAATTAAAAAAAAAAAACAAAAAAACGTTGGTCTATGTGGGCGAATGAAAACGACAGTCATTGGGCCATGTATATAGAAATAACAAAAATTATAGTAAGTGTGCGACAAACGGTAACGAAAAAAGACAATGACTTATACGAGCAAGGAAAATCGACTGTGATCCTATATGCAGCGAAAAGATAAGCATCTCTGAATGACGTATAAATTTGAAACGGCATCGAATGCCTCGTTTCTCGGTAACTTTTAAGACGACAAAATGTCCTTTACTTATGTTACTCACGAACAGATCACAAGATTTCGTGGCCAATGACTGTGCTGTTCATTGATCCCGTGGGCATCACGTGCCCTGATGTCGATTCGAGTCATCGATTTCCCTTTCGGCATGAATTGCTTTCAAATACGTGCAATGTATAGATTGCGTCAAAGGTATCTTATCGATAGTGAGAGTCCTTGATATTTGCACGAGTAAACTATATCGCATATACTATCGCGAATTAATTAATCGTATCAATTCTCTTCGGATTATATATTCAATTTACCGGAAGGATTTTTTGTTTTGTTTTTAATAATTCTTAAAAGTACTTGCAATTCGAGATTATGTGCATCGTGAGATTCATAATGCCAAAATATATCTATATACCCCACACGTATGAGATTGTACCGATTTTCAAATGCCACTCGACTAAGCCGATCATGTTATCCTATTGATATTTCAGTAAATATAACCAAGCTCGGCTTCTAATATTTCATTGCTCACTCTCCACCTTTCTCATTCGTATAATATATCGTTATAATGTGTATGGAGTATCGTACGTGCAAGTATAGCATAGCGAGCATGAGCTCAGACAGCAAGTATACAACGCGGACAAATATTTTTAGATTTGATCGAAAAAACTGCAGTGATGTAAAACAAAATTACACGGGAAATTATATTATCGGTCGGTGAAGAAAACTAATTACAAATCGATTACACTCGTACGTAATGTGCAACAATAAAAAAAAAAAAGAAATTATGAGCAAAAGATATCGTACAATGAAGTTTCTGAATTGAGAAGCGAATGAAGCGAGAGATGCAAATTAAAAGTGAAAGGATACGGAGACTACGAAACTCGCTGGTCAGTAAACTTTGCCCTTCTTACTGGACAATTCTTTGGTATCGAAAGTCTCTAACACTTGATCTGCAATGCATATATGATCGTGTGTATATTGTGCTTTATCGATGAATCTTGAACTAAAAGTTGCCCGATGGAAAGAGAGTCAAAAAAATAGTTATCCTGGGACAACTCTCCCCAGAGTAATACTCTACCGAGCAACAACTATCGCAGAAGCCTCGGGGAACCACTCTACCGAATATAACTCTCTCAGCGAACGACTGTCTGAATTGACTATTCAGAACAAAAGTTCTACGAGAAAACAGTTTTATCCAAAATACTCTCCCATGCTCAGACTCTACCGAGTAGCAATTTTCCCGAGATATAAGCCTCGGTGAACAACTATTAATAATTCTCTCGGGTAATACATCTTTAAAAAGATAACTCTCCCGGTGGACAACTCTGTGGAACGAGAACTCTAACAATGAAATATTAACCGGTAGATTTATCGTTCCACCGTTGTTCTTTGCATTTCATCAGTCGGCCATCGGGAGAGCTTTCATTTCCCAGAGCTACTATCCACTAAAGTTGTTCCAGGAGAACTGTTTTCCGGTAGAGTTGCCCTTCGGTGGAGTTCTTATTCCGAGAGAGCTGTTTACGTCTTTGAAACATCTTTGAAAAAAGGTCAATATTGAATGAAAGATAATTCGAATAGAAGTTTGTCCATCTCCGAAGTGTAAAAATCTGACTATAAGATCCAAGTATTTTGGTTGCAATCGTACGGAGGCGCGAGAGTGCGAAATTATCGTGCAAATATTCCCAAAGCACGTACGATGGAGTGTCGTACATCGATTTTCTCTTATTCACGGCTATTTGTCCTTATCGCATCGTCAACGCACACTTTTGCCCCCTCCGGTCAAGTAAAAACTGGCACACGTACATGCGTATACATAGATATATGGTCCCTAGTCTCAAGATATAATCGACCTGAGAATAAGCGTATGGCATGAGCAATTAATTCGCGATCCAAGAACAGGACGCTGCCTCATCGCAGGGGGTTGCTCGCGCGCGGACCCGCTTGGGCTTCCCGCCAATTAACCAACGGCGAAATTAACGTTCGTGCATGGATAACGTAAGAGCCAAGAGTCAATTACTTACCTGGCACCGTATCCTAGGACCATATATATATATACATGTATGTTTTGCACGTGTATAGTGAACGAGCACTTATCCGATCAAAGCTTTGCTCGATCTCACAGCTGTGATATTCAATGTGTGTTACTATGAGAGATAGCGTCTACATTGGAATCGCAAGAGTCCATCATCGTCGAGAAATTTTTTTCACCCACGAAAGCATATAGAACTGGGGAAAACGATGATGCCAATGTCCTGGGACAGAGTTTGCCAGTCACTCTCGTGGCGAAATAAGTCTCGTATATACTCTTGTGGCTGTATGTTCGTACACAAGTGCTGGGATTACATTATGTATATTTGTATACATATGAGATGCATGAAGATACATATGAAGATTTCTCTGTCAAATCGGCGCACGCTGTCAATCTAGGATGTGATCAGCCTTCAATTTGATTCATCATGTTTTCTTCTATTCACTCCATTAGATTTAGCTTTTTCGTGATTTATGAAAAAAAAAAACTGCCAACGGCACGTGTTTGTGAGTTGGGATTTAATGGTATCGATATTAATGAGGAACAAACTTTGAAGAGGCCGAATTAATGAACAATACCTCGTATTTATCTCTCTTCATTTGCATGTAAACGTATTACAGGTATTTTACGTAATAATGAAGTATATCTATTCCTACAAAATCATAAAAACTTGGAAATTAAGACTCTGGTTCTCAAAGAAACTTAAAAATACTGGCAGACACACAGAACATCACTGAAACATCACGCTCGATAGATCGAATCCTCATTATAAGCAGCCAAAGACATTTTTCGCTGGGGCATGCAATCATCATAAAAAAATCACGATAATACAGAAAAATTGATTTACAAATTTGGGAATATTGGAGGTAGCACGAATAAATATAATAATTCTTTACTGATACTTATCAGTATATAACTAAATTAGGATTTTAATAAGATTTTATAGCTCCAGCAAAAACGTCGTCAGGATGACAGTTTCGTAATGATTATTTTTCAATTATCACTAATTGGTTGATGATTTCGATTAGCATCGACAGCCTAATTAATTCCTTTCAGTTCAACAGTTAATATATTTATTATTGAACTTAAAACGAGACTATGGATTTTTATCGTTTCATATTAATGTTGTAGAGCAATATGCATTCGTATTGTCCGTAGTTATCATGGATGATAATTATTATTGAGCATTAATGATAAAATCAGGGGGGAAATATAACTAACAATTTTTCACCAATAATTTTTTCCATTACTCGTGAAAAAAAAATTTTAAGTCACATTATGATTATTATTATTATTATTATTATGAACTATGAGTAGAGTGTGGCCGTACGCGTTACGACTGTTACTACTGTGTCGACATACGACGAGAAGAGGAAGAAGTCGAGTTCGCTCAGGGACTTCATAACATCCACTGAAAATCTAATTAAGAGATGCTGCAGCATCTTTTGTAATTGGAAGAAAATTTTTTACGAACGTCATCTCCGACTTCCATGTACTTTGAGTCTGATTCATAATTACAATATCTTATCCCACGATCGTCTTCGGATGGAAATGCATCGAGTGATTAAAAAACATCTGGTAGACACTTACCGGAAATGTAAACAATATCTGTATCTTTGAATATCATCATCTCTTTTAATTAGAGTTTCCCTATGAATCCTTTCGCTACCATAGAAGTGTGCGGGCAGTCCATGTATCATCGATCATTCATACACGGAGAAAAAAGTGTCGTTGTGACAGCCAGATTTCTAGTTCTTGTAGGTATAATCGAGACTTTGGTCACAACAGTACAGTTGTTCAGCTACAGGAACAGAACAGTACGGCCATACGTTATTTACTTGCACGAACGATGCGGTATAGCTGTGGGAGCTGAATGACGGATTCCTATAACAACTATCTCACGTTCAGTACGTCAATTTTAGAGGGCCAAAATCATTAGCATATGTAGCTAACCTATTTCGATGTGGTTTATGATAAATTATAGACAGAGTATTTATCAGAGAAGGTTTCAAGATAATTGGAATATTAAAGTACGTTTAATTTATAGTTTATATATAGTAATAGTAATCAAGGCAACGATGTGGCCTACGAGAGTTAGAGGTTAGGTTGGACGTGTGACTTTAATATCATGTAACAGCGTTATAAAACTGCGTGGCTTACCTTCAAAGACGCCTTCGTATTTCTCCAAACCCCACTGTGATAATTTTTCCTTCACCCACTGGTCCATTGTCAATAATTTTCTGCAAATTGCACAATATCCCGAGCATCGATGTCGCTATGCTTGACGCGCGAACTGAGAACTATACAGTTGGGTCGGAGACCCATGCGTATAGTTCCCATAGCTATACGCTTAGCTCGGGGACCCATGCGTATAGCTCCCAGAGCTATACCGGGATAGTTACCGGAACATAACAGAAGGTTCGTTTATGTAACTGACAGTATGTCTGTACGAACTTCGGCGCATCGTTACAGCAACAAATACGCTAAATGCTATACCGTATTGCTACTAGAGCAATACGTAAACTTCGTACAACGAAACACGAGGTTGCAGTAAGGGACCTACAGACAACTATAATCTAGTTTGTTACACGAACCAGTCTTTTTTCTCCGTGTAATATTATAATGTTTATTGCTAATGAAAAATCGTTGTTTCGAATTTCTTTCAGAATGCGTTCGAAATACTCCCAGAAGCGCGCGTGCCAGCAGACACGAGGGATCACTGGAGTTCGAGTGTCCCGAGGAATTTGGCTATTATCCACATCCGCGTGATTGCACCCAGTATTATGTGTGCGTTTTTGGTGGCGCGTTATTGGAGTCGTGCACCGGCGGTCTCATGTACAGGTTCGTTAATTTCAATAAATATTATCGCACATTCTACGGATTATGTACATAGATTAAAGGTGGTTATAATTGAGAAAGGAGTAAAAGTGAAAAAAAAAATTATCGAAAAAGATCATTGCCCTCTTGGCATTGTTCGAATGAAATATCGTTTAAAATAATTGCAATAGGAAAAAACTCAAGGCTTGAAATATTAAGATACAGTTCATTAAAATGATTCGTAATTAATGAGGAAAAAGAAGGTGCGATCCTTCTTCGGTATGCAATTACTGATACCAATTTTGTCGCCCAATAATTTTACATAATTGGAAAGATCGACAATCCTTCGGTCCGGATTATGTCCCATGTCCAGGAACGATATTTGGGCGGATGTCCCAGTATTTTATTTCACTTTCAAGCACTTTCATTATTGCATACTCATGAACGAAATTAGAGAAAAAAAAATGTCATTTAATTCGTCGAAGCCTTAAAACAAGACGATTTCACCAAAAATACTCGCCGTATTTACAATTTCAAAAACATTACCCGATGCACCTACGTACAAATACACAAAAAAATTTTATTCTGATTTTTTTTTTCGTCAGGAAAAAAAAATCAAAACGAAATTGAAAACTGAATACCGTAACACTGCATCGGAGTCAGGTGGGTTGAGGCTCTTTGCTCTTTTTCTTTTCATTTTCTACTTTATCCATTTCTACGTGAAAAAAAAAGTATACCTACATCGCGAAAATAAAGAGCGAAACGTTTCAATCCCCTTGTCAACGGTTAGGTAGATAAAAAAAAAGTTATAAAAGAAGAAGTAAAATCAAGAACGGCCTATGAGTGCAGCCCACACGCGAACGAAGCTCCGAGAGCTACGATCGAATTCACGATAAAACGTTGAAACGAGCAAAGGTGAGGTGTGCCACGTGTCGGCGAGCGTATCAAATATCGCCCACGCATTCGGCGATTGTCGCCACAGCCTCGGTACAAGTCGTGCGAGTTTTGTCTAGTATGTGCGTTCATTTTTTTCATCTTTCAGACATTTTCATTTTTTTTTTTTCCCCCCCTATGGATCTCTCTGGCCCTCTTGGCTGATGAAGATTTTATTGAGCACTCGCGAAATTCATTTCTTATTTTTTTTACGAATATTTTTCTCGGCTGTAGCAGTAAATGCGCCTGTGTACATTTTGCTAGGGTGACAAAAGTCTACTTGTGCTTGATACTCATCGTGAAAAGCTCTATGCACTTTGCCGATCAACATATACACAATATAAATATTAAAAACAGATTACAAATATTCACAACCCTCATTATTTTATCTCGTTCACAAAGCTCCCTCTATGATCAAGTGAGTTTTTTTTTTTTTCAATTTTGGTTTCCTGATATAGAGGAGATTTTGTGAGCGAGATAAAATGTATACGGAGGAAGCTAATGTGCGAATTTCTGATCTGCACGCTTTTTTTTTTGGAACACGATTTCAACAATGCAATGGTGTACCACAAGCTACAAAGATTCGTAATAACGTTTAAAATTTAAACGTTTGAAAGTTAAAGTTAAAGTTTCGTAAAAAGTAAGAGCGTTAACAGACATTTTTCGAAAAATTAATTTAAAAGATAAAATAAAATCTCGACCCCCTGAGCGATTCTTGCCAAATTCAGCAATAAAAATTTGGCTCGATATCTCCAAATTTAGAGAAGTCAGGAAGTGATTTGAAATTTTTCGAAAATTTCAAAATTTTTTTTTACAATTCAAGCCTCTCAAGCGATTTTCACTAAATTCAATACCGAACATCCTTGTTCCCTGACGTATTTGTGTGAAAAAAAAAAAATTTCAGCCCGATATCTCAAAATTTGACAAAAATTAAAGCGATCACGGACATTTTTTTGGAAATTTCAAAATGCCATGAATTTTGTAATTTTTCAAGAAATTTCGACGATAATTTCAATAAAAAGACAGCGGGCTAGCTCGATTGGTTTTTGAGTTATAGAAGTTTGATTTTTGCAATGCCAGCACACGCACACACGTCCAGATATTTTTTATTAATGTCTTTACTCTGGCATAAAAATGATAAAAAAAAAAAAAACACTTCGTTTTTCATGTAAACAAAGCTTCCTCTATATGTGGAAGCAAAAGAAATTTTTCACAAAAGCTCGAAAAGGTACGAGGAAGTAATAAAAATTGTGGAGAATAGTATGCTTATTCGTTTTGACGAATAAGTATAATGCCTATATAAGAACTCGTGTTTTATAGCGAGAAATCGGCAGGTATGTATAAAGCGTGGAAAATCGAAAGTGAAGGATATGCCGCAGTATCCTGTGCGGCATTATATATGTGTACAGTAAAACAGACTATAAATATACATATATATATACATATATACATACATATTTGTACATGCTTGGTATTTAAAAAAAAAAAAAAAAAAAGTAGACAAGTACTGTACACTGCGTAAGTACACACGACTCACTTGTCTCGCACATAGAGTCACCGGAATCGCCAAAGTGCCTAGGAGATCGCGCAGGTTCCCAGGTATTGTTTGCATTACGAGATATATATACCGAAGATTCGTGAGATCCGTGAACAACGGTAGATCGCGAGTGCTCGGGCTCTTCGTACTTGTATATCATCGTAGCTGGCAAATAAAGTGCGCGAGCCCAAAAAAGGCGAAGGGAAGCGACGATCGGCAAAGCGCGTGCGAATAATCTTTTTTGTTTACTCTCGGTGTACACGCACTCGTTCACGGAGTATTCCTAACTCATTTTGTTCTTTATTATTTTATGACCTCCTCGACTCCAATACCGGGAGAAAATAATCAAATTTACCCCCCCCCCCCCCCCCTGTATTATTCGCTCGAAACGTGCGAGCATTTTCACTTACGGGTCATTTCGTCTCACACCATTGTGGGCAGGGTAAAACAACTATATGGGTTTAGATAGACGGGGCCATTGGTACTATAATGTAGGAAAAATAGGACGAAATTCATCCATGAACTATGAGACTTTGTCCCGAATGACCAGGACCAATGACAATAAGAAAATCGTCCTATTAGGCCCATTTTCATCCTAATTATCGCTGTAGACAAATCACGGAGCTTTTTTCGCAAAAGTTGAAAGATTTTTTTTTTTTTTTTTTTAATTATTTTGAATCCGCTCCTTCAGGTCTGCATTTGCGGTTAAACTCGAGCAATAAACTAATTTTGATTTTTCTAAGGATTTTATCTTTCGCGAAATGTCAATTCTTCTCGAAAATGCTTTCGAAAGGTTCATCTCTCTCTCTCTCTCTTTCTCTCGTACTGTTATGCATATTCACATCACCGTAGAAACGAAAAAAAAAAAATTGAATTGAAATATTTTCCATTAGTATGCCCGTCATTAAAATTTTATAAAATTGATAAAAAGAAATCATCCTCCGAGGACTATAATTTTCTATCGAATTTTTCAGAATTTTTGCCAATACATCGACTACGTGTGATGAAAATTTCAAAAATTGCATTAAAATATAAATGCATGAAATATTGTTAAAAAAAAGAGGACATAACATAATAACTAATATAATTATATACATAAATGTTCCCTAAAAAAAATCAAACATTCCGTGACGCTCGTGGGATTCGGTGCATACCGTGGTTGCGCGTGGTCTTATAGTCACGGTTATGGTAGAAGGGTACCTATATCCGGTTGAGCGTTTACATGTATGTAGTAATATCAGTCCTTGGGAAAAAAAAAATTCTTCGACCACACCCAAGTCGTAGCGAATACGCGAGAATCAATTCTATGCGGCATATAACGCTCTATATACACGAGAATCACAAGTATGTACTAAAGTATAATATATATATATATATATATATACTCATTAATAGGGGAACTTGCATGCTCGGGCATATAACGAATCGCGCCGTTTAGCGGCAATGTCCTTAATGGTAAATACGATCCAATTAAGGCGACGTATCACACGCTTTGACCGCTTTAAAAACGCCACTTGCACTTTCACCAAAACGACACTACCGATTTGGATGAAATTTTACTTAGCGAACCTCGAATTCTGGCAAAAAGTGTCAAAATACTTTTTTTTTTTCTTCTCCAAAATCTGTACCGTTCCTATCGGAATAAAAACCTTTGTTTTTGACAAGTTTGCTCCAGCCCATCTATATTTCGTTAAATAATCGTATAAATAATATTTATACATATTGATATATAAAGGACTAACAGAATATAAAAATATTTTTTGCCTGCGTCAAAAATTTACATATTTTCCCACAATTTTTTTTTTTTTTTACGAGGCTGTGTGGAGCTTTTATTCAATGCACACTCGAGTCGACAAAAATTTTACATGCGATTCAGCACAAAGAGATCATGTTTTATTACTGACTCTATTATAAATTTCACCTGTCTCCCGATATTGAATAAAATCCATCACGTTGTTTGAAAATTTTTCAAATAAATATCGAATAATGTTAATGGTATTTGAAATACCGCAAACACCTGAACAATAAAAATAAAACATTATTTCGACACAAGAGCAGAGCGATAAATCAAATCGTCATATCTTTAATATTAACTTAATTGAGTGTCGGCGATAATCGAACGAAATGTTATCATATGTATAATACCACAATAGTTTCAACATTATCGGGTATCTCCCGATAGGTTACGTTGCAAACAAAAATGAAGGAGTCAAATGTTTTCTGAAAAACTTGACGATTTCGTTTGTTTGCAGGGAACCTTGAGGGAAATACCCGATTAATTTTGAAACTCGAGTGGTATTCGGAGGATTATTTTTTTATCCAAATTTCGGCCAATAGAATTGTACCATGAGACAAAATCCACAGTTAAAAATTCAAAATTTAAAAGTCACATAATTATAATTTAATTAATATTTAAAAAATCCCCAAATCTACTCATTTTTTATCAAAATTTTTCAATTGTCACAATGGAATTCAATCTGTCAGATTCGATGGAGGGTTAACTGGATTGGAAAATCTTTTGTTTTTTTATACATAGGCAAGATGAAAAATTACCAGTGAAATTATCAAATATTATCAGTTAAATATCGCGCAGGCTATACAAAATAACCTCGAATGGTGCAATTCTATTGGCTGAAATTTGGATGGGAAGAATAATCATGGAAATTGACATTGTAATGTGTATTTTTTCAAGATGTTTTACACTTTGTGTTATCTCGTTCCAATATAGCCATGAGCTGCAGACCTGCGACTGGCCACGTAACGTTGGATGCCATAACGGTGGCAGCATCGCCAAGGAGACAGAGGAAGACGATCCGCTGTTGGAAAGGTGAGAGATACAATGGATAATTACACTGCTATTAGATAATGCTCCAAGCCGTGAGAGCGCTTACCTGCGATATAAAACCGCCCGTATAGTGCCACGGGAATCCCGAAATCAAGAAATTATACCGCGGTTCATTAATTAGAAAAGGAAGAAATTCATCAAGGGGCGATGTGCAAATGCATGTTCCCAGGTTCGCAGAGAGCCTTATAGCGTATCAGATATGGTGCAATCCTCTATTTGATTGTTGCATGCGCATCGGTAATCACTCGATATGGGGTATGAATTATGCGGACCAAGCCACGCCGTGATATTGATATCCCGTAAGTGATACATTAAGGTATTACTGGATGGACCATCGAGCGAAAATTTAGTCCAAAATAGGAGAATCGTGGATTTACAAGTTTAGATCATGTCGTACATGTTTAGCCTTACAAACAGCTAAGCTAACAATAAATTAACACTTGGAAATGTTAATTTTCCACTTTTAATAATAATTGAAGTCAAATTCGACGATAATGGCGTGTGCTTGACTGAGGTTTTGTCAGTGACTGGTGCAACTGTTTCAACTGTCCAACAAAAAATTTCTCAATTTTTAAATGTAATTAATGCCATCAGATAATCTTATTATTATCAACAATTACCTGAAACCTGAATATATATTGATTTTTTCAATGATTGCTGATTGATTCATCGTTAAAATAAATGTTTTACTATTTTATAAATTGTCTGCTAAACGCGACAATGCAGCAGGTCTGATTTTTTTTTTCATCGATAGTAGCACTGCTTGATCCGTTGACGCATGCGTTGTGCTCTTCGCGTTGACGCTGCTTCGTGAGTAGCAGTAAGTATAATCTCAAAATAGCGTGGGTAAGAGTGGCTTCGGTGCGTGTCTACAATTTTTGAGAAAACCGTTGCCACGTCTACAAAGCGCAATTCTTAAAAAGGCGATACTCCGCCTCATTACTTTAATTAATTTCTCGATAATTACTCAGTCGATTCACTTGAAAATTAGCATAATCAATCGCTCGATCCTAAATCTTGATGATATAATATTTTCAGAACTTACGGTGATTTAGTTCCGTTCGCTTTTGAACCATTAATAACGTCTGCAGAAGCGGTTTTCTTATAAGCGACCGTGTTAAATTCATAAATTTTCAACTACTGAATTATTTAGTGAAAAATTCTGAAATAATTCATGTATTGTCATTCTATCAAGAACCATCATTCCTCAAATTTTCAAGAATTTTGGCGATTTTCTAATATCCATCCTCATCCAGTGATACTTTATAATTAGACCATCTTGGGATTGTAAGGGCAGAGTTATTAGCCTTTCCAACCCAAAACAATGAATCGTGCTTGGGAAATCCAAGAGGATGAAAAAGAAAATGTTCGTTCACGTGAACTGGCCACCGCTATAAAAGTGATTAATTATAGCTACGTACAAATGGAAAAGGCATTGAATGGTGCAATAAAGCCCATAAAATAAAAATCCCCTGCCAATTGAATATTTTCACATTGTTCAGACTATCGTTCTTTACAAAGCTTCCTTTATGACAAAGTGTCTTTGAATCAAGAGGTTCATGAAGATGGTAACTACATTCTTGTTCTTCTTCGTCGTCTTCTTCTTCTTATTGTTACTTAGCTTTAAGAAATTTCTACAATAAGATCAATCGTAGTTTACAATTTCATTGTTTTGAGTGTTCTTTGTCAGTGCACAGGATTTGCCTCGATAGATCGAAATTTGTACAAGTTGAAGGATATATGTACAGACTTCTTTGATACAAAAATGTTTTATGTTTTGTTTCGTAGAATCTCGCAATGAAAATCATGATCGACAATTTGTATGCCATGTTTTCTCATTGTAGAAATTTCTAGGACTTGTATTCAATCCCATAAAATACACACACACACACACACACACATACTCAACCATTGAAACATTTTGGTACATGCTGACTGTTTGGGACATTTTATGAGGGGTCAGCTTGTGCACTTATATTTAAAAGTTGGATTCAATAAGAATTTAGAGAAAGTATTACCTTCTCACTCAGATATTTCCGTAGCTCCTTCGTTACACCACTGAAGTTTCAGGGTCATAAAGTTCCGATATTGAGTGGTCAGTTTCTCAATTACATATTACATCCGCGTATATGTATTGAAGATCGTATATTTCAGAATTGAGATGAAATCATAAAGAAATTAGTCGTGTATCATCGAAGAGATTAATGATTATTTTTAATAAATGTTGAAAGTAAAGCCTTAAGCAGACTTGTATGGTTATTTACATTTTTTTTTGCTTCCTCGATGACGAGATAAAATTGTAATTATTCCCAATCATTGCGATAAGCTATAGAATCTGGGAGCTCGCCCATTGAAATTACTCAACTTCACTTGAGACTTTAAGCTAGCGAAAAAAAAAATATATATATATAAAATGCACGTATATATTTGTGTCTCGCCACATTATTCATTATTTTCCCAGCGTCCAACGTCGTACTTCGAGCTAATGTAAGCTCGAAGTAGTTCTCGAGATAGACCGATGTAAATTGAAAGTTCCTACGAAATATTTCTCCACGGTGCAAAGATTATTATATGCAGTTATTTCTATTGCAACATCGGCAATAATTACCCCTCTATTGGTATATTAGAAGGCGTGTGCTTGATGGGATATGATAGAACTTTCTTTTTCTTATTTGCTTTCGATCGCGTTCAAGTTAAAGCTTTCGATAAAACATTATAAATTATTATTCATCTAGGTATACGCGAATAACCGAAATTTCGAATAATTCACTATGAAATAACTCGGTCATGTTGAATTTCGAATTTTTCACTCAAATAACAAGTTGATGATTTTGAAAAACCCGCAGACACCAATTATCATTTTTGTTCGTTTTGTCGCTCGTCATTTTGATCCCGCCATTTCCAATCGCGATACTTTTACTTGGAATTAAAAATTAGCAATCTCAGCTGCAAAAATTTTCGTACAGCCGGTTTTTTTTTTCACATTTTTGGGCAGCCATTACTCGGAAACCAGAAACTTTAACCTCGATAACCTCAAGGCCTCAGGCTTTCAATAGAAACTGATCATTTGTTCGATCGATTGATCGGGGATAATTGACTCTGTAATTTTTTCATTTCCAAAAATTTAATTCGAGTTTGAAATCCCTTATCTGAAAAATCCACGAGGCAACGAATCTTTATTACGCTCGCATCCTTCTCTTTTTGGCTTCAAGTTAAATTTTGTTTAAATCTCGTTCTCCTTGATGATTTTTAACTTGAATTGTTCTCATATCAAAGCATTGAAAGACATACATGCTCTGAATACTTGAGAGTACCAAATTTGCCAAAGCTTTCTTTCACTTTCTCGCCACTGTTGTTATTACGTTTCTCTGTGTCGTTCTCCAGCGACGTTCTCTCTATCTTTCCCCGTCGTGACACAACTCCGAATCGGGCAACGCAAAAGCCAGAGATAGCACGCTGCTTAATCCCGTTATGCAAGACCCCTCCATCACATCAGGGGTCCGGGGGGGGGGGGGGGGGGGGGGATATATCGGTGGTACAGTTAAGCAAGCGAGCATAGTCCGAATGTATCGCCAGCGAATCCTGCTGTGCGGGTACTCATTATAACGTGCATTGTGTACCGGTGATCGTGCACATATAGCGCGCATATTGTAAAAGTTTCTCAACACGTTTCACCGAGAGCCCATATATGCTGGTTGAAGCCGAGAGCTGAGTCGTGCAAAAAAAAATATAAATATTTGCATTTCACCGAAATCTCGATGATAACTCTTCGTGAATAGCGCGCGTGTAACGTCGGTTATACTGACCATGGCCTCGTTTATCGAACAACTTGGGCACGGTTAGATTTTATTCAAAGAAAAAGTGGTCGTAATGCGTATATTTTGTATGAGATGAGTAAGGTATGACTGATGATAATGACGGTGATGGAATACTGTTTTTTATTAACTATGATTGAGTGATTAGCATTGCTAATGGCGTGAAAATTGTATGTCTCTCGGATGACTGTAAAACCCTACGGGATTGGTCCTCAATAGTCCTCATGAACAGCTCTGGCAAGCAGTGACACATATAGGCAGTGTAGGAAAAAAAATAGACAAGACAACCAACGACAGCGGACCCACGAAACTAATTTCGCGTATTAAGAAAGGTGGATGTTGAATAGATTTGCATTACAATACTAACAATGCCTGGAGAAAGCTTCTATTTTTCAAGCTGGAGTTTCGTTCGGTTGGGAGATTGCGCTAGAATTGAACAAGTCACAAGACGGAGGATGGAACGAATGTATATCATCTGGATTGGGATTGGGTGATGTTGCATTGGTTTGGGTCCTGAGAGAATCTGCCGCTTTCAAAGGTTAAAAAAAATTACTATACCTAAGGACTAACGATTACCTTAGCACAAATGACCATCGACATTATCGGGAACAAAGGACTCGAAAGTGTCTGTATGCAACGCTTCGCTATAGACCTTCTTCGATAGTCTTTCCAGTTTTATATCGTTTTCGATTAGACTACATGCAGCAGGAATTTAAGCATGTACGTCTTTTACTTTTGCACAAGAAGAAGAGAAACAGTGTTACACTGATGGTATCCAATCGAAAACAACGTTAAAGTGGAATATAACAAGACGAAAGCACCACTTTCTGAATTTCTCTGGGTTGGGTGCAATAACTGGTTAGTTGCACACTGTAGTTAAACAGATTGCACAGTATTTTTCCTAGTATAAAAAAAAAATTAATAATGATATTCACTAGCATTAGGTGCTCCTTAAAAGGCAGGGGGCAACTTTAGAAAAGGACCCTTGCCTTGGTTCGCACGCGCGAAACACTCGCGTAACAATAGAAATCCGCTCATGTCGAAGTAAAACGAGTAGCTAATATAATATTATACACATGGGATGAAAACGTGCAATATACAAGGGAGAACGATCGCGCTGGATACGGCGTTGAAAATTATTCACGCTCATGCAATATTGCATTAGGAGCTAGAGCACATCTAGGTAAATGTATAGTTCATGAGAACGTTTAGGATATATATACTATAATACTTGGTTGAATGGCTTCTGGGTCATAATCTCAGCTGTAAACTACAAGTCGTCGCTTGCGATCTTTCGCTTCGTGCTCTCCGGTGTTGCCGGAAACATTTGCACAGTCATGAGGAAGCTAAATTATATATATATGCATTATGCATATTCTCCGCTTACTCCGAGGCATTTCATTCTCTCAGAACTCGGGTTAACTACTTCAAAAGTATACCTTTAATCCCGCAACATCGTGGCAGCAATAACGGGTCTTGTGGGAGACCCTGCTTCTCATATTGCCTGTGTCACTTTTGCTTCATCATTAGATCTCTTTATTACTCGCACGAATTGTACAAACGTTCATTATAATTGATGTAATTGCACAGTCAACACAGCCCTCATCAGGTCGTCCGCCTAATTTTCGTGACAATTTTTTTTTTTTTAGTCATTTCTTCATCATCGTATTGGAAACTCAAATCCTCGAGTGATGGCTCCAATGTCATAATACTGCGATTAATTTAGGCGAGCGACTTATCCTCATGAACAGTTATGTTTTAGTTATCAGTACTTTCGGATAAAAATCTTAGGCTGTACGCAGATTTATGGAATTTCGTTATAAACAATTGCGGGCATCGTTCTTCTTCATGTTTTTATGTTGAGGACAACATCATTAAATTGTATGTATGAAGTTCCTTGAAGACCCTTTGCTAGAGAATAGTTTAGGTTTCGGTTATCCCAAAAGTTAATAGCAACATGATTAATTTTCCTATCTCTCGTTGCCTTGTTTATCACAGAGCTGCAAAGGCCGAATCGGTGCATTTGCAACAGCAGCCGCAGTCTCAGCAGAGCAGGCATCATCAGCGTCAACCGATCCAACGACAGCAGCAACATCATCAGGTCACGGTAACGTCGTCGTCACCTCCTGTTTCTCAGATAACCGAGAGGCAGCAGTCGCGACATCGACAACAGCAGCAGCAGCAGCAGCAGCAGAGAACGTACCAGGACGATGAGTACGAGCCGGCAACGGAGATCGAGAGCGATCGTCAGCAGCGCGTCTATCGTGGTCAACCGTCGACAATTGGCCAGGTTCAGCGCGATCGCGATGGTCTCAGGCGTAACATAATTTCCGTAAGTCATCCAACATCCTCGTCATCATCGTCACTGTTGTCGTCGTCGTCGTCGTCGTCTTCGTCATCGTCGTCGTCGTCGTCGTCGTCGTCGTCGTCGTCCCCGTCAGTTGATGTCTCACTGACGCCACGACAAGACGCTCCTTCGTACAATAATATTGCCAATCAGGCTACATCAAGACACGATCGTATCGACAAGAGTACTCAGGCTTCCTCGTTCAATGTTGATACAGACCTGTTTCATCGTCAGCTTGATTATCCAACGGAAAAACGCGCGAGCAAGTTCGACGATGGCCACGAGGATGGTGTCTTGAACGATAACGTTAGCTCTACATTGACAAGTACGACGATCACGACGATTCTTCAACAGCCCAACAACATGGACAATTCTGATGGTATCAACATTACCCAAAGACCCGAAATTTCGAGATCGAGTTCTCCCGCTGTCGCGTCTACGCTGGGCCAGCATCGATCGGCATTGGGCCTCGTTGATTCGCCAAATTATCGAGAATTTATCGTGACTACGGGTTCTCGAACGAATCATCAGTTGCCACGCTCGAGAACCGCGGAAGCTTCGCTGACTTCACCGGCCTCGATAGCTCCTCAATGGCAACGAACTTTCGAGGAATTCGAGGCTAATGAAATTACAATCGCCGCACCGTCTTCTCGTCAGCGTAACGGTTCACCGTTGTCCCGTGTCTCCCATGAATCTGACGAGGGCGATGAAGCTCCCAGCGGCTTTACCGCTGCCTCGAGAAACCTCAAACAGCGTGAATCCTCGAAAACTGAAATTTTCCAATCGTCCTCATCGCACACCTGGCTACGCTCCACCGAGGAAGTCGATAAAAACGAGATTTCCGTTAGTCCCGGTCCAGCCGGTCGTGGCTTTATGATAAAACGTTTGCGCTCCGATCCTCACGATCTCAGATCCAACGACAAGAACACTGTCCTCCCGACTACCGCATACGCGAGTCAACAACGTTCCACCATGCCCGTCCAAGTCACGAAGCATGACAGTGATGATTCGAAAAATCACGAAATTCCCATCGTCCCGTCATTGGAGCGTCAGCGCTCGAATTCCATCGCATCGACGACTTTTCAGACGCCGCGTATGACGGAAAAATCCCCGAGAATCATGGAAAATCGTGCAACACCCGCTGACACGTCATTCGCGAGAAAATCATATTTCGCAGTTCCGGAAAATCGAAAATACTACGCGGTCGTCCCGTTGTCCCCGAGTGATTCGATCTTTGGTTCAGAATTTCCAAAAGTTTCCACGTACCAGGATGACTCCGATGATCATACGAAAACTCGAAAGTCATCGATACATCCGGTTCAGCTGGATTCGATCAGGGACAATGACGGCGAAAAGAAATATTACATTCCCTCGGTTCAGCATCAGCGTGGATCTTCCTCGAAATCCGAAGTTTCCGGGATATACGAAAAATCGAAAATTCCCAATCTGTTTATCACGAATTTCACAGCCAAGGACATTGTAGGACGGACCGATGAGCTGAAAAAGCCAAACAATAACGTGAAAATGATATCGGTACCAGAAACGAAACAGACAACTATCGTCCCAAGTAGCAGCAGCAGCGGCAGCAGCAGTCTCGAGGATCCAGCAAAGAATGAAGTTTCCATTGGATCAGCATCGAGTGAACAACGGCCGAGCGGTTTGCCGAGATCCAGTGTTGTTGATACGAACGAGAACGAGGGAAACGAAATAGGGGGGAGCTCGAGCGTGGCATCGATCGGTGCTAGGGGTCGTCAGCGCTCGTTCGCCAGAGGTCAAACGAGGCACAAGACACTGGAGGCGATAAGAAGAGGCGCGAGACCCGTAAGTCACACACAACAATCGAGCAACTGTGCCCGCGATCTGTCTTCTTGGTATCTCATCGGGCCTGGGCTTACTCGGAATTACTGGAAATGCCTCTAAGTCACGAAATGAAAAAAAATAAACGTTGTATATATATATACATATATGCATACATACATATGCTATATATATATATATATATCTATATATATCCGTAACGTCTTGAAGCTGCCTTAGGGATTGGCATAAGCGAACTACCTCTTACGTCGTTAAAGACAGAAAAGAAAAAAATAAAGAAAAAACAAACATACGATATCGACGACCAAAAAGTAAATAGAGAGACGCGTGAGACTGAAAAAAAAGAACGGACGAACGGAGGAAGAGGCAACTAGAAAAAAAAAAAGCAAACGGGCTTGCTCTCCAACTCTCCACAGAGAAAAACAAAAGAAAACAAAGCCATAGAAATCACTACAAACCACGTTGATCGTGTGAATGTGTGTCTTTTTTTGAGGCGTAGAGGTTTTGCTATGCCTGCAAATCTCGAGACATTAATGGCGTCATCTTCGAGCGTCTTGATCTCGTGTGATGAAAAAAAGCCTAAAAAATAAAAAAAAAAAAAAAAGATACGAAAGGGAATCTTGGACGCGTGGGCCGATCATCATCTAAGCTTCATTAGATTTTTCTCACCTCCCGATACCCATTAAACTACAACTTCTATTTACTACTACTACTTCTACGTAATACTACTCGTACGAATCTGTTACTGTGTATTTTTGTTTTTTTTTTTTTCACGCTATCTCATGCTTGCACTCTCTTTTCTCTCATTTGTCACTCTTTCTCGTAGTTATGTGTATATAGAACCACAAAGCCTTTTCAAACTTTGTGGCTAACCCCTGCGGGATTCAATTTAGTTTTTTGTTTGTTTTGTTGCTGCTGTTTGGGTTAACGAATTTCAATTGATTAATTTGCAGGAGCGGGAAAAGGACAGCGTCGTCGACTCTCGTGGGCAGACCGAGAGCCATTACAGGTGGGTGTGAAAGTTATTTTGGTACTCAATGATTTTTGGGATTTAAAAAAAAAAAAAACGATGAGCCGCTGTGCTTGTTGGACCGAATCATTAGATCCATGATGAAATTTTGCATAAAAAATATAATCTTTGGAAAAAAAAGGGTTCAAGGTACTCAAATGAATTTTTAAAGATTTTTTTAAATCGTGGGTAATAAAGGATTTCGTACTTGAACAACTTCCGGTACAACTAAAAAATATTTCTCATGGCATTGCAGTGATATATTTGCACTATCGGTCCTTAATACCCGACGAAAATATTGCATTGTACCCTGATGCGTGGCAATTTTGTGACACGATAACTTTACGAATGGCAAAAATGCATTTTTTATTCCAAATATCATACATGTACGCGATTGCTCCAATAATTTGCGTATAAATCGACAGGACTATCTCGTCGGAGTCGCCGAGAATTGCTAAAACTACGGCATCAACAGCGGCCCCAATTTCAAAATCTTACTACAGCGAGCCCGATCAGAGTTATCCTTACTACACGATTTACGACGATGACGTATCGATATACAAAGATGACGGTGAGTAAAAAAAACACACACACACACACACACACAAAGTAATGATTTTACCGAGTTAATTGCCATGACAAGGTAAAAGTCTGGTCTGATGGAATTATAACTATTATAGAGGCCAGCGAGACGACTCACAGATTTTCTCCCCATCCCGAAAAAAAACACGATGCTTCTATTTGTAACTCTAAAAAATTCATCAGCAAACTACCAACTCGATTGTCCGTTACTTCGAAGCCGCTACTTATAACAGATCCATTTACCAACTCACTTATCGATTCTTGATGCTTTTCACAACACTAATTATATTGTGAAACAACTGAAAGAAAACATTGCATGCCAAGGAAACGATAATTGAAAGTTTCAGATTTCAGTATTATTGCGATGAAGCCTCAAGGACAATTGACACATCCAACTTTTCGATAGTTAATTACATCAAAGTATGCATGAATTTTTTGTTCAAAGATTACCCGCAATACACGATAAACCGAACGGTGCAAATCCAACAACAACAACAACAACCTCAACACCATCACCAGCATCAACATCAAACCGTCCGGATAGCCGAGGTCACACCAAACTCGAATCAGTACAGTCAGAAGCCGAAGAAAGTAGCGGTCAACGATGCCGACAAATACAATCTTAATCCGGAGGTCACAGTCTCGGATTACGAAATCTATGACAGTCAAGTATGTTTTGTTTCTTTTCCTTCTATAACGTCCAGATGATATCCACCGGGTTTTTTTTTAACGGAGCTGATCGTTAATTTTCTTTTTTTTTGTACGCAGCCACTGAAGAACAAGTTCCGAATTTCCGATGGGCAACAATCATTGAGGTAAGTTTTATAGCCTGCATATGTCTAACTCTGAAAACCCACGATATGATAAGCCGACCAATGAATGAACACTTGATGATTCTGATGAAAGTTTTCGACTCGGAAGTTATTTCCTGGAATAGAGATAATTTTGTTTATTGCAAAGGCAATTGTGACCTGTTCAAAGATCGATAAGGTATCGAAGAATAAAGACATAGGACAGTGAATGGACTCATGAATATCCAATGCCCAATGTAAGTTCATTGACATCATGGACAGGAAGACTGACCGAGTTTATGAATCATTGTTCCAGTCCAGCTATTCCAGATTCCATAAGACGTACTTTTAATCATTTCTCAACTTGATTCTGGGGCCATTTTTTAGATGATAACCCGAAATAAACACCTGACCCAATATCTTTCTTTTGGATCTTTCATTTTTCACTGGATATCTTACGGGGCCAATCCAATTGTCATCAAAGCCTTTTGCCAACGATTACAATTGTTGTTGCCCCGGATAATCTTGTTTGTCACCTGTTTAAAGATCGATAAGGTATCGAAGAATAAAGACATAGGGCAGTGAATGGACTCATGAATATCCAAAGCTCAATGTAAGTTCATTGACATCATTGACAGGAAGACTGACCGAGTTTATGAATAATTGTTCCAGTCCAGCTATTCCAGATTCCATACTACGTACTTTGAATCATTTTTAGCTTCATTCTCGGCCATTTTTTGGATGATAACCCGAAATAAACACCGGACCTAATATCTTTCTTTTGGATCTTTCATTTTTCACTGGTTATCTTACGGGGCCAATCCAATTGTCATCAAAGCCTTTTGCCAACGATTACAATTGTTGTTGCCCCGGATAATCTTGTTTGTCACCTGTTTAAAGATCGATAAGGTATCGAAGAATAAAGACATAGGGCAGTGAATGGACTCATGAATATCCAAAGCTCAATGTAAGTTCATTGACATCATTGACAGGAAGACTGACCGAGTTTATGAATAATTGTTCCAGTCCAGCTATTCCAGATTCCATACGACGTACTTTGAATCATTTTTCAACTTCATTCTGGGCCATTTTTTGGATGTTACCCCAAAATAAACACCGGACCTAATATCTTTCTTTTGGATCTTTTATTTTTCACTGGATATCTTACGGGGCCAATCCAATTGTCATCAAAGTCTTTTCCCAACGATCACAATTGTTTTTACCCCGGATAATCTTGTTTGCACGATCACTTCATTGATCAGACTTTTCTCTCAATAATGTAAAATCATTCTCCACTTGTTCTTCTGCCTCCGGAATACCTAGAGTACCTTTTATACCTAGAATCAACGACTGGCGCGAGTGTTAGCTTGATCTATACGACTATCGGGAAGCTCATGAGAGTCTTTCTTTCTTTACAATACATATTCAGTAAGTGATATCAACGTGCGTCATGCGGTTGGACGGATGATACGTAAAATTGTGTGGTAGCTTCAGAGTGGTACTTGAGGTCGATCTTAATATTTGTTATGTTCCGTATAACCGCAAGTTCGACCACGCTGATGATGAAATGTCGCGACCTCTGATCTTTTCACGGTCGATACACGCAGGACTCTTGTTTGTTTTTTGTCCACGATACAGGACAAACGGACTCAGTCATCCGGTGGTTCACGTGACTACACCAAATGCCATTGTCGATGCTTATGTCCCACTGACGACAACTACCCAGGCACCATCCACAACCACCGCTCGTCCTTACACCGTAACCGTTCAAAAGTCAGTATATCAAAATATTTAATGTTACATGATATTTCAAATTTTCACGTGTGTGTGTGTTGTATGCAAAACCAATCAGTTACGAGAAGAGCTGTACGCATCTAATGGTCTTTTAGAAGTTCAGATTTAAAGATTTAACGAACACAATACCTAGGATAACTTACGGTTGATAGGATGGAATAATTATTTTTGTGTTTCATAACCAATCATGACGTTTCAGCTGACATAAAGTCTGAAAATTGCCTGAGGCTTCTCATTATTCAATTTCTGTCAAGCCTGACAAAGTATTTTTGACCAATTTACTTCTGAACGAAGCATGAATCTTTAAAATGAGAACTAGCTCGTAGAATTTCTACCTCGGCTACCGTAAATGTTACATTTATTCTTAAGAGCATGTGAAAGCTCAGTTCTATACCGAGTCCGATCGTAAAACAGAGCGCATGTTAATTTTTTGATCAATGCCATTCCTAAACTGTGAAACCGATTGACTTAAAATTTTAACAGTTAATTCTGGAGACCTTTGTCCGGAGGTTAATGGCTGGAAAATGTAAACATTTCATATAGAAATGTACATTTTCGGCTAAAAAAACCGAGAGGCCTGCAACAGAAATGAATGTAATAATCATCGTACGGCTTGATCCTGAAAAATCTGGGCATTATAAGGCTCTGGATGGAAACTCTAAAAACTAAAACTCTATCCGACGAGATTTTGTTTTGTTCCATTAAGTGGAAAATTAGAAAAATGGCACTGATCAAAAATTTAGATGCCATCGTGGATAATTTGCTGGGCAGACAGTTGGCGAATATTTCACTGGCGCCACTTTCAGGCCAAAGTGCGTGACTCTTATTGCCCAGTTTTGCAGTTTTCACAGACAATTTTCATGAGTTTTTGAGGTGACTGTTAAGTTAGAAGCCCGACACTTAAAAAAAGACAATCTATGTTCCGAATCTGTGCACCGAATGGTCTAAAATTTTCAATATTTTCTACTGCAACGACCGAGAATCGAGGAAAATGTTTTTAGCAAATTTACGTCCAGACCGGTCCACTTTACTTGGATTCATTTGTGTTTCATAGCTTTTTCTATAAGGCCTCTTCCATAGGTCTTCTCAGGCTTGCTATAACAGATTGGCATCGCCAATGAAGTTTCTTCGGCCTCTGGGGGTATCTATCTCTTCAAGAAATGTTCGGCCTTTATTTTCCTGGCTATTCGTTGGCTTGCAATCAGATTGGATTAGTTTGGGTCCATTTGGGTTGGGTTGGGTTGGAATTTCCATCACCGTAAGCCGAATAACGTGACGCAATGATCGAGTCGAGATTCATTAGCAAACTTTAAATTAAGTGGATCAATTACTTTAGGAGACCGAAAATTAGGTGATTTTTGGGGATATTTCTTAATGTAAAAAAAAACCAACGAAAATTTCCCAAACTCTGACAATAATTTATTCATGTTTCCATATATCTCTGGTAATTTTTTCAACTTATTTCATGCTTCAATCGAGTTGTAATCCGCTCTGATCCTCGGCGTGTCCTCATCCTTGTTGTCGATATGTCCGGGAATTGTGCAGCTCGCGATTCACATCGGGAATCACAAAAAAAAAATTTTCTACATTATTGAGATGTTTTTTTTTTTAAGAACACGAGCTTACACTTTGAAACAAAAAAATTGATAATTTAATGCTCAAATGTGCTTGAAAAAAAAAATGATCGATTTTTAGCATATTATTTTTTTTTACGGCATTTTGCAATAATAAATATGTTTCAAGCAATCCAATCTTTCCAACTTTGGGTTTTAAAAAATATCGTTTCGAGAAAAAAAAACGTTTAAAGTTTGACAAACGAAAAACTCAAAGTACCTCAGCGCGTTTGGGGTCCGAGCGGAGAAGCTTTGCCGTTTATGTACATACCGTTAGAAGAAATCCGAGCAATCTTTTGAAACTTTCCGAATGTATTCTTGCAATATTTTTCTCACGATTTATAAAAAAAAAAAAAAAAATTGATTTTTTTTAAGCATCCAAAGTGGTTCGTGACCCAATTTTGCAACATTCATACTCGACAGTTTTGATCCTCGTTTTGAGGGCTCGAACACTCAACAGATCTGGCCAAAGCTCTCGAAATCTTGTACATATTTTGCAATACGGCTTTCACTCGCCCCGGCGAATCAACGAATCGGGGCGATCCGACCGTTCGCTTTCGTTCTCCGTAGCCGGAAGCGATTTGCAAACGCGTGTGCTCGCTTAAGCCGAGATTCATTTTATCCCATACATGAACCATATATAGATGTTTTTTTGTTCATTCAAGTTGTGTTTTATTTATTTTTTTTTTTTTTTTTTCATTTTCCTTCTCGCAGCCGAGGCCGACCGCAAGTTAACCGTGGCACTGCACCACCGTAAGTTACAGATTGTTATTATATACCGCGCTATTATATCGGTTAAAACGGCAAATTTATGTCTAGAAATCTTATAGTCGAATGAGCTAAAGTAGTCATTAGTACGCTCAATCTTTAGTCGGTGCACAACGGTTCTCTCATATATATATATATGTATATATATATATTTTTTTTTTACTGCATTACATGACGTGTACAATGTAGTGCGTGCAAATTACGGTGGCACATCAACATCGATTATGGCTTTTTAATCGCAAATCTATCGTCATACGTTAATTAACTTCTTTGCATATATATATATATATATATATATATATGTAGATTGACTGATTTACGACTTGAATCTACAAGGAATAATAAGCGAAGTAACGCGATTTAGGATACCGAACGAAAACGGTGATTTTCAGGAATTCTTTTATGAACAAAAAATGAATAATTTCCAAAAATTTCCCCATAATTTATCATAAACTTTAACGATAAAACATGATTTTTGTAATACAAGAAATGATAACCTCGAGAAGGTTTTTTTTCTCTCGAAATTACTTCAAATTGACGGGAAGCACAAACTATTCGACCAAATTGACCTTTTTTTCGTTACGTTATTTTTACTTCCTTCTCTAATGAATTGAATTTATTTATTAAAAAAAATTAATTCGAGTAATTTTTTTGCGCAAAAAAATCTGAAATTTTTTGTAAAAATCGTGACTGTTTTTTCTTCAAGTCCGAAAATTTCTGACGATTTTATACTTTTTTTTCCCTTGCTATTCTCAGCTCGTAGACTACAAAATTAGAATGAAGATAAAAAATACATTTGGCTCTCTTGTTTCAAGCGATAATTAGAATTTCTTTATTTCCTGCCAATTCACAACTCCGATTGGAATGCACGACGATTACTCGTTGATTAATGAATGTTAGAGTCATTATTTAAAAAAAAAAAAAGAAAACATAATTTCGTACTGTTCAAATGTACGATACAATGTTCAAATGCATAATCCCCAAAATTTTTTTAACTGTACCGGCTTTGTTTTTTTTTTGTTTACAAAAAAATTTCTGCAAATCAAATTTTCGTCAAGAGTCCCAAATGAGATTCCCCCGTTGATAGTGAATAGCTAGCGGCACTTTGATTTGAGAAAGAAGAAGAAAAAAAAAAAACGTTAACAGCGATTTTCTACAAATTCCTCTGTGCGTGTCTCGGCTCTGCCTGTGAGATCGGTATCGACGGTTCTTACAATTCAACAAGGCATCTTACGCACTTTTTCAATTAGCTCGTATACACGCGATACGGATTATCGTGGATCGCGAATTTTCATTTTCGCAAGCGAAAAAACTTTACACGCCTTTTTACAAACAAACAAACAACCCCCTGCTTCTTTTCTTTTTTTGTTTTTTTACGAAAAATTCATTATTGACATATAATATACGTATCGAATATATATTTACGTCGGACGTGTGTGCACTGTTGGAAATAATTTGTGTAAATGTTAAAATTTTCACATGTTAAATTATTTGTGTCAAAACTAACACTTTTTTAAAGTGGTTTCAACATTTCATGTTTATGTCAACTCGTTAAAAAATGTCAATGCTGTAATCAACATAAATGTTCGTATTTTCTACGCAAAAGTACAGTCAAAAATTTTCAACACAACGAAATAGTTAATTTTGTGTTATTCAATCGATACGACACAATGCATGAGTTAATACACAACACAAAATTGTAGTTGAAAAACAACTAATAAATTTAGTTGTGAGGGACGTTTGTAATGCGTTGTTTTGACATTATGATCGCGTTAAATATACTCTGATGATTCCTCTTTAGTCAATTTAACACAAAAACTGTGTTTTATATAACGGGACGTTTTTAATGTGTTGTTCTGACATTATGATCGCGTTAAATATACTCTGACGATTCCTCTTTAGTCAATTTAACACGAAAAAATGTGTTTTATATAAAATTTCACTGTTGAAACAACTCTGAAATAATGTAGATCTTGACATAACGAATCGGTAGCTTCAACGGAATCAATGTGTAGAATCGACATTAAATTGCACTCCTGTTAACGTATCTGATTGTTTTTAAGACGTTATTATAATGTTGAAATAACCATAACATGTGTTTATCTGACGAAAACGAAATGTCGTTTTAATGTTAATTTTTTAACATATTAACATAGTCAACACTCAACATTAATTATTTATGTTGAATTAACATAAATTTTATAGTGGACCTTCTGGGACATGCAAATAATGTTGAATTTAACATTTTTTTTCTAACCGTGTGTGTGTGTCCTACAGACGATTGCGTCCAACGCTCAAGCCATCGACGGCAATCGTCTCGAAGGCCCATCAGGAGTACGTGGACATCTACAGATATCCACCAGTGAGACCTGGTCCGATATATCCGACTCCGACTGTCGACAGGCCCGCTGCCAAGTGTCGAAAGGACGTCTGTCTGCTTCCGGATTGCAACTGCGGCGGCACCGATATTCCCGGTAAGATCATACAAATTTATCATTCGCGTCGTCATTCGAGCACGAAAAAGTCAAACGAATTTCTTTTCGTTTTTTTTTTTTCGTTCATGTTCTATATATTGTTTTTTTATTTCAACTTTCTTTTTCGTTTTTTTCGTAAACTTTCCTTTAAGGATATAGATAGAAAAAATTCATATTATCATGAAATAAGGTCAAGTATCTCTGGAAGAACGATACTTTTTTTTTTCTTTCTTCATAACAATGTCTCTGTTTATGCGGAAAAAGTATTCATGATCGATTGATATTCGTTTGGAAATGTATTTCGATCGTTGCGAAAAATTGGCAAAAAACGTTTCCGCGATCAACGTATTCGAATATATATTCAAGTATAGTATATCATAAAACGTGAAAAATCATCAAAGGACCATCCTTTGTTTTTATTATAATAATATTTTATAATAATAATGAAAATAATAATGTTTATTATTTTTATTGTTATTATTATTATTATAACAAAAAATAATAATAATCTTTACATCCTTTACTTTTATAATAATAATCATAATAATAATGATTATTACTGTTGTTATTGTATTATTATTATTTTTTCTTTCTATGATATATAATGGTCAATTTTTATTTATATTTCCACACTTGGGTTACGAGGATACGGAAATCTGAAACCGCAGATAAATTTCTCACCGTTTCATGACGATACGCTTCGACATAATTCTATAATGTCCCTCCCGTTGTATCAATATTTTATCGTATTATATGAGACATTCCACAAATAGTGACATGGGTTTTGGGCCTCAAAATTTCGATTTCAAATTTTCGTTTATACTTTGTTAAACACATTGAAATGAAAAAACTGTGAAAACTTCAGACCTTTTGCCACGTAAGTAACAGAGAAACGCCTATTTTTGCGTTTTTCTCATTTTTTTTTTTTTTTTTGTTCTTAAAGTTTTCATCTGACTGAAAAACAAAAAAATATATCGGTAATCCTATTTTCCATCGAAAATTGTTTGAATTTAAAAAAAAAAAAATATTTTCAAAATTTTGAATTCGAATTTTCACTATGAAAAATGAGTTTAAAAGTCAAAAAATGAAAAATGACTGCGTTCCCGAAAATTTTTTTGACTTTTTTTTTCAAGCTGAGACGATATCACATAAAATCCATGCGTAAAAAAAATGCCGTCACTGTGGGTATAACGACAAAAAAAAAAAAAATACAAAATGAACAGTATATTGAAATTTTACGCCAACGCTTTTGCTCTCGTCAAGTTTTTTAGTTATCTACTCGTGCGATTGTCACTTTGTGAACAAGACAAAAGTAGATATGCAGTGGCCGTACTGCCGCGGCACCCTCAAAGCAAGAACCGCAAAGTTAAAGTGATTATGTCAAGTTTCAATAATGATTATATGTCAAGTTTCAATAATGCGCATTATTGCATTTTTTTTTGTCGTTAAACTTACAGTGACCGCATTTTTTTACGCATGGATTGTATGTTAAATCATCTCAGCTTTAAAAAAAAAAAAGTCAAAAAAATTTTGGGAAACGAAATCATTTTTCATTTTTTGATTTTTAAACTCGTTTTTAAACTAATTTTTCATAGTGAAAATTCGAATTTAAAATTTTGAAAATATTTTTTTTTTTTAATTCAGACAATTTCCGATAGAATAGTATTAGCGATATATTTTTTTGTCTTTCAGTCCAGATGAAAAGTTTAAAAACGAAAACAAAAAATGAGAAAAACGCAAAATTATGCGTTTCTCTGTTACTTGCGTAGCAAAAGGTCTGAAATTTTCAATGTTTGTTCATTTCAATGTGCTAATATATATATTTCATATTTATATATATTTTATATATATATTTCATATTTATATATATTTTATATATATATTTCATATTTATATATATTTTATATATATATTTCATATTTATATATATTTCATATATATATTTCATATTTACCACTTATATATATAATGACAAATTTCGTCCTTTTTCCTCGATGAACGTTCTTTCGACATTGTTAACTCGAAATTTGCCGCTGGAGCACCGAAAAAGTATTATACATCTCCGCGTAACAGAGCCACACTGAAAAAAAAGTTTCCCGATTCGAGCCATAATTATTATTGCTTCAGCCATATTATATGGGAAAATACGCTACTGCCATACCATCTAGGTAATAAAGCCATACAAATATGACTGACACAATATCGTTGGCGTAAGCATACCACTATGTCATGACAGCGATATTATTGTTGAATTAGAAATACTTCACTAGTCATATTTGTATGAACTTTACGGCAATCGGGATTTTCTAAAAGGGCTACTGCATTTTCTGTGTGGGCAATATTTTTTCACCAGTATACCTATAACTGGCCAACAATAACAGTATTATTGTAAATCCCGAACCATTTTTTTCAGTGCAAGAGCAGCACTTTTTACCGATCCCCGAATTTCGTGATGTAATTTATACATGGAATTGCCGATTACGAATGTTGATTTTTTTTTAACGATCGAAATTTATCAACCGCATCGGCGTGTGATGTCGGTCGAAACGCCCCTGCTCGCTCCCATATCGCCGGATACTTTCACCGCGCGCGATTCTAACGTTACATGGTATATACGCATATTACGCCTCGACGGGACGTTCGAAAGTGAAACAGATCCGCGTTTTGCCCTGTTAGCGAGACCGCACCTCTCTGCTATATTATACCAGATGAAAGACTCGTTTCGATGCACAACGCGTTTTTTTTAGCATACAAACATACACACGCACACACACACACACACACACACACACACACACACACACACACACACATACATATATTTAATTTTAATGTACAGTGTACTACTGTATGCTGTACGTGAGCGTTAGTAACGTGCTATCTGTTCATAGTTTCAAGTCACGCGCGACAACGAAACAGAACGAAAGCAAAGGTTCTCTCAAGATCAACCGGAAGCTCAATTTCAATCGATGAAACGAGACCCCATATGCGAATTTAGAGAAAAACAAAATACACACACACACATCGATGATTTACCGACTGAATTTCATACGAAACTATATTTTCCACACATTGAGATCTTCCTTTCGTGAGATTGTATTATGCTTAAAATCGTCGATCGTTCGGATTTAGGATAACGGAAAATCACTAGAGACTGCTCCGGAATATTTATCAACGCAGATCCCAATTACTAACTTCCGTCCCAGATTTTAACAATCTCCGAGAATACTACTTTGTTCGAAAATTTTTTAGATTGCCGCGTTTGTCTTCCATGCATGTAATATCTTGAGATAACGATCGAATCGAATTGAGAAACGCGGAATAATGAATCAGCAGATAAATTTGGTGATTGTTTTTAAATATATGTCTACATGGAAACATATGTGCGGCGTTATCAATCCTAGGGCTCTGTCAGGCCGAAGAAGAGTGCCCAAAATTTCGATAATGCAGAACGTTCCCAAAGATTCCTACACGGAAAAAAGACATTTAAAAAAATAATAACTGAAATTTAAAAAATACAACAATGAAGAGAGAAAAAATACAGTTTAACACAGTAAATTAATCTCTTTACAGTGTTTTGATGAAAAAGTAATGTGCAGAATATACTTCTGTACTATCTGTATAACCATATTTGCTGGTTTAAACTGTAAAAATAATTATTTCCACTTCAAAATTCAAAAGAATTTCCGAAGTTTTTCTCCCGAGAGGCAAAATTTTTTTCCGTGTACACGGAAAGAATTTTTTATTAATTTTTACTGTGAAATCGCAGTAACGGGCGGACAAACCCATAATTTTCCAAAATTTAGGAAATAAAAGGTTCCATGGAAATAAGTCAGAATTTACTGTCGTGTGACGTAAATTTCAAATGTTTTCAAGAATTTTTACTGAAAAAATCAGTAAATTTTACCTAAATACAAAACATTTTATACTTTTTGGTACACTTGTCCCCGCGTTAAAATTTTTCACAGTAAAAATTAATAAAAAATTCTTTCCGTTTATGCACCCCCATACCAACTTTACGGGGAAACTTTTCCTGTAAATGAGATAGCGAGGATCGAGTTGTTCTGAAAAATGCATTTTTTTCTTCTTCGGTCTCGAGAAACTCTTCATTGACATTTCGTACATTTGATTTGGTAGATTTTTTTTGCTAATATATATATCGTTGTCCAAACGAGTATCATCGCCGACGTCATTTATAATTTTTCACTGACTTCGATCGCATCGAAGAATCGGGAAAATTAATTCCTAAAATCGTTGCCGATTAATCCCAGTGACCCCGAACCGTGCGAGCCACAGTGGCACCAAATGATCCGTAATGTAAAAATAAATAATTAAACAATGATACGACATTGATGAGCCAACTGCGTCGACTCGATATTCGAGCTCGGAAAATTACGACCGGTTACATGATGACGAAACGATTTACCGATAAAGCAATAAAAACATCGGTAACGATCGATGTTTTTATTTATTTATTTATTTTTTTTTTTTTATTGCCTCTGGCTCAGACTCGCGTCGTTCGACGTTTCTCGTGTCCCGAGTTTGTCTTTGAAGCGTTTTTACCGCGAAATCATTCCAGCTCTGACATTCGATTTATCGGCCACGGTGCACGCACGAGAAACCAAAATTTATCGAGCACAGGATGCAGTGATCTCGTACTGCAATTGCGATTATTCGAATATATTCGAATATTCTGATGCAATGCAATGTAAGCTCAAGCTTCTTCGAAGTACATCCTCGATTTTCTGCATTCCCTTGAAATTTTTCGTCACTTCAGACATGACCTGAGCTTCATCGTTATTTTACAAAAAAAAAAAAAAAAAATCGTTGCCTAGGGTGACCGAACCAGTGAATGAACAGCACCTACCAGTGAATGAACAGGCTTAGTATTTTAATTAAACGGCAGAGATATGATTCTATTATTATGAAGAATTTTGTATTCATAATGAAGTGAAAATTCTGAGAAAACATCTAGCAGTGATATTATTTGACGCTGTGAAAGATTTGCGATGCTATGGATTTTTTTTCGTACCTGGGGCGCATATTCATAAGAGACAGCCATGTTGTTATAACCATCTGACTGTGCATCGAATACCAGAATATTCCATATCACCTCGAAAAATCTTTTTAAAAGATATGCAATAATTTTTTCAACGTCATACATTGCTAAGCTTCAATTATATTAATGAATTTTTAGTCAAAAACCCAATATTGTTTGCGATATATGGCCGTTTATTCACTGGTCCAGCTTTTTAACCTATTTCCAGTGATTGAACGAGCGTTGAAAAGGCTTTTCATAACCTCAAAACGCACGAGTATGCGTACGCATCTCTGGTTCCATTGTACGTTCATTCGCTGGAAAGATAAGAGTTCATTCATTGGAATTTTTGTTCATTCACTGGGAAATTGGTAATTTCGTTCATTATAATTTTTTTTTTTACAAAATCCTTGCGAACAGGGCACTTCGAATATTTTTTTTTATATTCTGTGAACATTGTTCTATAAGATCTAATTAGCTCATAAAGAAATTCGTAATAAGTTAAATTATACGGCTTTACCGAAATAGAAAAAAGGCTTATTCGTTCATTCACTGGTTCAGTCACCCTATTAGATCGACGTCACACAATTTTTCCTTTCGATTCGTTATTCTATAATGATAATATGAAGAAAAAAAAAAAAAAAATAAAAATAAAATCTCAGGTGGAATTCCGGCTGAAAAAACGCCGCAGATTATTCTGCTGACGTTCGACGATGCCGTTAACGATCTTAACAAACAGCTGTACGAGGATTTGTTCGAAAGAGGTAGAAAAAATCCAAACGGTTGTCCCATCAGCGCAACTTTCTATGTTTCTCACGAATGGACCGACTATAGCCAGGTTCAAAATTTATACGCCGATGGACACGAGCTCGCATCTCACACAGTCTCGTAAGTCGATCTCGTATAGCGAGCACGAATTACAAACGGTTCTCGAGATCGATAAAGTTCATCATAAATCATCGTTTTATTCGTAGTCCATCATAATATAACATGCAACATTCCAAGGTGGATCTTGTAGGCTCTGTGCGATTTTTCTTCATTGGTTTTCGTCGTTTTTTTTTTTATGTCAAAATATATAGGTGAAAATATATTTTATTAACATTTTTATTCGATCGTAGATATACAAATATTTTTTCAATATATATTTTTTTAAACATTTGACTTTATGGCTTTTTTGAAGTAGCCAAATTTTCGTCAATATTTTCACTTGTATATTCTGCTTCATCTTTCTCTTTCTCTCTCTCTCTCTTCATTTCTACAGTAGGCTCGTCGACTATCAAATTTGACCTCTTCGTCGTGGTAGCGTCGATAAATCATGCGGTTTGAGCTAATCGCTATGGGCCATATATTCAAATTTCTTATAATTATAATTTTTTTAATTCATTTTAAGAGAAATATTAGACACTCGTCAATGAGGCATTTCACATTAAATCGACAGTACAGCGAGCGCGATGTCGCGAAAAAAAAAATACTTGAATATTCTCAAAATTTTTTTTTTAACAATCGTTCAGGTGGAAATGAAAAATTGTTATTTAAAGAAAAAATTTTTGTAAGACTTGCAGATTTCAGGAAAATCTGTATGGGCTGAAATTTTTAATTGACACTATTCTTGACAACTGTTGATTCATTTAAAAAAAAAAAAGATTCACAACACCTTTTATGGTTCAAGAAAACTGGCAAAAAATTTCTTGCCCGATCAGTTTAACATGAAATGCCTTCAATATCGCATATTACTAATGCTGAGTACTAACATGATTTGTTTTTTTCTTTCATTTTCTCCTTTTCTCTCTCTCTCTCTCTCTCACACACGCTCTCTCTCTCTCTCTCTCTTTTTCAAAATCATTCTATCCCGTATACGCTGCACACAATATCCATAAAACTTTGGACAACGGTCGTCGCTTCATTGCCCATTCCCTTCGCGTTTGCCGATCGCGAAACACGCGAATCTTACAAATCAATTGCCACATCACGAACAATCCATCGTGCACACGAAAAAAAAAAAAAACGAAAAAAAAAAAAAAAAAACTACATCGGGACAAAAATTCCTACCCCATATATTTCCTTTATCCTGATATATATATTTATATATATATTCGGACATGACACCTCGAATTTTCCTTATCCTCGTCCCGCAACAGGTGACTACCTGCCGGAGGAGATTCCGCAAATCGTTCTCCTAACGTTTGACGATTCCGTAAACGATCTGAACAAGGGCCTGTACTCCGATCTTTTTGAGAAGGGACGTAAAAACCCGAACGGCTGTCCCATCTCGGCGACGTTCTACGTGTCCCACGAATGGACCGACTACAGCCAAGTACAAAATTTGTACGCATCCGGTCACGAAATTGCCTCTCACACGGTCTCGTAAGTACTGATGACCCTCGCGAGTTTCTTTTTTTTTTTTTTTCCTCCCGATCCACCCGACAATCGACACGGACAATGATCGAGGCATTTTTGTATTTTTTATTCAACTTTCCCTTCGTTGTCCCCCAAAAAAAAAAAAAAAATCGATCGGAGATCATTTTTACTTCAACCCTAAACTTTTCTCGAGGAAAAACGAACAAATATACCTTGAAGAAAATCATTTTTCACCTACATATCATTGCGTCGGGTTCTTCATTATTATTATTATGTTTTTTTTTTTTCTACGTAGAAACTAATATATTCATTGCTTGATTCTATCGATCATTTCTGTCATTCTTTCTCGACTCATTTTTCGGCTTAGTCGAACGTACAGTATCACAAAACAAAATGCTTCGGGCTCGCTCTTTGAGATCTCGTGTCATACTTTATCGAAGCAATGAAATTTTCCAACGATTGGACTTTGATTATTATGATATTGGAAAAAAAAAAAGCTTGCAATTTGTCGATCTACTCGTTGAGAGCATTGTTTGATCGTCAAACGACGACAAATTAATGAACAATGTAAAAACGACGTGAGCAAAACAAACAAAAAACGTGTATCGATATCGCAAGCATATCCAGGTTCAATCGTCGGAAATTAATAATTCGTGGCAGGTGGCTAATCGATTCGTTCGTACGAAAACAGTCACAGCTTCGGTGAGCAATTCTCAGCGAGAAAATGGTCGCGCGAGGTTGCCGGTCAACGTGAGATTCTCGCTGCATACGGTGGCGTTAAGCTCGAAGATGTCAGAGGCATGAGAGCACCGTTTCTCTCGGTCGGTGGTAACAACATGTTCAAAATGCTATGGGACACGAATTTCACTTATGACTCGTCAATGCCAATTTACGAAAATCGTCCACCGAGCTGGCCTTACACCCTCGATTACAAGCTGTTCCACGACTGCATGATACCACCTTGCCCAACGAGATCCTATCCTGGTCTCTGGGAAGTACCGATGGTCATGTGGCAAGATCTAAACGGTGGCAGATGTTCCATGGGTGACGCGTGTAGCAATCCACCGACCCCCGATGGCGTGTACAAGATGCTCATCAAGAATTTCGAAAGGCACTACACCACCAACAGGTCAGTGGTCCATTGATCAATAAGAATCATACGAAATCCAGATGTAAAATAATGTTTCGTCGATATGTACTGGCGTAACTAACGGAATATCGATGGGGAAACTCATTTCTTGTCTGGGAAACCGGATGAGAATTGATTTTTTTACCCTGAAATCTGGATGAGAAGCAATCATCTTCATGGGAATCCACGTAGGAATAAATCCAATGATAAAGTCAAAGATCGTTAGTCCTGGAATGTCGTTGATGTTCGTTCTGACAATACATTGTGTCGAGTTTGAAACTTATTCTAATTCTAAACCTCTTTGATTCTACCTTTTGATTTTTGACATCCTAAACCTTTGATTCTATCAGTAGGATGATTTAAAACGAATCTTAGCCCTGAAATGTCGTTGATGTCCGTTCTGCCAATACATTGTGTCAAGTTTGAAACTTTTTGACATATTAAACCTCTTTGATTTTACCTTTTGATTTTTGGCATCCTAAACCTTTGATTCTATCAGTAGGATGATTTAAAACGAAGCTTAGCCCTGAAATGTCGTTGATGTCCGTTCTGACAATACATTGTGTCAAGTTTGCAACTTTTTGACATCCCAAACCTCTTTGATTCTACCTTTTGATTTTTGACATCCTAAACCTTTGATTCTATCAGTAGGATGATTTAAAACGAAGCTTAGCCCTGAAATGTCGTTGATGTCCGTTCTGCCAATACATTGTGTCAAGTTTGAAACTTTTTGACATATTAAACCTCTTTGATTTTACCTTTTGATTTTTGGCATCCTAAACCTTTGATTCAGTATCAGTAGGATGATTTTGAACGAAGCTTAGCCTTGAAATATCGTTGATGTCCGTTCTGACAATACATTGTGTCGAGTTTGCAACTTTTTGATATCCTAAACCTCTTTGATTCTAACTTTTGATTTTTGGCATTCTAAACCTTTGATTCAGTATCAGTAGAATGGATTTGCAACGAAGCTTAGCCCTGAAATATCTTAGATGTCCGTTCTGACAATACGTTGTGTCGAGTTTGCAACTTTTCGACATCCCAAACCTCTTTGATTCTACCTTTTGATTTTTGACATCCTAAACCTTTGATTCAGTATCAGTTGGATGATTTGGAACGAAGCTTAGCCCTGAAATGTCATTGATGTCCGTTCTGACAATACATTGTGTCAAGTTTGCAACTTTTTGACATCCCAAACCTCTTTGATTCTACCTTTTGATTTTTGACATCCTAAACCTTTGATTCAGTATCAGTAGAATGGATTTGCAACGAAGCTTAGCCCTGAAATATCTTTGATGTCCGTTCTGACAATACATTGTGTCAAGTTTGCAATTTTTTGACATCCTAAACCTCAATTAGGCCTTGGGTGCGGTTGAAGTATATTTGGTCTAGGTGGAACTTATGATAGTATACTATCCAAAGAACGATTCTCATTGCTTGGACGAATCTGTAACTCATAATTTCACTGAGCATTCAATGGAGGTGTTATGCCCGTTCATTAAAAAGCCGGAATGTAAGATTTCGATGAAATGATGGCATCGAAATCCTTCAATCTGTTGGCTCTTTATTGAAATTGTTCCTTTCTTCCGTCAGAGCACCATTTGGTCTTTTCTATCACGCTGCCTGGTTCACCCAGCCCCATCACAAAGAAGGCTTCATATCCTTCTTGGACACGATCGTCGCCATGGACGATGTTTGGGTCGTTACCAACTGGCAGGCACTTCAGTGGGTCAGGAATCCAACGCCACTTGAACTTCTCGACAGATTCGAGCCTTTTGGCTGCAATTATCCCGTAAGTCAATTACCTGTTAAATTACATTACACACAGCTCAAGGTAATCTGAGATTTAACATTGAGATGACAAAGATAACCGTAAACGAAAAAAACAAACGAATTTGTATGACGACACCTAAATTTTTCCAATGCTTTCAGCGATATTACGGAATAGAGCAAAGTATTATTGTTTTTTACTTTATCTCGATACTATGTATTCATCAGAAGTCCCTCCCTCATTGAGCAGGTACGACTATGACAAACCTTAAATCTGAACCTTAAATTTTTTGTCATGGCCTACTCGAGGCTTGTCTGTGTCATAAAAAAAAAATGCCAATAAGATTTTTGGTGCACTGCTTCCGCTGTGCCATTTTCAAAATCTGACTTATCGGGATAAATCGGCTGCTTTGTACAAAAAATCCAACTTAATTCCAACCGAGTACCAGCCGATTGAGGATCCCACGTGGCACTTTCAAGCTCCAGCCACTTCCACCAGTGGCTGGGGCTTGGGTTGGATTTTTGAACGAGTCAATCGTTTCATTTTTGGATTGAAAATCTGGCTGTTCAGAGTTGGATTTCAAGTTGAGGAAGTTGATTGCCGTTATCCAAAACGGTTCGAATAGCGAAAGCAATCAAGCCAACAGTCTGAACTTGTGTCTAATGCATTTTTTGACTCCAAAGCAATACCCGTACCTGCTCGAGTCTCTTATCTCGGATCATTATCATTGAGATACAATCAAGAATCCGAATGACGTTTTTCCGGGTCGTTTTTTTTTTTTTTTCCTTCAATAACCTACAGGACAGGCCAAAAAAGTGTAACAACGCGAAGGTCTGCAATCTTTGGCACAAAAGCGGGGTCAGATACATGAAGACATGTCAGCCCTGTCCGGACATTTATCCGTGGACGGGTAAAACCGGTATTCGCAGCAGTCGCATCGACAATGAGGTTGAAAATTGAAAATCATGGTCCATTACGGACAATCCCAATCCGAAACGTTAATCATCAGTAAAAAAAAAAAATCACAACGAACGAACAAACGAAAAACCCACCAGCAATTTTGATTAACTACGATCCTTACGATCCCCTCCCGCAAAATTAGACTTCCCTCTATCGGTATCTTTACTATTATTTTTTTTTTTTTAATTTTTCAATCGTCTGTCAGCCACCGTTACTCTTGAGGGTAAGTCCGATTGAAAGCGATTGAAAAAAAGAATGACAAAAAAAAATTCAACTGGCTTATGAATCGAAAACAAGATGCACCCAAGGTAGGACATTTTTTTTTTTCTGTCTCGTGTTATCGATTCATAATCGTCTTCCACGATTGTTATTAATTAATTGCGACATCAGCACATGCTCCGCGCTCTTCAGCTTGCAGGAGGGATAAAAAAAAAATGCTGAAGATACTTCAACGATCGTGATGAAAAAAAAATATTCAGATTCGAATCCAAGAAATGCTGAGAGATGCGTTGTTTTTTTTTTGTAAAGAATATTTAAAAAAAAAACGCACTCCCACGATTTTTTTATCTGAATTTTGTTTTCCATTAGAAAAAATATGTTATTTATTCCGAGAATCTCCTCTCTCTCTCTCTCTCTCTCTCTCTTCTGGGATGTAAACCTCGAGACAACTATAAAGTGAAGGTTTTTCCATCTTGTTGGGTCGAGGACTTTGCCAGAGGAATGTATTTCTGCTCGATCGACGAGTTTTAAATTTAAAAAAAAAAAAAAAAAACGAAAAAAAACTTAGAAAATTTGTAAATTATCGATTGATTAATTATTGTAAAAATAAATGTATCGAATTACCTCCGAAAAAAAAACAAAAAAACAAAAAATTCATCAGCAAATTGCACGATTGACCTTTTGACAGCGATCCTAAAATGCCAACTCGTTGTTTTTTTTTCTACCATTCGAGTCAAGTAAATATTTTTTTTTTGTTCTTTAACAATCATTCGTTCACCGGATGTTTTTTTTTTTTTTTTTTACACAAGAGGTCACGCAGCGACTGTCGGACGAGTAGGTCAATATAAAATTGGCCAATTTGGCTGATGCTTTGCTTCCTCGAGATCCAGAATACGATCGAGCCAGTTCGATGGTATAATGAACCGAAAAAAAACATTACAAAGTTAACTCTACTTGCAAATTTTGACAAATCATTTTTTTTCGTTCATTTTTGTATGAGTATTTTTTTTTTTGATGATATTCGAAGGAACGACTCGGTGGGACATCTCTGAGGCTGCAAAGCCTGTCTTTGACCTACTCGATAAATTTTCGTTTCGACAGATAAATTTGTTTTCTTGTTGAAATGTTTTTTATTTTGTTTTTTTTTTTGTTTTTGTTTTTTTTTTTTTTTTTTTCAAAATACGAATTGAAGGATCATGAAATGTATAAAGTCGAGTATTACTCAAGGTATTATTATTAAACGGTCTCGTTAGCTTATCATTTTGCGCTTTAGCAGTGCGAGATGATTCGTTTTGTCGCGACGAGGGTATCCATACGAAGTTTCGCGAAGCCAAGAAGAGCGAACAGCGATTGTTTTAGGCAATTTCGAGATATCGAACGATCCGATACGATAATTTTCGTGCTCGAAATAAAATAAGCTAGATATACGATACGCGAGAGCGATATATCTATATATAAATATATATCTTTATAATATTTTAGAATTTGAAAATACTCGATGCCTCTAATAAAAATATCTCAAATTTTTTGCTACAATCGATCATTGCGTGTGTTTTTTTTTTTAATTTTAATTTTTTTGGATCTATTTTACATGAATTTTCGTCATGACAAATCCAAGGTAAGTACGGATAACTACACGGTACGTATGAGAATGTCACTACAGTCATGATGACACTTGGATAGATCCAATTTTCCTGCATCCATCCACCAATCATGTTCTATAGGCTAATTTTTTAATCCAAAGGATAACTCGTTTGTTGCCATGTTTACGTGCACTGTTTTACGTGTCGTTAGCTACTAATTTTCGTAACTTGTGATATTTGAAGAAACGCAAACGGGTGAAAATCGAGTTTTAGCTGGCTTGAGTTTAAAAAATTAAACTTAAACGGGTGAAAATCAAATTTTAGCTGATTTGAGTTTAAAAAATTAAGTTGGCAGATTTAAGCTAAGTCTTGTAGATAATAGAGCACTTAAACGGCCCATAACAGAATTCTACTGAACGAAACAGCTTATGGGATTGCTTGAAAATCTAATGAAGCATCGATTGCTCGAAAATCGAAGCGAATAATCGAATTCGGAGGTGATGCCAATGCTTCGCTCTATTTTTCCGAAATTCTTCATCGTTTTAGAAGAACAAGTATTCCTGCAATTGTCCTATTTTGATATTCGCAACTAGAGCAGCTACTGCAGCTATGATTTTATCCCGATTCATTTCCACACAGTTTTCGTAATTTTTACAAACAGCCTTTTTGCCACTCTTACTTCAGGACGCCGTGTCTAAAAGTTTTTGATGTTTTCTTGCGTGATGCTCGAGATCACGTAAGCGGCAACGTATTTTTCATATTGGAAATCAAGTAGCACGTAAACGCCCATGACCGTACTGAACAAGTAGTAAATTTTGTGCACGTAAACGTATAGTATGTGTTATGAATGAAAAAAAAATCCAAGTACAGTAGGTAAGTGTCCCCACTGCGCGGCGCACATCGATCGGCGCAGCGCATGGTGGGGGAAGCTACGCGCCTATCGCGGCACCGCTGGCTACAAGGTCAGCTGCGCGGAACAAAGTGCGCAGCCTCGATGAAACTGTTGATATGCCCGGTCTCGCCACTGTTCTACAAATCGAGATCATAGCGTAGCGGTTTTATTTGAACATTGATTTTTTTTTTCATCAAAAATATGAAAATAAGGAAAATTGAAACAAAATCGTAAAGCTTAACGTAGCAGCTACGTTCATGGTCCAGCATTGTGATTATTTATTGGCAAACGGTGTGTCGTTCGATCAATCTGTCGCGGATATTAGCGCAAAAAAATGCGAGATCGCGCGAGAACGAAAAAAAAATCGTGGGCACCGATAAATTTTCGAACAAGGAGACAGTTAGCTCCGCAACGCGAAAACATCGATGACAATTCGAATATTCCATGGATCCCCGAACTCTTTGGGCCTGTCTTTGCGAATGATAAGATTTCGCTGCGTCAGGTTAACAATTTTAAAAAAGCCATTCCCTATGGGAAAGCGCGAAGACACAATCTTTCGTTTTCAATGCCAAAAGTTTTTTCAGGCACTGCACACTCATGTTACTGACAGGAGAACTCGAACAATGGCAACTTTCGTTCCCGATGAATTAATTTACGCTCTTGATTTGACGAAGAAGAATTTTCGCGAGTTCATTGTGGTATTGCTTCTCGTGGACATGTCCGGTAAGAGTCAACAGTTGAATATGAATAATACTTAAATTAAATGGGATTATAAATCAATGAAAAGTTATGCCAAGCACGTCATATCGTAATTAATGTATCATAACGAGCCAGTCTGAGTGCAGTCATACATTTTTGAGTAAAAAAAAATGTATGACTTCCTTGTTTCCCAGTAATAAAAAAAAAATTTCCCCGATACGCGATTGTCGTACTTATTGGGGTATTCAGAGAACTTTCGTTAAATGTATCGATGGTATTGACACTGTTACCCACGCATCACATAATAAATTAGAAATATCGTGTGAAAAATCATTTCGATAGCTCGAGTACATTTGTTAATTTTTTATATTTTTTCCAATATTTCGTGCCATCTGGAAAATATGATGAGTCAAATCTATTTTTCGTTGCCTCATTCGGGGACTTGAGTAAAACCGTTGTAACAATTGTGATACGATACTTGTGTCACCTTTCTCCATCTCTCATATTAACACTGTCGCTATACATCTTATCCATTTTGTACTCTAAAATTTTCAATGTCCGGATTGTATGAAACTTCCTGCCACTTTCTAACTTACTCTTACTTTTTTTTTATTTTTGCATATATTATATATGTATCTGTTTCCGACGTATCTTTCTCATTCAGCCTCATATCCTTCTAGGTTATATTAAACTTATCAATGAATCGCTGTCAAGAAAAAAAAAATGGCTTGGAGTCTTTGTTGTATAATGTACGAGCTATTTGAGAATGTTTTACGTACTTTACTTTCGATATCTCGAACAATAAGTCTTTTGTAAAAACTCTCTATGTAAAATAGTAATTGTCAGCATGAGAATACTTTTTTTTTTCTTTGTTATGAATTAAATAGTCAAATATGAGATTTAATTTCTGCTAAAATAATATATCAACTTCCGGTGTTGTGCCAATTGATAATTCAACAATATTTGTTTTGTTCTCATTTTTTTTTTTTAATATTCAACGCTCCATTTTACTGCTCTTCGGATTCATGCAGCTAACTATGATGTCATCTCGAAATTGAGAAGCATTTATTGACGTAAAAAAAAAAAAATTGAGTAAATAAGCTTTCAATTTTATGCTCAATTTTTCTTGTTCCAGCTTTCAATAGCCTTTGGGAAAGATTTAGTTGTGCGGAAAATAATGGAAGCAACGGTTTTAGTTGTGTCTTGAATTTCTACATGAGCCACATGGTCGAGAATATTTATTCCTCCGAAGGCGATATAATTAATGTTTCCGGTAAGAATTTGAAAAAATTCTCATTTTATTTTAAACAATAAACCCTGCAATTGCAAATGAGATTAAAATTTGCGCAACTAAGCTGGGGAAGTTTTGGCTATGTGGAAAGTCAGGAAGGAAGAATTTATTGCGAGAACAATGGACATCGTAATAAGACGTGCTTTACACCTGAAAGACGTTCTGGAAAGTTTCGGTATTGGTTCGAAATCGTTGCCAAAGGGTAAGCAAAAAATTGGCATATTCTTGGCCCTTTTATTCTCAAAGATAGATTGTTATAAGACAGACGAAACTAACTTTGTATAAAAAATTTATTTTAATTTTACGGTAAAAAAAACTCCAAAGTACACTAAACTGTCGGGTCTTCTGTCATTGACATGCAGAAGTGTTTATTTTTTATATTGGATACACGAATTTTTCGTTTAGTCTCCAAACATTTTGGAAGTGTTCAAAGATTCGTGAAGTTCAATCGAACTTAAATAATTATTAAATTTAAGGTAACCATCTTTCGATTCAACGATAGGTATTTTTATGATTTATTAAGGGACCATTCCAGTGTAAAATTTTTTGAAAATCTTTTTTCTTTGCATTGTCGAAAAATATGGACTTTCATAAACATGCTGTTAAATTTCTGTCATTTTTGTTTTTTTTTTTTTTTGACACTGATTTCGAATAAATGTGAGCAATTAATTCGAAATTATTGTGTGTTGCTTGATCGACAAATTTTCTGACAACTCGTGCATGGGTCTGGGGGCGACACAACAGTGAAGATGGCGATTTCGAGTGGACTAGTAATCTGCTCGGTTATTGGCAATGAAACTGCCAGAGATTTCGTAATTTTGGGGAATTCGGTTGTGGAAATTCGTAAGTCCAAAGAGACTTGTGCACCGGGTGACGTAGTTGTGACTGAGAGCGCTTGGGAACACGTTTCTCAGGAACATTATGAATATGTTTTCCGAGATGCCCACAGTATCAAGGTTGACTAAAATGGTTTAATATTCAGGTGAATGTCCCAGTCATCGATACTTGTCATTAAATGGCTCTGGTGTTTAAAAAAACGTTGTTTCGTCGATGCAGTAACATATATTTCCATTTTTAGAATATTTCTTATCAATTTGTGCATTCTCAAAGATATTAAAAGTATTCTTTACTTCCGTCATAATTATTTTTAACCAGCGAAAGTCAATTGAGGTTGAAAGCGCTCGACTGAAAAATTCAAAGACAAGCCAATGAAAATACAACGAACTTAGGAACGTGTACGATAAATATTATCATTATTTCCGTGGATTGTGAATACATTTTTTCGAGCTCAAATATAAATTGGAAAAATTTAATTAACGGTTATCAATCGATGTTCCGACGGATTGTCGATAAATTAACGATTACTGGGGCATTCAATTTTAGCGAGGGTGATATTGATTAATCCGATATAATGAAACCAGTGTATATGACACTGAATAAAGATCGTCAGGTCGTTGGAACATTCATCCCGTGAAAAGCCAGAAGCAGATACATCGCTCGCTTGTGATAAATTTAGTCTCGAACGAATTTCAACGACGAATTCAAGGAATATCAAAAATGAATTATTAATCCCGATAAAGAAAAATCCGAACTTCGATAGACTGAAGCCGTCAATGGAAGAGTCAGAGTTGGAAAGAAAAATATTCACAGGTTACTTTTCTTCAGTAGCATTATGAATATTTTGCAAATTGATCATACCACGACATATATAGTTAAACATGTAAATTCGTATGTTTACGATTATTAAGGCCGATTCTCAATGGCAGAAGCTATGAGAAGAAAGCTCGGGACTCATTTGAGAACTTTTACAATCGATCCTGTGCTTCTGCAGGTAATATTTTGATTCGTATTGTCATTCGTTTGTCATAAATGTTACCTTTTCGATTGGACTCTAAAAGCTTGGAGTGGGAAAAAAAAACTCGTATATTTCTCAGATTGGGTACACGAAAATTTTTTTGGCTTTTCGAATGGTTTCGCATACGATTAAAGAATCACCGACTTATTCGATATAGAAAGTTAACGAAAAAATTCGCGAGATCAACGAGCGAGCGGCATTGCACAAAGATTTACAATCTCACTCGATATATATGTGATGAGTGGAGGAACGCGTGGGAGAATGGTTACACGTCTAAATATCAAGAACAAAAATTGCACACACATACAAAAATAACACACGCACAAAAATGACTGTATGAAAAATAACACCTATGGGAATGGCATCGTTCAAATATAAAATACGCACACGCTAATGATAACGAGCGTCTCAAAGATTCGTCGAATTATCCGAGCAGCTCAGCGAATGGAGAGCTTCGGGCGTTTGATAAGATAGCAAAGCCGTGATAATTCATAATCGCAGTCGGATGTGACGTAAGCCGAGTGAAAGAAATTAATAAACCGCGTTAGATGATATTATAAAAGCGAGTAAATCCCGAATGCGCGAGAAACATCGAAAAAAAAAAAAAAACGGAGTGGTCATTGGACGAGAGCGATGGGGAAAGAGTTCGAAAAATTTCACAACCCCGTCCGTGTCACGAGTCCCGAGCACTCTTTTTTTTTCCGATAACTCTTGTATTATTTATAAGAGAGAAGTGTTGGTGACGAGTCGCGCGGCCGAAACGCGAAACACACTCGTACTGTAGGGAAGATTAGGGTAATGCAGTCATGCGAGGCAAAGTGAACATATATCTCAAATGTTTTCTAGCTGAAAGATGTTAATGAGCATATGGTTGTGCCGAAATACTTCAAAAAATGAACTACTCTAATAGCATGAAAGAATACTCTAATGGCATCGAAAAAATACTGAAAATTGTATTTTGCTCTGTGTAAATTGACATTTTTCGTCAACTGAGATTTCAGATTACCCCGTACGTTAAATCGCAATTCTCGACTTGGTGCTTTTTTTTCTGGACTTTCAAATTGTTCTCACGTTAAATTTTGGGTAATATATGAACAGGGTAAAGTGAACATTTGCCCCGCGAGCGTTTGTAGCCACCGAACGACAACCTATCCTCGTGTCAGGTGACACATGTGCATGACTTGTCAAACAATGGCAGCGTTGTATGCTGAAAATATCTCTGTTTCACAGTTAAATGTCAACATTGAATAAATATTATATATATATATATATATATATATATTCCAGGTACTACCTACATTAAATGTCAGATTTATAAAATTCTCTATTTCGATCACTTATAAATGCTAAAGCTTTTACATTTTTCAAACGTTATCACTTTGCTTCGTAGATAGACTTGATCACTTTGCCCTGCAGGCGGGGTACAGCGATTATTTTTCAGGTCCGGCTTACATTTATTATGGCACATTCATTTCACAAATATATCGGGTCTGACTATCGTAGACGGTTTCCCAAAGATATAAACAACAAAATATATACGAAAGGATTAATAAGACTAGCTCGATATTTAATTTTTTATGCCCTAATTAAGTTTTTGGTGTCCACTTTTCCCTACCTCCCCTACATGTGTGTGCGTGTGTGTGTGTGTGTTTGTGCTTGTTGAGTTTGAACGCGATGTTATTTTCCCAGTGCACTATTTTTATATAATGTCATTGTTGTGTATGTTATTTTAACTTCTTATTCTTATTTGTCACATTTGGATGTGTAACCAAAAAATAAAATTATTTTTTTTATTAGCTCATGAAAGATGTTCTCATAATTAAATATTAATAATAATAATTAAAGATTGTTCTCATAATGAAAGTTCTTGTGAGCCACGATCGTTTTTTTTCTTGTTCTTTCTGTACTTTTAGATCGAGAAAGATTTGCCCCTGGAACATTTAACGGAAACCCGAAGAGTCACCGTAGCTGTTGTGAATCTCGAGCCCATAAAAGGTTCAGTGTACGAGCTATTAAGCCTGATAGACGAGTGCTACATACTTCTGTATAGGTACACATTTGAATGATAAAAATAACATTACATCGCCAAGTGTGACGGCAGATTTTTTTATTGGACGGCGCGTTTGGGTGTGATGTTGATAAAGCGTTTAAAGTTAATGATGTTTCAGCCAATGTATATATACCGTATAATCAATTTTTGATTTTTTCATTTTTGATTTTTTCATTTTTCATCCCCGTACAAAAAGTCCATTATATGTAATTACTTTTTTCAACGATGATAAATAAAACAAAATTTTCCCAATATATCTTCTATGAAATTTTAGTACTCGCAAAAATTTCCAATTATAAATCTTCGACTATTATGGATTTTTGTCACGAACTATCAGTTTTCTTCGTACTTGCAATTCTTTTTTCAAGTAACGAATCTAAAATTCTAAGCACTCACTTGAAAAAATTCTCTCAAACGTCAGCGTTCGAAAGATCGGCTGAAAAAAATTTCCCAACTGATACAGAATCGTGTCCCAATGAATTTAATTGCAGTATAGTTGCCGAGCACTTTGGCTGCGTGAACGTTCTTGTCGTTAATGACAGAGCAATTCAATTCTTCGTAGTCTTTGGTTTGAGAAGTTCCGAAAACCGTGATGACTGCAAAAATGGTATACTTTGCGCGGCAAAGAGCATGATAGCACTGAAGTGCATATCTGGTATTCGTGGCGCTTCCGTTGGAATCTCAACAGGTCTCTGTTTCAGTTTATATTTGAACGGCTTTGCCTTTTGATTCTCAGCGGATACAGAACGAAGTAAAAAACGAACGAATCAAACGGAGAACATCGTGATTGAATGATTAATTTTCAGGTATGATTTACTGTGGCGTGATCGGTCACCCTGCAAGAATGAACTACGTGACTTTCGGTTCACCGATCGATAAAGCAAACAGAATTGCTTGTATCTCGAATGACAAGGTTTTCTATACTTTTCGCTATAGTCAATTTTCCAGTCTATGCGGTTTCTTTGAACTCTCGATGCCAAAAAAAAAAAAAATCCTAATTATCGCAGATATGCTGCGAATTTGACACCGTATTTTACAGTAACCTTCCCCGTAAGAAATTCCGTTCCAGAGGAATGAAAGTGCTCAAGGGCTCAGGAAAGAGCCATCTCTATGAATTCATCGATGATAAATTGTGAGCAATATTTAAAGAAAGAAAAAAAAAAAAAAAAACGTGGAAAAAAATTCCTACGACGATAATCGACGTTTGACGTTTGTCCTAGAATTTTCACTCGTGGTAAGGGTGAAGGACCTGAAAATTTCACGAATCTCGATCACGTTTATCCGATCCTTGGTCGTTTTCGGGAATTGGATATTTTTACCGATATTCTGGATGACATATGTGCCTCCTGCCGAAATTATTGTGGATTCCTAATCGAGGTTGAATTAATCATTTTTCATTGTACTCTGATTATCAATATTTTATTTATATTCATTGAAACTCGATAAGATTAATAATAATGTATTATATGAATCGGAATTCATTCCGTTGATTTTTACGTTTCATGATGTTCAATGACAGTTAAAACGTGCATGAATCGATTATTGACGATTAATTAACAGTCGGTTCGCTTCACGATTAATATCTTTCGATTGTTCAGGGTCCCGGTGGAATAGGAAAGTCACGACTCCTCGATGAATTAGTAAGAATCGTCAAGTCCAGACAGATATGCGCGTTCAAGCTGTGTCTTGATGAATCCAACGCATCAAAGCCCTATGCGACCATCCATCGTATTCTCATGCAAGTCAGTATTTTCAGTTATCGGAGTCACGACGTTGATTGGGATTAACGATGGTATACATCGAGCATTGGCTTAGATTCATGAGACATTTTCATGAATTTTTATCGCTTTAACGCGAAATAATTAAACCGATCATAGTTGCTCGAAGCTAAAGATAACGAGACCATGGAGGAACGTGAAAGAGCTCTAACGAGAAAGTTGTGCGATGTTGTATCGTTGGAAGATTTTTGCTACACGAACATCGTGTCGAGAGTCGCGTTTCCATTATCGTCGAATTATCTTGCGGAAAGTGAAGAGACAAGATTGAAAAAGTCCATTATAATATTCGATGCGATTATTCGATCGGTAATTTCAGAAAATACTCAGACACGGAATAACAATGATACATGGCGAAATCGTATGTATTGGGGTAAATCGTACAATTAATTGACAATCCTCCACAGTGACTGGACTTGTTAGTTTTTCGTCAAGCAACAAACGTGTTATGGGCAAAGTATTTTTTCAATCATTACCCTTAATCAATCGAATAGTCAATCTAGGACACCAAGTAATTTTTAATTTCACGAAATTATATCATAAGCATCGTAAATAACGAAAAAAAAAATGATGATTCATCACATTGACGATGCCACTAACATATTATATGTAAATTTGTTTGTTCATAATTTCACAAAAATTCTAAACGGCAAATAGCATCTGCTGTGGCTATTATGAATTGAAAATCGAATGAATCGAGCGCTTATCGAATTTAGTTACGCGGACCAAAGTGCATTATTCTTGATGACGCACAATTCATGGATCCCATATCGTGGAAGTTTATATCCCGCTTGATGAACGATAATAGAATCGTCGTGGCGATGTCGATTCGGCCCATTACGATTACCAACATCGAATTTCCAGAACCAACGAATTTCGCGAATGACAAAAGAATTTTTAGACACAAGCTGCAAGGACTAGAGCCTGATTACTCGGGTGCCTTGGCCAGTCAACTGCTAAACGTTAGCGCGATCCCCAGAGAACTCGACGAGTAAGAACGACGGGCTTACATAATTCTTTGGCACACATTTTTATTCCATATTCACTTTTGGAATCATACGTTATAGTACTGAAATTCAGCTTGTCCTATTCATTTTTTTTTTTTTTTCATGTGCGATCCATTCTACTATCTGTACTCAAATTACATTGTCTTCCGAGACGTTGAAAACGTTTTTTTTTTTTTTATTACAAATTGGGGCCGATTAAAAATATTAACTCAGCGCATTGGCAGGGGCTTCTAGCATGAAAAATAACATATTAATCAATGGAATGAGTTAGTATCTAAAATCCTAATTTGCCCATTTCTTTATTCCTTTGTTGTAAAAGGATTCTCAAATCACGGAGTATTAATCATCCGGGCTGGTGCGAAGCTTTCCTCACTCTCATGCTCCAGAACAAATCCCTCCGAGTACTGTCTGTAACGCCTGAGGAAGTATCACGCAACGATCTCATATATCCGCATCCTAGCTTGATAACAAAAATCTCAAAAGATCTCTCGCCGGATGACACGACTCCTGAGTTCCCTTGGAATCGTGACAGGAGAAACGCGATGGTGTGCCTGACTAGCGACAAGTTTACAGGGCATGCGGACTCGTTTCTCGATATCAATGAAATTTTTCGTGAGATTTACGATCGTTCGACGACGTACGAACAAAATTTGTTGCAATGCGCGGCCACACTGGGCAATGTTTTTACGAGAATCATGCTGGAGAACATAATAACGAATCCCAATGCTCTGGACACAGCTCGAGGCGAGTCTATGTCAGTCATTTGGACTTGGAGAGGGCAAATTTTAACAAGTTCATTCGTCTTGAGTCAATGCCTCGTTGAGATTGAAAGTTTCAATTTAATTTTACAACAATTAAACTTGAAGTCATTATACGTTAACGAAGGCTTTGAGATTTTGGAAAAAAAATTCTATGAGCTCATTCTGCATTTTGAATTTTGATTTTTTTTTTTCTGAAATCTTGAAGAACTCACTATTCTTATCAGATAGATTAGACGCGGTTCAGCTATATAATTAGCTGGTCGGATAAATCTAATGTAAATTTTGATTCAAAGCAATATTAAAGGGAATATCAATCGTTGCAGCTGTGACTCGAATGATCGACATGAGGATTCTTGAATGCGCCTCGATTCAACGTCGAGATCTTAACGATAATGACGCGAGTCCGTGCGTGTACAAAAATCGAGCTACCTTCTCGGACATGCATCATCTTGCTCGGTGCATTTGCCCACAATCCGGTAATTCGTTCTTACGATTCTCTTTGCATCGACAAATTTCCATCAGTTGACCCTATGGGAATTGATTTTTTTTTTTTAAGGGAATTTAAAAAATGCCGATTTCCCTTTTTTTTTCTCGTGTTTATCGCGAAGACGACGCTATACCAGGCAAAGATGGCGTCGAGTATTCCCACTGTAGATTACTGGAGTTCAAGTGCAATGACTTTAGAAAATTCATGGACACGCGAGTCACTCTCAGCCGGAGAAATGAGTACAATTCAAAAATCGTCGAGATTTATGAGCGAGATGCAAGAAAATGCTTTGCTTGTGGCGGTGGTCCTTTCATCAGGATATCCGAACGGGAAAAACCGGTAAATCCTCGCGATTCTTGATGAGTCCGATCTTCATGTATGCTTAATTGGAGATATATCGGGCCACCAATGGAATTTTATTGGTTTTTCCTTATGGAGTATAAATTAAGAAGGATTATAATAGAAGACACATCAATTTCCCAACAAAATCTTTATCTTTTGAAAATACATCATTTTGCGATCCTCAAGCATCTTTTATAAATTGACAATCTCGTTCTTGACGAACTAGATTACGATAAAAACTTCCCAAGGCTTACGCACACGACGAAGAATCTCGCCCGATGATTTTCCAAGGGCCAAGCACAAGAGACGAAGCTTTTTGTCCATCAGTAACGATGAATTCAGGGAGAAGCCTAACAAAATGGAAGCTCAAAGGATTTCCATTATGCCTACTTACGTCGATAGTGATGAAGGTGCATCTGTTGTCATATATTATTATTATTATTATTATTATTATTATTATTGCCATTACTCCAGTAATTCTGCACGAAATTTTTATTACTATTAGTTTTATTACTGCAATACGAGAAATTCTTGTTTTTTTTTTTGGACTATTTTTCAAAGAGTCTGCATCCTCGTTAGAAGCAGAAAAAATTGTGACGTTCGTCGGGAAAATTTATGCTCCAAATGGCGAAAATGAATCGGCGAAATTTCGTAAAAGAACCCCGACGAGTTGTCTCGCGATCGAAAACGATCCGTCGCGTATTTCACATTTGCGAAATTTCAATCATATTGACTATCGAAATTGCCAGTGCAACGGGATCGTCGACTGTCTATTTTGGAAAATTTATCAACATCTCCAAAGCATAGGTATTAATGTTCACGATTTGTCATAATTTCTCTTCTCGCAAGAAAAATGTGCCTTCGAAAGAATATTCGATAATATAAAAAATTTTATCGGTCAACTGTTATCCATGAAGGCTCAATAGTTTATTATAATAGAATTGTGTATTATTATTATTATTATTATTGTTGTTATTATTGCTATTCGTAGGAAATTTCGAAAAACTCGTCAGATTCATGATAGATTACAGTGCCGGATTGATTCAAACCGGTCAATCGTTTCAAGCAACGAAACTTCTCACATCAACACACGAAAAGATCGAGGTAATAAAAAACATATTTCTCATGATCTGAAAAAATAAAAACCGAATTCGTGATACGTATATCAATTCGGGACAGTCTTCAAGCTTTGATATTCGATACATCCGAAAGAGTGGGGAGGACAGGCGAATTAATGAGGGTGCACTTCTTGCATTGATGGGTACGTAAACTTTCATATGGTTAGTCTAAAAATTGACCTTCTTTTTTTTTTTTGCACTGGCAGAATTACGTTGAGAAAAAGCAAGTCCGTAAAATAGAGATGTATATATCAGCAATCCTGGTTCATAAATGATATAGGTGATGCCAGTAAGAATCTGGGCGATTATGGCAGAGCGAAAAGACATTACAGCGAAGCACTACGACTTTGCGTGAATTTTAATTGCAATTTAAAAAAATTCTGCCTCTCATACCGCATCTTCGATCAAGCATGCAAACAAAAGCTTCGTCAGACATTCCCCGGCTTATTTGTAAATCGTGCAAGTGAATACGACGTAGCGACGAAACTCCGCGCTGCCACATACCTTGCTCGTCTCTCGGCGATTCTTCTGGTAGGTATATGAGTCCGTATTCGTATCGATAAATTTATTATGGTTGATCTACATACAGTGGCAAAAATTTATGAAGCAGCGATCGGGTGAAAATTCCACCTCCAAGCTCGCTGCGCTTGAGAGTATCAACGTTGGTTTTTCGTGCTCCGGAAGTTTCATCGAAAAGTGCGATATCTATGTTAGAATTGCAAGAATTTTTCGTAATTTCGATGATTTGTCGTTTGCCCGAAAACTCGAAAAATCGATGATGCACACGATCAGGAGGAAACAACGTTGGACGGATGCCGAGGAAGTAGCCGCAGTGGCGATTGTATTCAAATCCATGTTCGAGATCAGGTTTATATGAATGATAATATGAAGAAATATAATTGTTATAATTTAAAAAAAAATTCCACTAAAACGTGACGAATCATCGAGATAACGAAAAATTCGTGCAATTTTTTATTTACCAGTCATCTTTAAGGATAAATGTAAATTGAGAATTGCAAGAATTTCTTCATCTCGATGATTCGTCATGTCGCAGTGGTCTTTTTTTTATGTCTTCTGATAAATTAATAAATTCACAATTTAGTAGGGAATCGCCTTGTTATATAGTTTCATAGAGACAACCCTAAAAAATCTCCAGTGATGATTTTAAAAAAATTCAATTCGAGGAATTCACGCAGATTTATTTCAACTCAACTGACAAGGTGAAGAACGGTTGAAACAGATTTAAAAATGGATAAAATAATGGATGGCAATGGCAAACTCTTCTGCGTGTACACGAAACTAAAATCCTTTTATTGCATCCTCATTTCCGGAGGTCCATATTACCCCTTAAAATAGCTTATTGGCTTCGTTTAGTTGTGTCGACAGGTCGTGAATATAAATTTATCGACATTCAAGCTCGGACAAAAACCACTTTTGAATTCCCAAGTTTGTATTTTAAATCTTGTCTTTTGTTACTCCCTGGGATAAAGGGTATGTTTATTTTTTTTAATAATGAAGTGGGGAATTTGTAAATAAAAAAAAAAAAAAATTAAGCTCAAAACGACGTAACGATCTATCGGTGAAACAGTCTCTGGGTAAAGTCGCGCTCTCAGAAACTCGGTTGAGGTGGATACAGTAGGAGCCGTTAAAGTTTGTAGAACAGTTGACACATCAAAAATGTGAAATTTTCCCGAGCCAGGAGCCACGCACAGGTGTTACGGTATATTACATCCTTAATTTGAACAGCCCGAAAATTCATTTAGATGTTCGAGTGACACGAGTTGAATATTTGCGTTAAATTGACCGTGCAAATTATCAATACACATGTCGAAAACTTTTTGAACGTGTGCTGGTACTTTAATTTTGTTTCACGATAAATCAAGACTCTTCAGCAGCTATACATTTTTCAATAATCTAAAACATAATAGAAAGGATTTTTGCATAGGGATGGAACATTATTACAATAACTTTCTTGTTAATTTTTTGTTTTTTCTTTCGAATTTCATCAATTAAACTATCGTCCACCTTACCTACAATTGAAATTAAGAGCTCTCTTTTTGGTTCAGTATTTTACGGAACAACATCAGTTCAATAACCGTATGCAGTGTGGCGATGGTAAAATAGGGCTTTCACGTATTATGTGCATTTCTCTTGACGATTGGTAAAATAATTCTACTACTATAAATTTAGCAGCGACAGTTGATAATTAGAGCTGAAACAAATTATTGCCCAATTTGTCGATTTATTCCAGGAGGGGAGATAGCAATTTTTAATATAAATTTTAAAAAATTACGTGCAATATTTATTTTTAATTTTTTAAATTGCACAACACATTGTCCTAATTGAATACAAATTAGATTGCTCAGAGGAGAATACGAGGATGCATTGATTATGGGCAGCAAGGTTCTCAAGATTTCTACAGGGCTAAAGATGAGCAGAACAAAATTGACGATTTTGCCTCAATTGATTCAACTAACTGTAAGAAATTCTTCGATGTTTTCTTTCGGTAAAAGAGAAAAAAAAAACATCAAAAAATGAGTACAAAAATAGCGCATTGCATTTATATATTCTTAACAAGATAAGAACAAAACGAATACACGAGACAGTTGACCTGATGCGAATACTGCATCATTCAGCGCCTGAAGACATCGACGAGTCCAGTGTCACGTGGTACTACGCGCTTTCCTTGGATCTGGCGCTTGACGCTGGAATGATTTTAGAATCTTTTGAAAATTGCTACGATTACGCAAACAGAACAATCGGTAAAAGAATAATTCCATATAGTTCAGTGATCGAAGCCTTTTGAATCGTAGAAAAAAAAAAAAAAAATTTACAGCAAGATCCAAGTCTGGAGCATGCGTGTCTCGAGATCCCGACAGTTTGAGACGACTGTTAACTTGCCTCTGGCTATGGGAACTTCGGATGTAAGCAAGAGTGAAATTAATGAAAAATCAAAATTATTTTAAATTTAAATATTTTTCATAAAAATTTATCGTTTTAATTTTATTTCAAACCATAATAATGATGTCTTGTTAAAAAAAAAAAATCTCAGGAGCGTTCCTTCGACTTTTGCACAGTCCTTGGAATCCTACACGAGAGACACCAGAGCAGACAATTTTTGCCACGTAATGACAATCGCCAAAGTAAAAATAATTATTATTATTCGTGAAGAGCTTGCACGTATCTTTTTGTGGCAATATCATTTCGTGCTTCTATTAACAGGCTTTGGAGTGTTATCTTCTCAAATTAAGACGTTGCATCAACATGAAGAGAGCGGATCAGCTTGTCCAACTGCTCGATGACATCGATCGTGTCACCAAAATTCTCGAGAAAATTTCCAAAACTTCGCTCTTCATAAAACCGCGTTTCTACGTGCTCAAGGCATACATGAAAATTGTTCGCGGTCGCAAACTCGCAGCAATGCGATACTTGAGAAAAGCATCCGGGCTTGCCATGGATCAGGCGAATCCGATGATGCTAGCGTGGATTCGTCAGAACGAGAGGGTACGAAATGCTTGAGGCGAGAGATGGGGGGGGGAAATGGGAGTCATCTAAGAGAAATTTCATAACATTACCGTAACAAATAATAAAATAATAATCGTCCCGGTCGGATTATGATTTCACAGACATGGAGACTAAAGCGATACAACAATATGGCACACTACTGGGTCGAACACGTCGGTTTCAATGATGCCTGCGACTGGCAAAATATGCATTTCTTCGATATAAAAACATGGTCATCCACATTGTTCCCCATCCCGATACCTGACACGTGTTTGTAATAAACTTTTTTATCCTCACCACAAAATAAACAATAAAAAAAACCGTAAAAAACCTTAAATTTTGTGAAATAACATTCGATTTTCGTTTCTTTTTTTTTTTTTTTATTATCTTTCGGGAATTTCTTCGTCAGCTTGCAAACGAATTATGAAATTTTTTACTTCTTTTTGTCTCCATGAATGCATGAACTTACAATTCTGACGCCCCCCCCCCCCCCCCCCCCCCCCGATTCACGGCCCTGTTCAAGTAACGATTTTCAGGTATCAGGTCGCGATCTCGCGACCGCATCCAACGATATTTACAGCATGAAATATCGTTGGATAGCTGGGGGCTTAGGGTTATGTGGTCGTGATCGGATGGAGAACATTCTGAGGATTTTCTGACCCAGAGATTCGAAACATCTAATTTTCAATAGTTCCAGAGAAACTCACCGCTTTATTGACAATTTCAGTAAAAATTGCATGCTTCAAAAATAATTTTAGACGGGCTTACCCGGCGATGGTCGTAATGAATGTAGAACATTCCAACGATCCGCTGACCCAAGGATTCGAAAACGCTATCTCCAATAGTTTCAGAGACGTATACGTGCTCTTTTTTGATGCATTGCGGCTCGTTTTTTTAAGCAAAAAATACTCCACGAATTCACAACGTAGATTTTTCGTAAGTTCGACCGTTTGACAATTGCAGTTCCCGTGGTTTAATCGGCAAAAAAATTCTTCCACAAACAAACTGCTGTATTAGCTTTTTAACGATTAATGCCACGAAAAATCTATGCGGTGAATTCGTGGAGTATTTTTTTTTTTTTTTTTTTTTTTTGAATGACAACATAAGCCGCGATGCATTGAAATTGGTGAAAAAATAATTAGGATCGTTCTTTGAAAAATTTCGATGAAAATGTATCGTCGTGGAACATTTGGGTATTTACCGGTCGATGGTTTTGCAAATCCATCGTTATTGATATTTATTAGGGTTGTGAACGCATGCTCCAATACAAATTGACCTTCGATACTTGTTAATTAATGCGCATTGACCATTGTACTGACCGTTGTAGAAATTTAGCACACTTGTTTGACTGCATATGGTGCGAAGCGCAACGGTAGCTACCTTAATGTGTATCAATGTTTATGCGAACAAAGGAACGGAAAGGGAGAAAGAAAAATGACATCAATTACCAGTGAAATTATATAAATAACTTATGTATTTCAAGATACATGTAAGAGGGAATGTAGGATTTATTACATCGTTCTAAGTTATCCTACGTGCTACATTTTACGAGACTGCCTTGTCGATTTTTCATCACCTCATATAGTCCCTCGTGATTAATATGTATAAATATACATATATATATATATTTTCGATTTCTTCATAAGCACAATTACTCGTTGCCCGATTGCGATAATTCGATGGTAACGTTCATGTGGATGAGTATAGTTCACTCGTGATATTCTCGTGTACTTTCATCGCTATAGATACTCCAAAAGCTTGATTAACACGCTTGCAATTTATCGTAATCATGAATTTCAATCAAAGTATAATATTGCGCGATTATGAAAGACGCGCGCGCGCGCGCGTCGAGTCGCAGGGAAATCTGTAAAAGACCTGCTTGAGTGAGGCTATGGATGAAAGCAAAAAAAAAAAAAATTGAAAATTAAAAATCAAAGTATCGTGAAAAGTATAAAGCAAAGAACGTTACGATTATTTTCGTAGCGTCACCAAATCGGATGAAATTTAAAAAAAAAAAAAAAAACGAAAAAAATCATTATCAGCGATTGTCAGTAACCTCGCTGTCTTTTGCTTTCTCAATATAATGGGCAAAAGCTACAATTCACTCGCGCAACGTCTCAAATACCTGAAAAATCGAGTTCGAGAAAATTCATGCCCCTCCCGCGCGTTTCTGAGGAAATTGATGAAAAATCGATCAATCGACGAGTCGAAGTGTCTCTATATGCGCGCCTTCGTATATACATAGATACGTCGACACGTCGATCCATCATACGATGTTTATTCATTATCAAGAATGGAAAAAAAAAAAATGAAAAAGAAAAATTGATCCATTAATTGGGGTTGGAACGAAATTTTTGTTTTTTTTGTTTCGATCAAAAATTTTTGTCCCTTCTCCTCGCCCTATACGTAATAATCTTGTCAATTAACAATAGATCTTTGCAATTCGAAAAATATATTTTTATCGTATATCCATATCCTTATCGTATAATATATAATCTATCTATTTATATAAATGAACATGTACACTTGTATCGGAGTATTGAGACTCTCGAGATTGTCTCATCTCTTTTCATGTCTACATATATATATTGCATACATATATATGCATATATATATATAGCCAAAACCGTTGTAGTAACTACGTGTATGTATATATGTATAATTATCTAAATTTTGTCGGCACGAGCGTTTAGAAAAATATGCAATTTCGGGAACAGAAAAAGAACACTCGGCCGAGTTTCATTTGCCCTCGTTTCACGCGATCTTTGGCACTATTCATTTCGACAAAAAAAAAACCGAATTACACGGGAAAATTATTTTTAATATTTTTTTTTTACAAATATATATAAAATATATGATGAACTTGTATATTATTCGTACGGAATATGCAAGTATTATATAAATTGTATATATTTATGCGATAATTTTTTTTTTTCAATTTTCACCCATAATTTTCCTTCGTTCTCTCTCTCTCTCTCTCACGGGGTTGAGTAGAATAAAATGTGAATTCGTCACTTCTTTTTTTGCCGAAATATAGTAATGACGAGTTTACCGATTGCGCGAAACGTAGCAGCGGAATCTCGGCGATGTTCTATCCCATTTATCAGTCTTGAACATTTTCGTTCATTAATTTTGGATCTTTTTGTTTGTTCAAATTTTTTCAAATTTTTTTTTTCTTCATCCGGCCAATAAAGATCCCCGAGCGAAAAAATCGCGTGCGTCAGTGCAACGCTGAATGTACTGGCGCACGCGTTTCGTTCGGGAGAATTTTCAAAAAGAAAAAAACTCCTCGATCCGCGGCGTCCCGTCATCAATTTTTTTTTTTTTTTTTTTTTCCAAAATCCTTCGCACCTCGAGAAAACACCCAACCGAGCGAATCGGTCGCAGGAAAATAAATCCTTAAAAGAACGAAAAAAAAAAAAAAAAAAGAAAAACAATTCCACAGGTCATCGAGCATTGGAAAATTGGCAAATTCAAAAAATAAAAAATAGAAAAAAAAATAAAAAAAAAAAAATGAAAAGAACGCGAAAAATGTGAATTCTCGTTCGATGTTGGGGTGGCTAAAAGTAAAAACTTTCGAATTCGCCGGATTATTATAATGACCGCCTCGTTGCTCGAAGGCTTGGGGTAAAAGAAAAAAACCCCCCCCCCCCCCCCCCAACGACGTATTCGCCAAGGAATCGTGATTGACGGAATAAAAGAAAATGAAAAATTATATCATCGAAAGAGTTCGATATCCGCACGTGTCACAAAGCCCTGCATAATCTACAAAATAATCATAATAATCTTCGGTTTAATCGAATCGCTTTTTCCGCTGTTTTTTTTTTTTTTCTTCAAGTTTCCCATCGCGAATCTTCGAGAAAATTTCCCGAAGGGCAATTCGACGATGATCGAGAATAGAGAGAACGAGATAGAAAGAGAAATAGCGGGGGGAAAAAAAAAGAACTTCCGTTCAATCGCAAAAAAGACGCGGGGGAAAAAAAAAAAATCTACAAAATTCGTAAAGTAACGTCATTGGCTCGAATTACGCGCTAAACTCGACTCGTTATTCTTATAAATTGCACCCCGAGCTGTGTCTCACGCTCACACAGCGTCTCTGCCCGGTGTTGTGTTTTTCGTTATTTTTTTTTTTTTTTTTTTTTGACTAGAACGCAGAGATTCTACCTATAATCCGTCGCCACGCGCGCGCACACGCTGTCAACGATCGTGACATCGTTCGTGAAACGCCCAACGCTTCCCCCATTTTTGTCACAGCTAATGAAACAAACAAACAAAAAAAAAAAAAGAAAATCAAGGAAAAAATACGAACCACGAGATGAAGTGAGGGAAGAATTGAAAAAAAAAAAAAAAAAAAAAACAAAAAACAAAAAATTCAGAAAAACAATATGTAAGGAAAAAGGGATTCGTTGAAACTACGAATGTTTGGATCTGGCGATGTGTAGAAAGAACGATAATTTGTCGTCGCACTCGTGGCCGCACATGTTGCACGTGAATGGATCCTTGTAGCCGTGATAGCCCATGTGAACGGTATACATGACGACATTGCCAAATGCTATTTCACAATATTGACAGGTGAACTCGTTGCTCATGCCAATACCACCGAAGCTTCGGTCGGGCTCTTTTGCATTAACGCTTATGCTCGTACTGTCATTCGTAATTTCCATCGTGCGTCCATCGTTGAAAACTTTTTTCTCGCGTTCCTCGTCCGTCTCGTCCTCGATTATGCGTCTATCGAGCTTCATTGCTCTGCCCTTGCGTCTGCTCGTACCACCGGTTTTTGGTGAATTTGCGCTCGAGCGGGTGCCATTGAATCCCGAAAGATCATTCATCTGCACATTGTTGTTCGTGTTTGAATGATTGTTGTTGTTGTTGTTGTTGTTGTTGTTGTTGTTGTTGTTGTTGTTAATCGGTAAATCGGATTTTACGAGTTTTTCCGTGCTCAGCGTAGCTCCATTCTCGAGTATCGTTACGACCGATTTTGCGAAATTATCACTCGTCAGTGCGTCGGGTTTGCTGAGATCCAGAGGCGTGAATTTACCACTCTCCGTCGAGACATTCGGGCTTGTCTCAGCTGTCGTTGAGCCATCATTTTTCGATGTTTCACTTGTCTCCGAGTCACTCGGTGACATTTCCAGCTCGCTTATTATCCTCGTACCATTTTCATTGACACTCGTTATACCCGTGGCAATCGCGTAACCGCCATTACCCGTGATATCCTGATTGTACTCGATGCTCATTCTATCGTTGGCCATAACTTTCGCGTATTCGGCAAGCAAATTTGTCTTCAGGCTCTCGAGATGTTTCTCCGCTGTCTCGTCCGTCAATTGATAATGATTGTTCATTGGGAAACCAGCGAACAATTGACCATACGGAAAGTTCATGACGCCCTGGCTCACGCTATTGCTGATCGCATGAATGGCATTAATGCTGGAATTCAGGGACATGCTGTTGCGCGATAACGGTGACAGCTGCGACTGAACCGACAATTGTCCCGTCTGACTCGTCAATCCGCCGTCTGTCGTTAACTTTTCAACGTTATCGTCCGTTGATTTGCCGCTATTCGCCGAACCCGCTGGCTTTTGCTTGGGTCCGCGGCGTGTACCGTAAACGTCGATTATCGGCAATGGATTTGGAGAACCATCGGCGTTTAGTACCATAGCCGGATTGTGCTTGTACTTGCGCAGATGTAGCTTCAGCGAGTGACAATATTTCGTTGCGTATGAGCAATTCGCGCATCTGTACTGATAAACGTTCGAGTGTGATTTCAAATGGCTGTTGAGCATTGATTTGTTCACGCAGGAATATGAACATTTGTCGCATTTGAAGGGTTTCGAGCCAAAATGATTGCGCAAATGATACTCCAGATGATGCTTGTATTCCGTTACGAATGGACACTTCGGGCACGTAAGGAGTTTCTCGACTTTTATGTGACCTCGACTGTGCTCCCAAAATTCGAGTTTCGTTATTGCCACGAAATTGCACTGCTTGCAACGAAATGTCTTGACTTTACCCTGGGAATTAACGCGCGGTACACGAAGACCCGGCTCGTCAGCTTCCTCGGATTCCTGCTCCGAACGCTCGCCCGCGGACGGCGATGCACGATTTTCCTCGTCCATTACGGTCATCGAGTGTTCCATCTGTTGAAACTGCTGCTGCTGTTGCTGCTGCTGTTGCTGCTGCTGCTGCTCCTCTTCCTCCTCGTTGTGATTATCAGTTGTGGCAAACAGAGATTTTGTAAAATCGGGCGTTTCGCAGTTGGCAGCGTAATGAGCCGCGAGATGTTCACTGAACTGTAACCTGAATAATTTATAAATTCATCGAATCAGTTAATGAGCTTGTTGCAAGCTCAAGTTCATCAAATTTGTAACATTCATCAAATTCATTGCATTGGAGAAGCTCAGAAAGTTCGTAAAGTTCTCGATGCTTCGTGATTTTTATGAAGCTGGAAGATCATGAAGTTCATAAAGCTTACAAAATTAACAGAGTTCATCATGATAAGTTTCCACCTTGTATCGATCAATTGCCAATCACTTGCCGGATTACACTCTATACGTTAAATTGAGATCCTGCATACGGATGATAGAAATATCTTTTCCTTACCTGTTTAATGTTGTGAACGGACAAATGGGACACTGCATAGGGTTCTGGGCTACCTCGGACTCTTCGCTGAGTGGTTTCATGCTGCTCGAAACAACGTCCATTGCTTGATGCACACTCGTTTGTTGCCGCGTCGCTTCGTCCATCGTGTGAAGCCTTGCGTACTCGAGCGGTGAATCGCAATTCTTGTATATGCTATGTGGACTATATTCGAAGCTTCCGCATTGTATCGCGTTCGAGTCCTGCGACGTGGCGCTTCCCGGTGATAGACTGCAATTCACGGTTGACGAGGAGCGTCTGCTTCTCGGTGATACGGAATTGCTCGTGTAGTGACCCGGCGAAACACCGGAATCGTCATTCTTATCCTCCGTGGGCTCCTCTTTCTGCGAATGAGCAACATATTGGTAAATAATTTCTTTTATCAATCACCCTCTGCGAAAGAAGCCTACGAATTGAGTGGGAAGTCTGTTCTTTTTTTTTTTTTATTTTTTTGCAAGTGTGATTGGTGTGGAGCTTTGTTTTTCTGAGATCGAAATGTCGCAAAGTCAAGCATTTGTAAGTCGAACCGGTTAAAGCCGTGCCGGACTAGGACAAATGCGGGTGAAGAATCGTGACAATGAATTTTTTAGGGTGTAGCGCTTAGGTGCGTGCATCGGCGAGCGTATCAAAAGAGAGGCTAACTTCGCCGTTTTGCTTTGGTACGCGCGAGCTTAATGTTTAATTTCATATATGAACAGCCATGAATCGGGAAAAAATGTGACCATCTGTATCAGTATGGGTTTTCCGCAGTTATACCGGGCTGCGCGGCCGCAACAGGGGGTATTAGCTCGGGGACGAATGAAAAGGTCATAAAAAGGATTACGGTTACGGTGCCCGAGTCGACCTGGCAATCGGTGCGATACCTGGGTATACCAGGGATAAATAACAATAACATTTATTTTTTAATTAGGCATAAAGTTAAACTTGAATGATATTTTTGTGCGAGTACACGATACAGACGAAATTCGAATCTCCGTATAGATGACTTGAGCAATCAAGTGGAAATTCGACTCGGGTTCAAAGCTCGAGCATGCAGTTGACCATGAGTTTCATTGTATTTCAAACGGGAGTTGAGTAATCAAAATGAAATTACGAATTTTGCCGAAAAAGTTTCTATTAGCTGCTGGGTTCCCGCAAATTTTGAGCATCTCGGGCAAAAACATTCTTATACAAGCTTCTTGGGAAGAAAGATTCAAAAGTTTAACTGAAAACAATTTTTCTTCTGCTTATCCAAGTCGTTTCGTTGATGCAAGCCGACATTTTGCTACTCTCCGGCTGAAAATGCCGAGAGGGGGGGGGGGGGGGGGGGGAGAAAGCGATAAAGTATACGGGATTGTGGGAGATGAGAGGGTGAGGAGAGTGGAAGTGAGAAAGAAACGAAATGGCGAAGCTCCTTTTTGGTGGCTGGGATTCGATGCACACGGGACAGAAGGAGATGAAAAGAGAAGCGAAGGATTTGATGAGCGAGGGGTGCTCATGGGATATATATATATATATATATATATATATATATATATATTTATATGTAGCGGGGGTGGAAAAGCTACGATTACTCACCACTATTCTATCGGTGATACCACCCCAAGCGGGCGTGGTTGGCGAATGGAGGGGTAGACGTTGCTCCTCCATGATGCTCTGTTGCTGTTGCCGAAGTTGCTGCTGGCCAGGCGCGAGTACAAGCGCCTCAGCAGCTTCCCAGTTCCCTCGCATTTTCACCCTGGAAAGCTAGATCAATTTCGTAAATTAATGCGTTTGTCGCTGCTGACCAACCAGTTCATGATTAAATTGGACGTTGATGACGTTTCTATGCTCATAGAATCGTTGAACGGCGTATTCATCAATCGCAAGGTATAGCCTTTGATTAAAATTTCAATGTATATTTGGAAAAACGCGATTAGTGAATTCGCTATAAAAGTTTATTTTCAGAAACTCGTAATCCTTTTCTTTATTCATGTTTATATTTTTATTTTTCGTGCCTTCTCGGGTGTAATCTGCCCGGTTCAGAGTTCCCGCAGGGTGAATTCTTTGTTCGATTTAAGGTTATATTGAGGGAAAAATTACGAAGAATATATAGGAAAATGTTACTTTTCGTTAAGGCTTACCTGTAATAATTTAATTCTCATAATTCGATTGTATTGAATGATTAAAAATCGATTTCACTGAACAAAGTTATTCAAGGGGTGAACGTTTTTTTTTTTTTTTTTTTTTTTTTTCATTATTGTGACGATGAAATTTTCGTTCGGATATCCGAAATTTTTTCGATCTATGTTGACTGCGGCCACACTATGCGCTCTGCATACGCTGTCATGCCCTTAAAATCTGAGCGACAGGAGAATTTCTCTTTTACAAAAGAAATGTAGCAGGCCTCGAGCTTTCTAACCGGCTGGTCCGGCAAAAGGGACGAGGATACAGCTGGCATCGGAAAAAAGGGGTTTTGTTGAAGATTTGAGGGAAAAAAAAAGGGATGGAACCTTCGAAACTATTTTCCATACAGGGATTTTCTGGACGGTCTATATTCTGTAACGCCCTTGAAGAATCTCGTGCAATACTCTTTTTTTTTCTTCTTTTGAATATGAAAAATTCATACCATTGATGCAAAAATTCCGCGGTAGAGGGTACAAAAAAATCGATCTAACAAACGAATGGAACGCGGCTGGAATGAAAGTTCGTCGAATGTGAGACTTTCTAAAGAGTTTCTTCTATTGATCTGTTCGTAAAATTTTTTTAATGCTTTCATTGTCATGTCATGGACATTTTGCAAAAACGCGATTTTTTTAGATAGAAATTTTGTGATGAAACAGGAACGAAATGCTGGATATTAAAAAAATTTCGTATTTTCAAATCGAAAATTATTAAAAATAATCAATCACCAGAATGAATAACTAATAAGCCACACTGCAACAAATATATAAAGTTCAATGCATCGAAAAATGTTTACTCATTAATATTGTTATTATCATTATTATTGTTATTGTTGTTATTGTTGTTGTTGTTGTTGTTGTTGTTGTTGTTGTTATCAATATTGAATTTTCGTTGAGCCGCAAGACATTTGTCAATTATTAAAAAAATTTCAATTATTTTCGAAGAGTGAAAAAAAGCAAGCATTTTTATGGGAGACAAATAAGGCTATTTAATTTTTTTATTAAATTTAATAAGTCAAGTTCTTTAAAATTCTTTGGATGCTCGTCAAGAAAAAGTTAATTAATATTGAATAATTTTTATGTTCACGAGTAGAAAAATGGGATATTAAAAAAAAGAAACGAGAGATACATGCACGTAAATAATTATTTCGATTTGCGATTTACATTTTAAAACTATACGTGAAACAATGGTGCGTTATTGGCGATTGAAATAAAAAGAATAATACTATAAATGTTTTGTTCGCGACGGAAATTTTGGAAAAAACCGGCAAAATTCCTGGAAAAAGGGGTTTGTGGGTTGAGTTTATCCGACGGACCACAGGTTGCGCAGATTTTCTAGGTACAAAACTAAGGACGAGAGAACATGCTGTTGCAAGGTCTCTCGAAACTCTTTGAGTTCGTATTCCTCGAGGTAAGTGGCCCCATGCTGTCGAAGGAAAGAAAGAGAGGGAGAGAGAAAGAAAGAGAGAGAGAGAGAGAGAGAGAGAGAAATAATGAGAGAAAGAGAGAGAGTGAGGCAATGGTTCTCGGAGAGGTTGATTTATTCAAGTGGAGCAAAGCCTCTTTTGGTCATGCCATTATATTTTCCGGTAAACTTCGGGGCCAGAACAGAAACGAAAAATGAAAATTTTCCTATTTTAACTCCATCTCTCTCCATCCCTCTCTCTCTCTCTCTCTCTCTCTCTCTCTCTCTCTCCCTCCCTCTTTCTCTTTTCCTTTCCTTCGCGTTCTCTCTCTCTCTCTCTCTCTTCGGTTATACTTTCGGGGTTGTCTTTTCGCATTTCGACTCTTGCAAATTCATTGTATTATTCTCGCCTCGTTCGAAGTCAGCAAAGACCGCTTCGGTATACTATCGGTCGTGGTCATAAATAATCGTTCACGTCACTCTCTTTGAAATTTTGTCAAATGCATATAATGAAACCGAGGAGTATACGTTGGTCATACGGTGGGGGATATAGCGACGGAAGTCAAAAGATGTGAAAAACAAATAACCCTTAACGGGAAATACACGGGGATTAGCACGTGGTAGAAATTGCGAATTCTTGAAAAATCGTTAAAAGTTTTTAAAGCGCATTTACTATTGTTGCATGGGAAGGTGCGTATATCATATTTAAATGACGATCGATATGGTTCATAGATCGAAAAAACAAAAACGTCTTCAGTCGCAAATTAATTATGAATTAATTTTTTTTTATCGTTATCTATCGGTGATAGTTTTTAATGGATATATTTACGTCGTAGAGAAAAATTTTAAAAACCCTCTTGAATCGAAATGAAGAAAAAAAAATATTCAATTCGTTTTTTTCAATGGGCTTTAACGTTTTATCGTCGAACATCTGATTTTCTCAAATTTGTTGAAATTAAAAAAAATTGGGGCCATAATTTTGGATTTTTAAAATTTGAAAAATGCATGAAAAACTTGTTGGCTCATAAAGAAAAAAAAAAAAGTATACTGTTTTTAGAGCCAGTAAAATATTATAAAAACATAAATTAATAATAATTTTTCATCATTAATGAACAATAATTTATCATAATTAATAACCAATATCTATTCATTTATCAGTAAAAAAAATATTTGTTAATAATGAAAGAATGAAAAACGTAGGCAATAAATTATATTGTCTCATTTGAAACTATTCACGTTGAATCGACAATTCTGTCCTGAATTACCGTGTGCGGCACGAAAAATTTCATCGATTCCTCTGTATTAGTCAGCATGCTTTGAAAAACAATATAAAAAAGTCAACAAGTACGAGAAACGGAAAAACAAAGTAGCGAGAGTGTTACAAATCGAACGATGTGTATATATATGTAAAAGTCGTGGAGCCAAACACAAAAATAGTATAAATAGAAAAAATGTATTGTGTTATCTGGAACGAGTCGAATTATATATACATCACATCGAGTGTCATGATAACAGACAAAGAAAAAAAAAAGAGCGTCGTCGTCGTCGAGTACGGGAAAGACGAAACAAAGAAATTGAAAAATAAAATTCGCTCGTTCTTGACCAAATCTATGTCGTTTCAATGATCTATGAGCAGCGTTCAGAAACGATTAAATAAAGAACGGTTGAATATCGTGACAATTATCGATTTTTTAATTAATTCATATCATTATTATTATGGTTGTATGAAAAAATCGATTAACGATCGTTTTTCAAATGAATTTTTATTTTGAAAGTTTAATTTATTTATTCGCATAATATTTAGACCTAATACGATTCATCGATAAATTTATATAAATAAAAACGCCTCATTATTAAATGGTAGTATTTAAATATTGTTATTTAAATTATTAATCACGGTTATACTCATTGAAAGTTGATTAAAAAACAATTACCGATGTAAGTCTCGACACAACCAGTATAATTAATTATCAAGTCGAACGTAAATTAATTTATTCGGGGTTCAATGTAACAAAATAAAACTTTGATAAATCGTATAAATTGTCCGAAACTCTTTGTGAGAATTATCCCGTAGTGCTCGATGGGGTCGCCATCTCTCGATTAACCGATCGATCGCGGGTTCCAGTGCTTGACAAAGTTCGGATATCAATCTATGTATGTATATATATATATATATATATATTATATATGCTCTCCCTACCCACGAACGTCCGATAGTTTTATCCCCCTATCGGGGCTCACTCCGTTCCCCTTCGCTCCAGCATCCATCAGCCATTGCATTTTTCGTTTCGTATTTTCTCCGTTTCAATGGTGACAACGAAAAATATTTCACACAAACTCGATACGCATTCATCAATGAAAAATAATGATACTTTTTTTTTTCATTTGCATACCGAATGGAAATTATGATTTTCGATCGTTTTCACGGTAATCGCTTGGTCGATAAATGCACAATGAAAATTTGATCTAAAACAGCCATCTTGGAAACCAATTAGCGGAATATGTTCGTTTTTTAGGTTATGTGTATGTTGATCTTAGCTACCACGAGTCCGTAATGAAGGAAAGGACGCATGAAACTCGGGGACGAATTTCGAGATGATTCGATACGACTTTGAACTCCGATATACCGATATATATATATCTTGAGTTGGGAATTTTAGAGTTGCTAAATTCGAATCCAGTGAATGAAGTTTTGAAACTTCTTAAAACTGAAAATGGCGCTTTTGGGTGTCGCATGATTTGAACCCCGAAGCTAGAATACCGAAAATGCATCTTTCGTATACCGATGCGACATTTTGAGTATACGCCATTTAGAATTTCGTATTTCTTAAGCTTACATTCAAAATCGACGCCATAATACATCATGATGTTTAACTTACAGATTAGAAGTATCAATTGTACAAGCGATATTTTATCCTACAATCGATTTATTTCAAACCAAAAAAAAATTTACTTTGATCCGGCGTATTGAATTTTCATCATGCAACCATTGCGAATCTTGAAATTTCGCTATTCGATCGAAGATATCAAAATTAAAGCGATATTCTGTCTTCATTTCTTTATTCTCTTCGTCTCAAATCCGCTACTCAAAATGAATAGTAGTAAAGAAATTTTAAAGAGCGTAAAGAAAGGTTCTCTCGTATTTGGCAGAATCATCAAAATCATTTCGTGTCAGAAAAATAACATTATCGACAATTTGTTAAGCAAACTTGTTTAACCCTAACCCCATGTCGTTGTTTTTAGCACCCGTAAACCTTGAACATGGGTCATTAGCGCCAGTCGCTTATTTAACTATATGTATGTTATTCTGTGAGGGAAAATCTGAAAAAATTCGTAGGGCTTCCGTGGACTTCTAACTATGCGATAGAATTGTTGCCAGCCCCGAAAATCCCTTTTTCACTAAACATTTTCGTCAAAATTCAGAGGCATAAAATAAGGGTTAAATAAAATGGGCTACATAAATGTTCTTAGCATCGATCCAATTTGTTTGGGCGTTTTTTTTTTTTCAAATTCGTGTCATATTGTGGATTACTAAAATTCTGATTGATTCAAACTTTTGGTTGGAAATGTACAGGGACATAGATCATTCGAAATACTCAAACATTCTGTTGGATTTGTGAGTACATAATATATGAAAAGTGGCTAAATAAATTAAATGTATCGATTGAAAAAAAATTGAATGTTTATGAGCAAACAACAATTGCTGTCCACTGTAAACGAAATTATATTCAATTGGTTCTTCGCAATCGAATGAAGATTTTCAGATATTTTGTAATAATTTTAAAATATTCGCGTTATTCAATGATTAAACCTCGTATTTTCTTTTTTTTTTTCTTCAAATCTCTCGATGATTCGATGTTTGTCAGTTTGTTCAAGCACCGTGACGATTTTATTTCACACGCACGTGGAATAGAGAGGCTTTCTTCTGGCTTGTTTTTCTCAAAATTTATCACAGACGCACACGTACGACTCACACAAGTGTCCGTATAACAAAGCTGTATACGACATTTTCCTCGATGAAGCTTTTGAAAATTTCGAGGCTAAACAACAACGATTTCTCACTGGGAGCCCCGAGGCGTACGAAGAAAATATCGAATGCCAACAAGAGTCAGAAGGGCGTATCGTCGAACTTTATGGACAAACATTTTTTTTTTGCTCTGCGCCTCTTTGACACACTCGGCAAATTGTAATATACCGATACATATAACGAGCATATTCGATACCAGAGGTTCTCGTGTGGTCCTGCGAAGGAGAGACCCTGATTCTTGGAAAAGGACACGAAAGTGAGAGAGTAGAAGAAAAAAAAAAAAAGAAAAGAAAAACACAAACTCGAACGATTTCTCAACCAAAACGCTCGTTTTCCCGCACAAAATTGATTGATATCGAAACGAGATCTATCGCAATAACGCGAGGATCATAATTTTTCAATATTTCAAGTTTTGCCATTCAAATTTTCCAATTTATTTTCGAAATTTTCCTCGTAATTTAACGAAAGAACAAAAATAAAAGCTCAACCTCGAATACCATCGCAGCGAAACTTTCGTTGCCATATACGAGAATATTACACCAGCATTATCGCGAGAGTAATATGATCTTAACGATATGCTTTTTTTTAATTCATTTTTTAAATAATATTTCAAAATTCATTTTCACGCGAATTTTCGTATTACAAAAAAACGCGTAACAAAGCCACGAGGATAAGTTGGCATGTGAAAATTGCACTCAATTACGGGAACATTTTGTGGCAAATGTGAAAAAAAAAAAAAAATTAACGAATGAATGAAATTTTTACAAACCTTTTGGCCGGGCGCACTCCGTCCTGTCTCGTTTATCAATTTGGTGCCGTGATTATTACGGTAATAACGATATCGATGCGCTACTCGATGGTCCGCGTATCGATGATCGTAGTCACTTTTTAATGTTCACATATACATATATATTTACATGTCTATATATTTATTTATATCGATATAGACGCCTATGTATGTAAATATAATATATATATATATGTATATATATATATGAATATATGTGTGAATTGACACCCCACTGATGCCGCGACGATGTTATTACTGTACTAGATCAATGATAATATGATAATGCAAAACAGCACAAAAAAAAATGATCACACTAATTGTTTATTCGTCAGCGCACGTATCCGCGAACTCGATGTAAACTCCGAACTTTCGAACTTTTATACTTTTTTTTTAATGATAATACTTGTAATAATTATAATAATATTTTAGAAATTAAAAATGTATATTTATATATATATATACATATATATATATATGTACGTTGGTTAATTAGACATTGGTATAATTTTTATGATACACGTGCGTCACGAATGCTCGTGCTCGACTGACAAGACGAAATTTCAACTTGGAGAATCTCGAGAAACACATTGGGGATTTGCGAAGGGGGCAACTACCCCTACCCTTGGCCCTGCCACTGTCCAATCCTCGCTCAACGATTGACAGAATTCATAGATGTTTTTGGCAACCGCTCTTTCGGAAGCTTCCCCCTCTCCCCCCTCCCCCACCTGTGACTGTATGAACTGGACACCCTTCGATCCCCCTCCCTTGATGAACTTTTTTCCTCGTGCTTTTCTTCCTCTAAGATCTTCGCTACTCTCTCTCTCTCTCTCTCTCTCACATACACACACACACACACACACACTGACTCTCTTAATCTCTTTAGCTCTATTGCGATTTTCTTCGACTCGCTTTTTTCTCGTTACTTTTCACGCTCTTCCTCTCCTTACACGCTCATGCACATCAGCGAAACATTTCACACTTGATCCTGTACGTTTATACTTTGTCGATGCGTCGATGGACAACAAAGTACGGTAAGGTGGAATTTCAAACTTTCTTTGGTTTTCTTGAAATTATGTAATTCGGGTTTTTCGTTTGTTTTTAATCGATATAAAGGATGGTGAATTCGAGTTATAATTCTTATTTATCAAGTTTAAATTTTCCATCGTGAAGCGATAACGGATCGTGAAAATTAAAAATCGAAACTGTATCTCATATAATTATAAAGAAAATATAATTTGTCAGAATTAATTTTCAGAAAACCAAGAAACGAAAAAACGTTTCGTCTTCAGTTTTGAAAAAAAAAAACCTGAATTTTTTCCCGCCGTTTTTCTTCGATATTTAGGGCCTTCGATTTTTTTTTCAAATCTGATTCTCATTTATTCAATAAAAGGAGAATTTTTTTTATCACCAATTGAAGCCTTTGATATCCACTCTTGTTTACGATAAATTATTGATAATTAATATTCACAAGCGAAACTCGCGGTATCGGTGATTATTATGAAAAATTTAAAAAAAATGATATCTCATTGGTTCAATGATCGCTCCTTATTACGTTTGCCAAAAGCTTTAATAATGTATTTCACAATATTTCGTCGGCTTTGCGATATAATATTGGAATTCAAGCCAAGCCCTGCATGGCTAATTTGCCAATGTGGCGTACACCTCAAACGTAATAATTCTTCACTGTTTTTTCTCCTGCTCTCGGAGGGTGTCAAAGATTAGTGCGTTTTCATGATTTTAAATATGTTGTTAACTCCCGTTGCGCGCTATTTAAAGATTCATTGAGCCGTCGACAGCTTGCACCCCTTTGTTCAAGAAACGACGAAAGGACTTATACGGGGCGTTTCGTAATCTCTATTGATGGCGATCAGCTTCATTGACCTTCTTACGAGGATCTTGACGTGAAAAGCTTGACGCAGGTGGCAGCACCGATGCTACCTTACTCGGTGCATAATGCACGCTTCGCATCCCTCGCTCAAAACCGCGATCGTACTCTGATCGTTTCGATTTTTCATGCAATAAGAAAATTTCGAACCCTTCTGAACACAATACATGGAGCTCATTGAATTTTCTTCTCACCTCGAGATATAAATTAAAAAAAAAAAATAAATAAAAATCAAACAAACAAACGAAAAAGTCTACAGGGATATGTTCGACTTTCCCAGCTAAAAAAAAAATAACCGAAAATTCGAGCTTGCACTTTCTTCGTCATTTTTTTTCCTATTCCTTGCACTGAAACATGACGTTTTTTTGAATCTTACTAAATCATTACTCGGATATGGCCGAAGTAAATGTATAACGACAAAAATATGGTAGCGAAAATGGTGTTTGTTGCGAACTGATGTTTACTTGCGATCCCAGCGTGGTCCACGCGAACTCGAAAGAAAAATGGAAACGCGATGATCGTCCGAGAGGGAGTCTCGTTTTCTCATTTTCCTCGGAAATCCCCATAGCTCTCGCGATCACTGACCCACGCACCCCTCGTAACCCACCCCCACACCATGCCTCTGGCATTTCTTCTTCCTCATCTTCTTTTTTTTTTCGTCGATTTCTTCGTGGCGGGCTACTTTTGGACCAACGTGCTCGTCCCTTTTGGCTTTCTATAGTGTACGGATCCCCAGCGACTAGATACTCGTCTCGCGTGTGCCGCGCATGCACACCCTTGTCCCTATCACCCTTAACTCTCCCTTTCATTTCCACTGCTTGTCCCTCCGATGCTCCTTCCTCTTCTATCTTCGAGGCTCACACTCGATATGTTCGACCCCTCGATTCGAATCCACTACATACTACGAAATAACCCCCCGCTCCCTCCCTCCCTTTCTCGCTTCCTCACTCTTTCTCTCTCTCTCTCTCTCTCTTCGATGAGAATGAATGAAGCAAGCACGCGTCCGCACAACTCTCAACGACCAATACCGAGCATCATCCAGACGCCATTTCTTTTATCGAATTATATATACGCAGCGTCCACGAATTGATAATGTCGTAAAAAAATATACGAATCATAAGAATCGACAAAAAAAGAGGAGAAAAACTACGCTTTCATTAACGTTAACTCTGTTATGATGAACACAGATCGGTACAAAAGCCCCTATTAGTTTAAAAGATTATTAAAATAATAAGTAGGATGGGAGAGATCGATTGTAATATACTCCTGAACTTGAAACATCGCTGACCAAATCTTTCTATCAGTGTGATCTGAATGTTGCGAGGACTGAAAAATATTGAGATGCGTTTTCCAGAAGCCAACTATGTATTATATGATATCCTGGATCATCGAATTTAGCATTTAGAACGTGAGGTTTGGATTATAAGAAAGTATAGCTTAGGAGCACATGGTGGTTAATTGTAAATATTTTCATGCAATTATTTTTTAGAAATTCTGTTTTTCCGGGTGACCCTATCGAGCAGAGACATTGTTCCTGCATTAAACTTGTCTATTTTTCCGATTTATAAACGAGGCTGGGGTGGGTTGGGATCTCTGAAGAATAGGAGTCATCTTTGTCACAAAAAAATATATTTCTTGATGAAAAAAGCCTTGTTCATGAATTTCCCACGATATCAAAATGATAACTTATCCATCGAATTATCCGTTCTTCTTTACCAGCTTTAAAAATTATTTCAGAGGGGAAGATAAGTGCAACTTTTGACTTGAAGAACTTCACCCTTTACTAACCGTCATATCAAGATTTTATGTACTTTCGGGATGGTGCACACTTATTTGTCACCATCACAATTTAGTTACGTCTTCGATGATCAATTGAGCGGTGGAATAAATAAAATAATATTATTCCGTCCATCATTCCTACAACCCTTAAAATTTTCATACCGGGATTCTTTTTTAACGACAAAATCTCAACACCGACGAATCATTCGATTTTGAAGAACTATTTTTTTTTTTTTTACCGCGAGTATAATTCCCAGCGATCCGAAACGACGCTTAAAAATTTTATACGACAGCAGAACCCTTGGAAGCCTTAGCAGGGGACAAGACGACATCGAAGACTGCGCATTTAATGCTAAAAACGGTAAATCCCGTAATCCTTATTTTTTGATAGAAAAAAAAAGTTTTCGCCTCTCGGCATAATTCCCTGCGGTATATTATATACCGTTACCAGATTTTTAAGCCTCTCTATGGGCAATACGCGGGAAGCATTAATAAATGAAAAATCTCCACGGTCGTTAAGGTGTGTGACGAATATAAGCCGCGAGACTTCGACGAATAACACCCTAAACTTTCCGTGAAATTTTCTTCAACTCTTTAACCCTTTTTCATCCAGTGGGTCTCTGACCGCGTAGTATCAACGTAAGCTTCGAAAAATTAACACACAAACACACACACACACACATCAGACATGGGAAAATCCTTCCCAGGCTGGCTGTATCTGGCGGGCATTTGAATCGGAGTGGGAAGTCTACAGGTAGACGAGTCTCGTACAGCTATAAATTGTGCGTTTCAACCCTTTTTCGGTATGTACATAATACAAATGAGAGATTGAAAACTCGAAGTGGGGACAAAAAACAGCTCCAAAAGGGTTTCATCAAAAAATCCCAAAGACTTTAACCCTTTAACTTCATGCTCAAGGGACCTTGCTTAATCTCTCGCCTCACGGTCGTGAAGTGTACACATCTCCTTAACACACCTTTGCCTCGCTAAATCGTGCCACTTTGAAGTGTCTCTTTCTCCCCAGACGCAAGGAAAGTTGTCGAAAAAAAAGGAGAAGAGTAAAAAAAATCTACTGTTTTTCCACCCTTCTTCTTGTCCTCGAGGCAGCGCAGTTTATGGATGGTTTCGACAGTTAAAATTGCGAATGAGTGAAGTCGTAACAGACTAACTGTAAAATATTTCGAGACATATTTCTTCTGCTCTCTTCGCGTTGCGTCCTCTCTCGCATGTGTATATAGGATATTTCACGCCAAATCGGTGTGTTCGTAACTTCAAAAATTGTTCAGCTTATAATAAAAAGAAACTGTAAGCTAGAAATTTACGCATTGCTTCCTTATTGATTTTATCTCGATCTCAGAGCTCTCTCTCTCTTTCTCACTTACTCTCTCTCTCTCTATAAGAGCAGGAAGCTTTCTGAGTGAGATGAAATTTTTCGAGTATTTGAAAAATACATTATTTTATACAAATCGGAGCCCGAAAACGTTTCGAAATATTAAATCATTCATGAGATAAACACATTTTTATGTATTAGCTGGACCACTCATAATTTGGAGAAATTAGATCTGTCAGAAAGATTGTCTGAAAAATTCAAAATTTCATGAAATCCGAACCCTTTTACGGATTCCTGCGATAGTTGATACCAATCTTTCATTAATGATACTTTATTCATGGCAAAAAAAATTACCCAATATCTTAGAATTTGGGGAAATTAGAGGGGTCACAGGCTTTTTTGAAAAATTCAAAATTTCATAAAACATGAACCTATCAAGCGATTTTCGTCTTGAACCTCGAAATTTACGAAAGTTAGAGCGATCACAGACATTTTTCGAAAATTTCAAAACCTCATCAAATGTACAGCCCTTAGGCAATTTAAAAAAAAAACCTCCCGTAATCATAGGTGATTGAATGCTTCTAGTGCGTTCAAATTTTCAGCGAGATTGGTCCGGACATTTTTTGCAAATGTGATTTCCGAACGTTTTGGCACGTTTTGAATACACAGTATATTTATTTTGAATGCAGTATACATATTTTTTACAGTATATGTTTTTTGAATACAGTATATATATTTTTTTAACTTTTAAAAAACCTTAAGAAATTTTTTATTTCGTCGATAACAAAAATCTCGGAAAAAACGAGAATTTTCGCAAAGCTTCCTCCGTGAGAAAGCAAAATCAAATTATCTTTATTACTTTTCCCATCGAAATTTCAGCGAATAGAATTTCACCATTCGACGTTATTTTGTATAGCCAACACGGTATATTTAGCTGATAATTTTTGATAATTTCACTGGTAATTTTTAATGTTGCCTATATATAAAAAACAAAAGATCTCTCAATCCAGTTAACCCTCCATGGAATCTGACAGATTGAATTCTATGACTTTTAAATTTTTAATTTTTTAACCGTGGATTGTGTCTCATGGTGCAATTCTATTGGCCGAAATTCGGATGAAAAAATAACCCCCCGAATACCACTCGAGCTTTAAAATTAATCGGGTATTTCCCTCAAGGTACCCTGCAAACAAACGGAGTCGTCGAGTTTTTCAGAAAAACTTGACTCCTTCATTTGTTTGCAACGAACCTATCGGGAAATACCTGATAATTTTGAAGCTCTTGTGGTATTACATGTGATAATTTGTTTTTATTGATTAAGTATAAGTTTTATTTTGTTAAAAAAATATCTTTTAATTATTTCGTGAGAGAATACTTTGGAATTTTTCGTGAAGAGCATTTTAATCTCCGTGAAATATTCAAAATACTTTCTTCAGGCAGATTTCTCAACGTTCCTTCTAAAATCAAGTGTCACAATGAATATTTTTGATTGAAAAAATAAAACAATCTCGACTAGTCCTGACCATTTTTTTTTTATCGACGCCCCTTTCAAGCATTAGTCCAGAATCGTCAATATATTTTCTTAAAAATTAAATTTTTTCATTTTTTACAGTTTTTTTTTACGCCACGCAGCAAGCTAATGAAATAAAATAAAATTAAAATGATACCCTCAGCGGAGCTTGATTTGGCGTGGTATGTCCGATACATATGATCTAAACCACGGCTGCTTTCACAGTTTTTCTTGCTTCTCTCGTTACACCGATCTGTGACAAGTCAACTCTCACACTTTCGTCCATATTTGGCTCTTCCGTTGGGTTGAAAAACCCCTTTTGGCAACTTTATTGCGGTGCACCCGCGTCGACGAATTTTCATCCTTACGCCGATTCTCTCGTTACCATTTTCACGTTAAAGTTGTCGTAAATATTCCGCTATATATATATACACGGCTACCTTGTACAATTTATACGTAAAAACCAGTAATAGAGCTCGCGCTGTGTATATTACTCGAATTTGTGCTCGAACAAGAAAGTCGCAGGAAGTGAGTTTCGTTTTGGCGAATTTCGGGAAGCAGTAAATAACACGATTAGGCCGAGTTCGCACATCATTTTCTGACCAAAACGACGTTCTCGAGTACGAAATTTTCGAGTATAACGCGAGGCTGCGAAAGAGTCATCGTGTAGGGCCCGCAAAGGCTTTAGAAGGGCTTAACAAGGGTAAAGAGAATTATTTAGGTACATATATTGTTTTATTATTTCACCATAATTTATTTTTAATAAATAATCATAAATAACAATTATTAGTAAAAGAAAAATATTGAGATCAGCATAAAAAGATTGTACAATATAATTTTTATTTCTTTTGGTATATGTTGTATTTACGAAAAAAAAATTCTTTCTTTTCACCCTACGATTTTTTAGATTGAGATCGGAATATTTTTTCAATCATAAAAACAATCGGAGCAGTCACTACTTTGGAATTTTCGATAGGATTTTTTTTGTTTCCTCGGCGAATCAAGGAGAAGCTCGACGTCATCAACAAGTTGCGGAGAAAACAGATCGTCGAAGATTCATTTCCATTCGGAGGTTGAAGGGATCATTGAAACTCGAAAGGCTTGGGATGTAAGAGTTGCTCCTACTGCGATACTTTGATATGAAGTCCCGAAAACGTGAGGCAAAAAGATGTTGAACCGATATAAATAAAAAATTTTGCATCGTAAAAATTTCCGAAGATATTGTCTAGCGTAAAGATGGGTGAATCGGGTCACTCAGTTGAGCTTGTGCTACCATTAGTTCTAATGCATGGCAAGCTGGATGATACAGAGGTGATTTTGAAGGGTGTCAATTCTACTTTAGAACAAGCATGATACAAACAAGATGAACAAGCATGATAGAAACAAGATGAACAAGTCGACCCGATTCACCCACCTTTACCCTATCTCAATTATTTACGGAGCCCGAAAATAACAGTTTTTTTTTTTTTTGCGGCATCCCGAAGGTTCAGGCCCGCTATACGGCAAACCACTGCGCGAAGCCTCCCCCCCCCCCCCCCGTATTTAAAGGATTAAGATGACACGAAGCCCTACCTAAGCGTTTTCACCCTCCTTTCCCCCACTTCATACTCTTCAGGCCATTCCAGCCGGGTTTATTATATAATAAGTGCACAAATTTCGCTTTACTTTATAAATTTTCCACCACAACTCCGATACGCCATATTATATTACCCAGTTACGCGCCATCAGTCTTGATCTAAATCACGCTCGAAGGACTCGAATTAGTGAACATAGGGGTTTGATTTTTTATTTACCTCAATGCGTTCTGTAAAAAAACAGAGTAGGCCTTTTGCGTTATGCTGCAAAAACTCCTTAAGCATTCGGTTATTAATTTTTGCATTAACATCGATATTTATGTACGAAAGGAATGACATTATTATAAATCATGAAAAAAAAAGCACAGTAGTTCGTGCGTTTGGAAAAGTAAAGTTCCAAATGTCTCAATCCTGAAATGTTGACTGTACCAAGACTGTATCTCTAAGATAGTGTCACATCAATCTTCTCGATCTTCACAGAGGCTCCCAGATGTCGGCATAATCGATGTTCGGCAAAACTCCTGGAATATTTGACACAATGTCCCGGGTTGCATATACATTTAATTAAACCAAGCAATGACTCATGCTCTAAAATTTATTCAACTCCCTACCGCGTGGAAGAGTATATAATTTTATAACAACCGGTTCCGTAGAAATCCATTGTTTATCAATTATTGTTTATTAGCTCGAAATTATATGAAGTGCAACGGAATTGGGGCTCCAGCAGTCGCAGATTATATGGCCACCGCGTGACTTCTCTTGCGGAGTAAAAGAGGAAGAATGAGAGAGAGAGAGAGAAAGGATCGAGTGAACCAGAATTAGGCTGACAATTAGGTTTGCCGAAAAGAAGATAGAGACATAAAGAAAGAAAGGGCAGGGATAAATATACAACACGTGGAGAACGGAAAACGGTCAAGAAAATATAAGCCAATGTATGTAGTGTCAACGATGTCGACCGAATACCCACGAAGGGTAGCTGGCCTCGATGGGGTTGTACTTCATGCTGTTCTCGACTTTCGCTTCGCAGCCTCGAACAGGGTAGTTTTGCGTTATTGCGGCCAATAATATACATACAAACAGCATAATCCTCGTTGTTGGGCCATAGCTCTAGGGCGATTGGACCGGGCAACTAAAGACGTACTTTGTTTAAATACTCTCTCTCTCTCTCTCTCCCTCTCTCTGACGACTCAAGAAAATGCTTCTTCTTTTTCCTTCGGGATCTTCCTCTTTATCTTTTTCTTCTTCCTCTCCTACGACTTCTTCTCCGTAGGACAGAAAATAAGTATAGAGGTAAAGACCCTTTCGTTTTGTGACGATCGCAAGGATTCCCGAACGACGAACAAAACTCCTATAAAATTTAGCGTGCGACTCCACCCACCGAATTCTCGGTATTAGATCATGTTTAATTGCCAGTTTTAAATTTATGACTGGACCGGATTATGTCAAAACGGACGATTCGACGTGATGCGGGCGCGCGCTTCACTTTACCCATATACCTCGTTGTGCGCTTTCTCGATGCTTTCTTTTATGCCTTTTTCATTCTTGTTATGCCTTTTAACCCATTGAACAATGCCATACACATACCGATACTTCGATCCCTCCCCCCCCCCTTCCCCTTGATTGTTTATGTTTTTCATGGAAAAAGTATGCTAACGCGATTTTGTACTTTTGATGCCTCAAGCGGTGAGGCTCTTCTTAAGGTAGTTCTATCGTGGTAACTAATCCATAAGATTTAAATTTTTTTTTTTTTATATCTTCAATTTTAATATATTTATTCATTTCGCGAAACGTCAATGCCCCTTATCGACCTAATTACGGAGAAATTAATACTTGAAAATGCCAGTTCCTCAAGGCAAATTTGCTTCGGCATATAGAAGAACCGATTTCCGGTCACTTTAAAACGATATATCTTATCGAAAATCCAAAAGATTCTTACAAAAAACGAGACTTAGATTCATTAAACACGTAAAAATCTAACGGGCCTAAAAAAAAATATGATTGTCGACCAATTTTTTAAGCTATACTGATTTTAATACGAGCATCCGGGTAGTGATACACAACTTATGGCATAATGTCGTGACGGTGAAAAAATGTGGCAACGCGATATCGAAACGAAAGCGGTATTTGACAAGTCGAACAACATAACCTCTCCGCGTCAACGTCAATAGAGCGGGCGAGAGAGTGAGAGGGCACGAGAATGAAAAGAGAAAGAAAACGCAACGTTGCCACACGTAAATATCATACGAGATCTAGTAATACTTGAGTCGTTGCAATTACTATTTTACTAGTTACATAATTATTTATAATAAATCGTTGATTACTTTATTCACCTGGGTAAGCTTACTTAATATTTATTAATTTTAACCCATATATCCAATATTTTTAGGAATCATCATTTAGACATTTATAGCTAATTGACTAGTCTGCAGCGATAGAACTACCTTAAGATATTTAGTAGCCGATTCCCCGAAGTCGTCTCGATGTATTTTCCACGCACGAGTAATGTCAGGTACAGCTGGAGATAATGCAATTGCAGCTACTACTTTGAGACCAAGAAACAACCCAGATTTTTCTTTCGAAAAGTTTATGATCAATTAATAAAATTACGATTAACAGAACAATGGGAGGCTTTGAATGCAACGAGTAACTTGTTGATTCGTCATTATATTTGCGATCAACTGCAGGGGCAAGGATTTTTTTTTGTTTCTTTCGATTTCATTTTGAGGTTGGGTTTTTTTAAAGGATTTTTTTGAACATTTGAAACAAAAAATTCAATGGAATGACATTAATCATTCTTGAAGGTTGCTGACTGAAAATCTAAACACTTTTATAACGATACATCGTTGTCCAGCCATCTTTTTCCGGCCTCTAAATCGTATAGTTTAACGTTTTAGCTTGAAATTTACCATGCAGCTAAAATCAAGTGTACCGAAAATGGTCCCCGAAACAATTTTCAAAAAATAGTTTTGCACGAATTTTGAGGAGGAAATATGTGCGATCTTACGAAGTTTTATCTCGTTGAATGAAAATTTCCCTGAAGTTTTAACACAGCCATTAATCGCAACGAAATTCATAGCCCATCAAACAGCATGTTGTTGCCTTGGGATGAAGCAAAGTTTCAGCTGGACAGCTCAATCCATTTTCAAGTTACAGAGTTATGAATTTTTCCATTTACATCGATATACGACCAATACATTTTTTTTTCTAAATATGATTTTCTGACTATTCGAAATATTTTGAGCAGACCAGCATAAAAATCTCGGCTTTTTAGAATAATTTTTTTTTTCAGTGAAAACAAAGCTTCTTCACTAGGCAAAATTTGGAAAATCGAAAAAAAAAATCATTTGATTAAATATTTTTCCAGCCTGAGAGCAATGTTTGTGAAGAAACGTTGAAGTTTGTTATAATGCCACCGAGAGAACCTCACAAGACCGTTAACCCTATTACCGGTGCGTAACAGTAGACGTACCTACTTTCGGAGTCAACGGGACGACAATAAAAATCCCAAAACTGTCGTAAATTATTTTTCAAAATACATCCACTGACCCCGAAGTGCGACGGGAACGTGCTCGAAAATTTCAATTCAATGGCCAACACGATTGCTATTTAAATATTTTCTCCCCTCGGCCTCTTTCGTTCACATCCAAATGGTATAGGCAAGGAATTTTGTATTTTTGCATTCATTTGAAGGCCTTTAATCCCTGAGCTTCTTCAAAGGGTAACATTAACTTTTATTAAGGGCAGGCAAAGTCATCGCGGGCCGTTAATTATATCCCTGAAAATAATATATTTATCGACCTTCTTGTGACAATTTGGGAAAAATCATACGAAGAAGAACAATTACAACAATGAAAAAAAATTCACCCTTTGATTATTCTCTTTCGACCATAACGACAAATTTATATTTTGGAAATTCCGTAATTCGTCACTATTTAAATTGTAGGAAATTCGAACTTGCAGTTTTTCAAACATAATTTAAAATTTTGATTTTCAATAATAGCACTGGCTCTGACGAAGAAAATTCAAACTTGATAGGCTTGTCACACGTTGTCCACAAATTTTCGTATAAGTATTACCTTTTCTCAGTAAAAAAAAAAAAAATCAATGCCCTGATGTGTGAAAACGAAAAAGCCAGAAAAAAAATATATATTTTCACGCCATACTGCGAAGGATATAGGGTTGATTTTCGGTTGTTCAGGCCTCTTTTGGGCCTCTCAATATACGAAGACTTCTGCGGTTTTTTCCATTGCCCCAAATATCGAAATTCAATTATATATGTGGTCTAGTTTTGACAAAAGGTGATATATATAATTGGGTCAATTGACCCGCGTCTCGTGTACCTCAGCTCTCAGGTCTCAGGCAAATCTCGTCTCGCGACAAGACCTTATATTCTCCATTGTCCTCAATATCCCACGCACCTGTGTAAGAAAATTTATGCACGACAGCGACAAAAAATATTTTAAAACGCTGCAAATTTGAAATTTCACACATTTGCTAACTCATAATTTGTCTCCTTGCAAATATAAAAAAAAGTGTGATTCTCAGTATTTCAATTTCTTTCGAGCTTTCCAGCTTTGTGGACAAGATGAAAGTTGCAAGCAATTGATTAGCAATGTCAGATCGATAGAACAATATTTATTGAATTTGAAATTGATACGATAATTGTATCTAAAACTTCAGAAATTTGTAAGTTTAAATAAATCGAAAATTCCGCGAAATGAAATGTCGACACTTTTTTCAAAAGATTACAAATAAAATTACAAAGTCCACGGAAATCATCTCTTATTCATATTTATAATATTTAATTTGATAGTATATTTATAATTTTTTATAAATTTGAATTTCCGAATATTTCGGATACTCAAATATTTGTGAGGCGATCTGCAATGATTTTCTGGAGAGTTTTGTTGATCATAAAAACGAAAAGCTTACCAATGTTAAAGAAAAATGGAATGGATTTGTATCGAGTTTAATTTCTATATTATAAATGGTCTAACAGAATGCAATCGCGTGCAAAATGAAGTATCGTTAATCTTATGGGCACAACATTTTTTGTTGGAACGAGAAACGCTTTTAATGTAAGAATAGCGCAGAGCTTTCATTGATTTTAAAAATCAACGATCGTTATCCATGTATATCGTGCACATTTTCTGCAATTTTTTTTCTGGGACACACGAGTTTGGTATTTACGTACTGGTCTATGTACTGGAGTAATTACATATACAGTTCGGACAAGCGAGACGATTTTTTTTTTTTATATTAGACGCGAGAGAATTATAGCAATATGGCAATATAGAATTATAGCAATATATCTGATATACAGTATGGTATAATATATTGGTATATTAAAAAGCTTAAAAAAATTAATCCTCCAAACGGTCAATGGAAAAGCCATTTCTTGATAATTATCAACCAAATCCTCTTTCAATGAACTCGTTAAATTTGTCAAAATTATTTCATTATTAAAAAATTTTTTACTCCGACATTCGTCACGTTGAAAAATCTCTCTTCAATGATTCAGAAAAATATTCGCTCTCAATAAAAAAAAAAAAAAAAAAAAAAAAAAAAAACGCTGCTTCGAAAACTTGTATCACCGATAATGTGCGCTCCGGAACTACGAGAGAGGGTGAGAAAAAAAGAGCGCGCCAGAAGTTTTCCGTATAGTAATAGCTCGGATAACCCGAGAGAGTATATAAACCGAATGTTCACGAAATGGAAAAATATTTTTTCCGTCCAATTTTCGAGATTTTTCGTACGTATGAGAGGAAAAGGGGTTGGAGAAAGGGTTTGGCCACAGCTGTTTAAACGCTAGCCCTTGTTGGAAGCACCCACTCATCCTTCGTCGTCGTAGGTACACTAAATACGCATGATATTCTCCAGGTACGCGTTTGTATATGTGTGTGTGTGTGTATGTGTGACCGCATACATATGCATAAATATACTAGAAGAGAAAATGGGGTAAAGTGGACCCTCTAAAATTTCATTTCGGGGCTCGAAATAGACAGCTTTATTAGGAATTGAAAGAAATCGAATAAATTAACTGAATAAAATTCATTAATTTTTTGTAATTTACATACACTCGAGTGTAGCGCAAATTAGGAGCAAAAATCTTCTAGTACTTGAACCTGTTGTTTCTGACGCTTAAAAAACGAAAGCACGGGTTACTCCGATATTTTCAATGATTTCTTCTTCCTCGATATTATCGGTGCCATTTTTTTTATGATCCGAAGCACAGCGCACAGTGATGCTAACCCTAAAAATACCACATATCCACGTAATCAAGGTGACATTATGGTTTTCCCATCAAGTGGTCCATTTTGCCCCATCTTTTCACGATCACATCTATCACGAGTGCTTTTTCTGATGCATGCATTCGATGTTTTCATCGATATATTTCGTTTTTTTTTATATTCACCGGTTTCGTGCACAAAGGATCGTCAATTTCGTATATGGAGAAATCGATGAATACATTTTTTTTCGTATCTTTGCTGCACACATAGTTGATGACGATCTGGCACACGCAAAGGGGTTGAATTTTCCTTTCGTTCTACCGGCTGTTTTGTACCTAACGCGATTTTGGGGTTTTCCGTCTATACCACGGACAATATATCTCCATATGTACCAGCTTTACATACAGAACTTGTTTTGTTTAACTTTCGTGTATATCGCACGAGCAATGGGAAATATAGATAGAGACAGAGAGAGAGAGAGAGAGAGAGAGAGAGAGAGAATTTAGGGGGATACATCTCTTCTGGTTGAATCGTAGTAATGTTGAAATGGGAATCCGAAATAAGAAAAGCGAGATCGACACGAGGAAACTGGGCACGTGCTCTTGCTGTATATATAGCTTTAGCTCGCCGAAAACCCTTCTGCCAATGCATCGCGAATAAATAGAATAAAGCGATACGCGAAATAACGAAGCCCCTTTTGCACCCCTTTTTGTCAGATGCGCTCTCGACCAATACCCCTTTTCGTCAATATATGTATATATATATATACATATACACATATATACATATACTATATACGTGAAACTTCATTTTGTTTATTTGTCTTCTTTCATTCCGCGATGATGCAGGAAGTTGTTCGGTGAAATAATTTTTACGATTTTACAAATTGTACGAGTCGAATGAATTAACATTATAGAAGAAAAGTCCTCAAACCAATATGTTATACATAAGAGATGAAATTTGCTAGAGCAGATATGAAAATAATAATTCGATGTATAGTGATTCGTAAATTTGTGAAATTCTTTTTTTTTTCGAAAAAAATAATGATAAACTTTTCTGAACTTATATTTATTCTTTTTCCCGTAATTTTTATCATTCAATTGACACCTTGATCCATGAGATTCGTTAATAGCCTGTATTACCTAATTATTTTACACGTTCATAAACATTTTTTCGATCGATTTCGAAATAAAACATATAACGATTATACGTTTTCCGTGCACAAAAATAAAGTGATAAAATCTTTTTCAAAATTGTCTTGTCTGATTGTTTTATTTTGCAAACTTATTTCACTAACCTAAAAAATCAATTTTTTCATACTATTTGTTTGACCAAGTAAAAGTGCGGTATTTTGCTTCAAAATACAGCCGATCTGCCTTTCTATTTTGTAATATGTTTTTGAATTAAATAACGAAAAGCCAAATTAAATCTATAATTATAAAAGCTTGAGAGCTATAGATACGAAATTTTACTATGAAAAGGCTTATATCTGAAAAATTAATATTCATAAAGTAGAAAACAGTGAGAGGAATATTACGAAATGAAAAAGACACTTCCGGGATATTTGCGAGTTTACCAAAAAGTCCGGGGCTTGTTTTCGTTGACCTCTTTTTTTTTTATGCACCGCGGCCGAACAGACCGCAGTCCTAATCTCATGGTCCGTGCCGGAACACGAAAATTTATTGTTTTTCTATGCTGAAGACTTTCGACTTTCTTGATCTTACGCGCAGAGCCGACAAAACTGTAATGTCAGCACGACTCATCGTTTTCTTTATATTTTTGCCGAAAGAATTTTTCACTGTTTGCCAAGTGAATGGTAAAAATGTGTCGACAAACTCGAACTCTCTTCATCTGCATGTTTTTTTTTTTTTTTTTTTTTTTTTTCATGACCACTGCAAGAAATATTCTACGGTATTCAATATCTTTTCGAAAATATATCTTTCAAAAATTGAAGAAAAAAAAAAATTTATTTCATCCATTTTATGGGAGAATATAATTTTAGTGCAGAGCTTACCTACCTGCGACTACACTGGACATCGAATTTATCAAATTTTAATAAAATTCATGATCAATAAAACGATATTCATTTACAAATTGTCACGTGAGATGCATTAGAATGGCAACTGTCTGATTCACCAATGTGCCAAATAAATGTTGCTTTATTCCAGGGAAAATTGTTTTGATTATAACGTTTCGGGTGTAAATAAAAAAATCATAATAGTGGACGAGACAATTAAGAATATACATCAGTATGCCGAGAATAATATTTCACAGTCCAAGCAACGAAAACGTAATAAAAAATGTATATATAATTGTTAACAACTAAAAAAAAGTAACCTCCATGAAAAATACACGCTCAAACAAGTTTTAAAAATGGTTTTATATTCTGCGATGAATATTCCCAAAAAAATAGTCACAAATACGAAAAAAAAAATAAAACTACAATGCACCATGAATTTCGTATTTCAACTCATATCTACATCATCGAAAAAAAAAAAACTGCATCGAATACCTGTACGAACTACACCAGCAAAATAACTCGAAAAAAAAAATCCTACCCTTTGTAACTAGAAAAAAAAATGTCCACAAAATATCCACATCCATCCGCACTCACTCCACGTGCCTATGTATCACACACATCCCTAAAAAAAATCCTCAAATTTCTTGAGAAGATTCCACCACCGAAAATAATTCTCATCGGTCGTTTTGCCCCCCCCCCCCCCCCCCCTCTCGAAAAACTTCCGTTTCCACAAAGTCCACCCCATTTATCGCCTGGTCCAGCGGGAGCACCGGTCATCCGAGGGTCCGCCGAGCTCGTCGACTCCGGCTCGTTTTTCTATACAAAAAAAAGAGGGAAAAAAAAATACATACGGTGCGATCGCGCGGGATATTTGGTGGCGGTTCGTTGTCCAAGAGGAGCAAGAGGGGCGGGGGGGGGGGGAGATGCTGAGGACACAGGCTGCACGAGTAGCTCGAAAATCCTCCCTCGTCCCCCGTTGAGTCCCGTGCGGGGCTTTTTTCTCGCTCGTTCTCTTTTTCTATATATATATATTTCTCTCTCTCTCGTTCCTGGGGAGACGCCGAAACGCTGTATCCAGCCTCTGTATAAAGGCGAGATGGTGCTCGCGCGCGCCGAGGACAAACAACTGACAGCTGACCCACGCTCGTGCTGGGTTGACCCATACTTATGGCTCATCTGCTGACACCACACCCTATGTATATATATATATAGGCCCTTCACTGGCCATCCCAGCTACACGTGGAACACCCGAACGATTACAGTTGTTGGCCACCCCCTAAAACAATAGTCGACCAATATAGTAACCAGTAAATCTGAATAGTTAATATGTAATTTCAAAATTTCAATAAAAAGTAGTAAAAAAAAGCGTGCGAATACGACAATTTACATATTGCCTCCTCATCATTTAATTTCGCTTAAAAAGATTCGTCTATGAGCACGTGGGTTTTTCTGAAATTTTACTTACTCATATAGAGCAAGAAGCTGTGGGAGCGAAATAAAATAATGAGGAAGCAATGTGCAAATTTTCTAATTCGCACGCTTTTTTTTCGGCATTCGATTTTAATTTTAAAAAAATACGATAAAGAATACAAATTTTTCATTAACATTTGAAAAATTAAAAAATTTAATAATATCTGAAATTTTGTATCGATCTTTGCACAGTTTAATGCCAATTATACCCTTTAAAATATTATTTTTGTCTCGAAAGTATAAGCCCGAAATCCCAAAATTTGCGTAAATCTGAGCGATTACAGATTTTTTTTTTTTTAATTCGAAACCCTTGAGCGTTTTTTGTTTCGATGAAATGCATTATCATGCACTTACGGCCTACAACCTATCGACGTACAGAATTCTGGTCCGAATGCCAAATATTTGCGGAAGTAAGAGCTATTAGAAGATTTTTTTAAACTTTCAAAATTTTTGAAATCTGAATCCCTCAAGCGGTTCTTGCCAAATTCAATAACATTCTTGTCCCTTGACCCATTTGCGTTGGAATATATTATATCTAACCGATAAATGAAAATTTACTAAAGTAAGAGCGATCACAGACATTTTTATAAGCATTTGAATTTTGCAACGTTTGTACACACATACATACACATATACATTTACATATATACTATACGCAAATACACACACACACACACACACACACATACAACGAATAAACCAGGAGATTTTTTCTAAACATGATTTCTCGACGTTTTGCGACATTTTAAATACATTGACAACAAAGTTAGTGAATTAGTGAATATTCGCACAAATTCCGATGACCAGTCAATGTTGCGAGGTTCAAGAATGTCGATGAGCAAAGTGATGCAAATACTAAAATTCTACTTTCAATCATCCTAATGTATAGCACCAGACATTACGATAAGCCTATGCATATAGTCATGAAGGTATATATAGAAACCTATGTAGTATCGAACAGGATATTTATATACCATAGTATGTATATCGTGTATGTATACTTGTATCTTTCATAAGCACGAGATTGTATATAGACCCTCGGGCTGGACCACGCGCACGCGCGCGTGTCCATTTTTTCGGGCTTCAGCCCGATTTTCCTATTTTCTCGTGTAGCACACACGTATCTTATACATTTGGGGCATTAATTTTTGTCCTGGCTGAGCCCTGTTTCACTAACACTGTACAGTATATTGATTAGACCACTAATATACGACCGCGTCATCATCCAAAGGCATCATCGCGTCCTGCACATTATATTACCTAACAATTGTTGCTGACAAAAAAAGGGCGTAAATTGCCAGAATAGAGCACTCAAAATTAAGTGTTGAACGTCCTTTAGTTTGTCAATTGTAGATATGTATATACACTTGTATAGATAGTACTAAAAAGGTTTCCGGGTGATTCTTCGTCGTTTTCTTCAGCGTCATACCACCGCATACCATATACGCATATACCCTATATATATATATGGCAGTCGTAGAAAGCAGAGATCTAGACTTTCACCCTCGCACATATTCCCCTTGGTTCTCCTTCCTTTCGGAAATACTATTTCCCTTGCCACCCTTGCTCCTTCGTTTTTTTCCCTTCTCGCGGTCTCTTGGGGGTAGTCCTTTTTTTTTAGTTCACGATCTTTCCTTCTTCTCCTCTTATTCTCTCGTTGCCACGGCCTCCCCATTCGCCTGTAACTTCCTCGATCTACCAAGATCTACGCCGAACTCTTGTATATATAACGCGCATACATATAGAGATACATATATACATGTTTCAAAAAGACTTTCAATGATGGAAAAAAATACGGTGCAGCAGATGCACAAAAACTGCCAGAATTATTTTCCAATTATACACGTCCCTGCGTGGACGACCGTTTTTTTTTACAATAACTTCAGGTTTGCATCGACACTTTTGTGTGAATTTTTTTTTTTAAGTGTTTTCTTTCTCGACGAATCAGGTGCGATTGGGATCGTAAAATTACATCTGTTTGGTAAAATGGGGTAGCTCAGATTTTTTGTTGTTTTTTTTGTTGTTGTATATTGTCATATCCAGACGAGATGACACCTAATGTGTCACTCGCCAAATTCATTTTAGATGATTTCATTTTTCATGATTAGTAGGAAAAGATTTATTTACAAAATAATTAGAATTTATACAGCCAGCTTCAACGTGCATTTCCTTCGTGTTATTTTTGAGAGGAATAATACACGTTTTATACGATTTGTATTCAGTAAATTATTATTCATAATTATTCTGTTAATTAATTAATATGATTAAATTTTCTGGAAAATTCCTTCGTGAATGGTTGAAATAATTTCGTTATGAGGCAAACTATTCTCGATACAAAATTTTAAATTAATCATTTTAAATTACAGAAAAAAGAATTAAAGATTGTACCGATCCATTGATTGATTAAAGTGGTATGTTCATGGATAATCCGAGTGATCTCATATGCTTCAGCACAAAAATGAGTTGTGCGGAAAAATGTGCAATGATATTCCCCACGGAAAAAAAAAAATATGTATATATATATATATGTGAATTATAAAATTTTTTTATTCCATACAAATGAAAATTATATTTCGGCAAACAAAAAAACGTTTATTTCACTATTTCATTATTTCTATCAATTAATTAATCTATTATTTATTTATTTATTTATCATGAAAAATGTCAAACATTCCAAAAAATCTTCATGCGGGAAAGACGATAGCACTTGTTGACGTTTTCACACCGACCAGGACAAGTGCACCGTTTTTTTCGTCTCTATTTTGACAATTACGTCGTCACGTTTTTTTTTTGCTTCATTTTTTTTCAACCTCGTTCCCCCTCGTGCGATCAGGTGCGATTGGGGTGATCGGCTTACCACAGGCTCGTTCTGTAGCTTTTTTTTCTGCGTTTTTTTCGATCATTTTTTTCATTTCGGCACGCGACGAATATCGGATATAATATCCGTTGAGGGGGGGGGGGGGGGGGGGGTGTGAAATCTCTCCTCGACGCCCTTATATTGGCGCCCCGTATGGACCATTCCCGGGACTCTCTTCGTTGCCACGATTTCTTTTTTTTTCCTCATTTTTTTTTCCCCTCCCTTTTCATTCAACCCTCGTAGCGCCCCGACCGTTTTTCCGTAACGCGTGCTGCTCGCGCGCTTATTATAAACACACGCACACGCACTCTCAAACACGCACACATACGGGGAGTCAGAGTGGTTAGTTAGACGGCTGTCAGACATGGAGCTTGAACGCCTGGCCAAACTCACCCCGCGATGAGAAGAGAGATTCTACGGCTGCTGTGGCTGTTTTCCTGAGTCCAACCACATCATCAGCTCCCCCATGAAAATACAATGAAGTATATTCGAAGATATAAAACTTTTTATCGCAAAAAAGTATACATATATAAGATGCAGTCAACCTATACAGGCTATGTATATCGAATCGAGGAAATCGATGCGAATTGGTATATTCTCGTTCGAAGAAATTGACCATATAAATTTTTATTTGAAAAATTAAAAAAGAAAAAAGTTGAAAAATAGAAAGAATTAAGTGAATTTTATATATATTTTTAACATATATAGAATCTACAGATTACCTTTGCAAAATTTCAAAGTCATTGACTGATTGGTTTCATTGATTTATCTTCTTGAAAATCTTGAAAATGTTTTATTTGCATAATTTATCAAGCACACGAGTGATTTGACGAAAATAATGAAAACTGTTAAAAATTCTTAAAAAATAAATCTCATCGCAGCATTGAAAAACTTGAATTAATTTTTTTTTTTTTTCATGGAGAAATTCAATTTTTTAAAATTATTAGCATAATATATAAACAATTGAAGTATTAGATTTATGATAAAAATCGTGTATGATAAAAAAATAATCAGATATTGCAATTCATGAAAAAGTATAATAACTTTTATGAATATTTCGTTAGCAATATTATTTCTTAATTTTTTATTACTAAAATTTCAACATTATTGTTGTTGAAATTCAATATCCATGATGTCTGCGGTGTGGTTGGTTTTTTTTTCCTTTAATTTTTAACTCATTGGAATCCACTACAGTTCTGAATGATTTTTACTTTTAGATGGGAATGTAAGTGTATAAAGCATCATTAAGAATTTTTTTTTTTAATTCGACCGAAAAGGTATTATTCTGGAAAGGTTGAAATAACACTCGGGCCTATAGATGGATTGAAAAAAATATTTCTCATATGTGGGAATTGCATCGCCTTGATTCAAACGAAATATTCCCTCTAAATGTTTAACGATTTATTTACCATAAAAAAAAAAGAAGGACTCGTCGATTTCGAGCTTTCATCCGGGGTTCAATTACCACATTTTAGGAATTTGACTTCACCTCGGATTAATGACGTTCCAGTCGTTGATTTGGATTATGAGTCGTATATATAATCTCTCTGTATATATGTATATATAATCTTCTCTGTATATATAATCGAATGTTGTATCTAATTTTTGTGTGCATTTTTTTCTCATCTTCATTGATTTAAATTTGAAAATTTATTTAATACTTTTGTCAATTTTATATAAGTATATAATACGAATTTTCTCGTCTGTATCGGTCAAGTTTCTCTGTGCCCTCGTGGAAATGCGGTATTAGGAAAAAGTGACTGCGGACAAAATTTTTGGGGGCGTGTGGGTCTCGAAGAAAAGGAATGGTAATGGAAAAATGGAAATAAGAAGAAAAGCAAAGAGCAGACGTGAAATCCTGAAAAGTGAATACGATTAAATACATTAATAAAAAAAATAATAAAAAAAGGAGTATCTATATAATTTTCGAATGAAAAATACTGAAATTTGAAATAATTTGTTTCTTTTTATAACACTGTCACAATTGATACTTTGAAAAAATGCATCTGCTCATCCCATATACGAGATATGAACATAACAGTACAACCAGATGCTTATAAAAATACGATTGGGCAGGCCTTCGATTTCTATACACGTCTCATTTTATGGGAGTCATCAGTCCGGCCTAAACAGACATACCATCTCGAACGAGTCCGATAATTAATGAGCCCAATGGTTATACACGCGTCAGTGACTAACAAGATAGAAAGAAAAAAATCGTCGAAAAAAATGCAAGTATCCTCCGAAACAAACAATCTTGCTGATTAGACAAAAACAGATTATACGTTCCTACATCCATTCGACTTATTTCAAAGCTCGAGTTATCTTATCCATTAACTACATAAATTTTAGTCGGGGAAAAAGAACCATTTGGGAAATTACCACGTGAATATATGACTATTTTTTTTCTTTTTTCACGAAACATTGACGGTCAAGACAAATTCATAAAGTGAATTCGTAGTCCCGCAATTCAATTATGCAATTATGCAAGTCAAATTGCAGACTACACCAAAGTTTAGTTTCCAAACGCTTTAATTTTTTGAAAAACCATTTTTTTTTCTTATCCACAATTTTAGTGATACCATTTTTTTACATATTGGCGAAATTTGTATTCGAAACGCTAGTTCTAAATATACTAATTTACTTTGTTCGGATTGAATTTTTTCGTTTCATATATAAATAAACAAAGAAATTAGCACTTTATTAACCCCTTAAGCGGCAAGAAAAATTTTACTGTTTGTGCCCCAAGCGCGGAAAAAAAAGTATTCCGATTTGAATGAAACATGGTACCTAGGGATTTTTTGGTCGCCGATCACGAATTTGAGGTCGACATTCAGAAATTCAAAAATGGCGGATCGCATATGGCGGATCAAAATTCAAAATTGATTTAATTCGAATGAATATCAGTACTCGGGGGTTTTCGAAGTTGCTGATTACGAATCGGCCTTCAAAATTCATAAATTCAAAATGGCGGATCCAATATGGTGAATAAAAATGCAAAAATGTGCTTGATTCACATATGAAAATTGGTATTAGAGGGCTTTCAAGGTCGCTGGTTACGCGTATGTCCACTCAAAATGTGAAAATTCAAATTGTCGGATAAAATATGGTGGACTAAAATGCAAAATGCCATATTGGATCCACCATTTTGAATTTCCGAATTTTTAAGGCAGATTCGTAATCAGCGACCTCGCGTGAACCCCCGGGTACCAAAATTCGCGAAAATCACGATCACAAAATAATCTATGCGCGCCATATGGTGTCAATGCCGCTTCGGGCACTACAAAAATGTGCGCCATGTGGCGCCAATACCGCTCAACAACGAGTAAAATTATTGTTCAATTCGATTCTCTTGGTACACTGCAAACGTATGTCTCGTTCGACAAATTTCTTATGTACGACTATATACATATACGTCCAGTACATTCTCAAAACGACTTACGATACAACGAAAAAAAAATCGGTCAAAAAATTCTCATCGTTCCCGTGACTTTCTCAAAACGAGCACCTGGAAGGCATGTGACGCTGACCCATATGTTAAAGCTTGCCATAGTTTTAAGGATCGGGTATGCCGATTTTCCAGTGCCCCTTCAAATATATTCCCGATTCTTTAGACGCGTATATTTTTTTTCCTTCGCTACACATATTTATATATATGCATTCACCCCCTCGTGTGCTTTGTGTGTCTCTTTGAAATGGCTTCGGCCACTCTGCTGGATGATCATCAGCGAGAAAAACGCGTAAATCGACCGTTTGTCGTACGGTAACGGTGGCTATGTGTATGCTGACCGTTGGTCAGTGTATATGTGTGCATATACATTTGTACATATATAGTAAGACGAGAAAATCCGAACCTAAAACCATCGTGGGAGCATCGTTGCTTACACACGAGGCAAAGAGAGAGAGAAAGAGAGAGAGAGAGAGAGAGAGAGAGAGAGAGAGAGAGAGAGAGAGAGAGAGAGAGAGAGAGAGAGAGAGAGAGAGAGAGAGAGTGAGAATAGTTTTATTGAAAATCGAAACGTGAGGATTGCGAGTGAGAATTACACCGAAAAATCGTATATAAAGGGTCCAGAGGAGTTGTACGATTTTACGTGGCAACCTGATAAATAAGAAGGCCCCAGAAATCAGAGGGGTCAACGCTGCCACAAGAGGGGTCACCCATTGAACAATAGAGGGGTCGCGGCCTCTGCACCCAGGGGTTAATATGCGGGCAACTAAACATTGGCAATGGACAATGGCAAGATTTATAGGTCGAACGATATATATATATACATATATATGTGTGTCTACGTTTCGACCATTGTCCAGCATTTGCAGACCTTCAATCTTGCCATGTTACAACTCTCCAGTATGTATAACTATAACTACATTTATAATCGTGGCAAAATTCGAGCCCCCCCCCCCCCCTGCACGCTGCGTCATTCGATCGACGCGAAATCGCGACAACGTGCCACGGCCGTTTCTTATTCCTCTTTACTCTCCCCTATTTTCAATATCCTGCCCACCCTTGTGTTCTCCCAGTCGCTTCGCGACTGCAACATAAGTCGATCTCGCTCGATTTCGAGAATTTTTCAAACGACGCCCGATACCATAACCCCGAAGAACTGCATATAGACGAAACGCCGGCTGTATAACAGTCGGTTGTCCTCTGTATGCCGGACACTCTCGGCAATATGGGCATTGTCCACGTTTCAGTTGAACGATAGAAAATCGCATTTTCCCAGCTCTCACATATAGCGCACATCGTCGCTGACCTTAATCATCCGGGGCTAATGACGACGTGGACCAAACATTCGACATTGGCACTTTTCGTCGAATTTACTCGGTACGTGTGCAATAAGCCTCTACTGGCTACAAATAGGGGTGACTATTGCAACCCCCCCCCCCCCCCTCGCCCCATGGATTTTATTGCGTTATGGGTACGGCGAGACAGGATTATTCCAATTATTTCATATCATTTATTCGTATTTCGTCATTTTCGATATTTTGAAAACAACGCGATGACGTAGAGGGAAATGGAGTGGAAAGTACTTAGAGATTTTTTACTTCCTCATAGAGGAAGTTTTGTTTTCATGAAAAAAAAAATTTCAGGATTTTCATGTCAGAGTGCTTAAAATGTTCCAAGTATTCAAAAAATCACATTTAAAACAAATATCTGCATGGTTCAAACAATTATATCCCGAGAACGCCTTAAACAATCGTGTCCAAATTTTGCACACAAGTAGCGGAATTAACACCTATGGTTTGATAGAAATATTGTCAAAATTGCTAAAAAATTTCAGATTTTATAGAATTTTGAATTTTTCCAAAAAAGTCTGAATTCTCTCTCTCTCTCTCTCACTAACTTTCGTAAATTTTCAGCTATCGAGTCGAAACTTCTTACATAAATTGGCTAGGGGGCAGGAATATTTGATATTGAATTATGCGACAATCCATCAAAAGGTTCGAATTTTATGAAATTTTTGAATTTTTTGGAATTTTTAATTTTCATTACACACAAATAAGCTAGGGGACAACCATTTTCGCTATTGTGTTTGAAAAGATTCACCAGAGAGTATTAGCTTTCTTAAAATCTTAAATTTAAAAAATGTTTTTTGAATGTTTATGGAAAACGATAGGCTTGCTCTAATTTTCGTAACTTTGCTAATATCGAGCCGGCACCTGCCACAAAAGAAAACCCAGAGGAAACTAATGTTCGTTTAAATGTTAAGTTATGCCATTACATCATAAGATCCATTGACGATGTGAGTAATAATATATGGTACTCATTTAGCCGAAAAGTGACAGAAAAATTTTCTGCATTTTTTATGTTGTGAACACGAAATTACTTTGAAACAGCGTAAAAAATTTTGAACTATTGAAATCGAATTTGCGGAAAAAGCGTGCAAGTTAAAAGCTTGCACATTGCTTCCTCATTATTTTATCTCAACGAAAAAGCTTACTCTATGTGAGGAAGCCGAAATTGAAAATTTCACAGAGAGAGAGAGAGAGAGAGAGAGAGAGAGAGAGAGAGAGAGAGAGAGAGAGAGAGAGAGAGAGAGAGAGAGAGAGAGAGAGAGAGAGAGAGAGAGATAGAGAGAGAGCTTCGTGGTCGAGATAAAATAATGAGAAAGCAATGTGGAAGTTAAAATTTTCACGCTTAAAAAAAAAAAAAATTTACGTAATTGCCCTAAAATTATAGGAGAGTAACTCTTTTGTTGTCAGGCTTTTCGTTTATTTTTCGGTAATTATTATTTTTGCATTCTTGCAGCTTTTTTCTATGAAAAAAAAAAACAATCAAAAATCGAATTTTTTGTTTTGCTTTGTTTTTTTTTTTTTTTTACATATTGAGGCAATCATGAAACGTAAGGAAACACAATTAGAAAGTAAAATAGTTTTGGTATGACGACCGTCAGCGAGAAAGAACTCGTGCCGAGGTCGTAAACATAAAAAGGCGCCAGAGCATATAATATAGTCGCAGTGTATGGACATTAGCAGTCGACTCTCATTGATATCTCGATGCGGAAAAACTAATGTTTTAATCAGCTTTTTCTCAAAAACTTCATTATCTCCACGAGTACGAGTCTTATCTTCCCCATATATCACACGCTTAAAACACAGTTCATGATTCACTGAGATCCAGTGCAACGAAATCTGTTAAAACATATTTGGTCATTTTACGGCAAACATCGAGTATAACGTGAAAACCCGATAAAGTTACATGACCGCACAGTTAAAACGCTGTACTCATCTTTTGGACTGCCGAAAGCTAAAAATAAGATTTCATGACATAGGTCTAGGACGATTAGCCGATACGAGTATGAGCTGATTTTTTTTTCAAGGTATTCCTTTTGTCGTAGACTTGTCATGTGTGATCGACTATTTTAGCAATTAAATTTTTGGAAGAAGCTATAAAATCTGATAACGCGTAAAAGTATAGTTGTCAGAATTCACATATAATGAATGCGGAGGTGTCATTTGGCAGTTAGTTTTTTTCCACTATCAAGTAATTTTAATTTTTCATCATCATTTGACTATAGTCCGTGGAATCATTTCCCCTCGGATCATCTCAAAACTGATGGAAGTTTTCTAATAAATATATTACATGATTACATAACTCTTAATTGATTTTGATAATTAATATAATATCATTTACGTACTGTAATAATGGGATCGAACAATTTGATATTGACAAATACTTAAAATTGGCATGAATTATTGCAAAACTCGTAGCGGAGAGGGCTATGACAGCTGATCGATTACATCGTAAATTCGAAACTTCTTTGTCAAACATCCTTGAAAAAAGAGTTTCAGGATTGAAATATTTCCAATTTACAAAATTCCTCATTTGGTGCCATAAAGTGCAAGCCCTTTTTCCTTAAAAACAGCGCAGCAAAACCTGTTCCCGTTGATTAAGAGGCGCGGTAGAGCCTCGAGACAAGTACATTTCCTCCTATCACATAATACTCTTAAATGTATGTACTCTATCCGGTGTATATTTTTTCCACTGATTTCGTATATCTCTGACTCGAACAATCTAAAATAAAATTATGGGTTGCTAAAAAACGTTGCTAATAAAGCCTGTACATAAGAGCGGATCTTTCCCCAACTTTTTTTTCTCAAAAAACGCGTAGAAATAAATTGTGAAAAAAAATTGACGAGACACATTGACACAGGCAGTAAAATAATTATAAAAATTTCAATCTAATGGTGTGTGTGTGTGTGTGTGTGTGGTCGAAAAGTACTGAACCTCCTCAATAGAATCATCGATTTATGAGAAGTGAAATTAAAAAATAATAACAATAATAATTTACAACGAAGACTAAATACAGCGATTGGGTCAGTATAGTCAAACGATAATAAAGATATTCTAAGGTAAAAACCTGGTTAAGTTCTGATCGAATAAAGTAGCAAGATTCATATATAACAAGCAGGTCACGCTCATCTCATCTCGTTTTGGTAAAACACACGTGCGGGGCTTGTCACGAGGAAGCGAACGTTGTTAATTCATCGGGTTGAAGGGTGTCTCTCCCAACAGGATGAAATCCGATTTCATCCGCTCCGATGTTGCTGCTCCCGCGGACGCGGGACGAATCGACAGCCGATGATTATTTTCATTTATGGATTCTCGTTTTCATTTTCGTTTTTTTTTTTTTTCCTTTTTTTTGTGTATCATTCTGCTCTCGAGACGAGAGGAACCATCCAGCGGGTATTTCAGAGGCGGGGCACAGAGGCAAAGCACAGAAAACTCGTATCCCAATTCAGGGGCCACCTCGTTTCGCCCCTTCGGCCACGAGACTCACTATGCACGGTCTCGACCGCGCTGCCAAGAACTACCCCTCCGCGTGGCACGCGTTAATTCTGGCCACTTTTCAAACGTTCAGGGAACACCGCGCGCGCACATTCACCATAGGATTCCACGATTTTCTTTTTTTTTTTCATCGTTCCCCTCTACATTCAACTCCCCAACAGCTTTTTCTTTCTTCGTCTCTTTTTTTCCAATTTTTTTTTTTTTCTTTACCGCGTCCACCTTGACCCCTACGAGAGCGACGACACCCGATATGTCTCCGGGCCCCTGGCTTACAGTCGAGTATGTATAGTAGAATGTAGCGGGCTTCAGGAGAAAAAAAAAACGGAAGATGAATGAGGAAGACAGTGATTGGCCGTCTGGACAGATAATGGAGTCTGTCCGAGTGGAAGATTGAGGCAGTATGATTTGGGCATCAAAGATCCGTGAAGACTATAATGTTGATCATTGACTTATTGAAAATGCACCTGGAGCTTGCATCAGTGATTGGGATGACTTAATTAGCAAGTTTTTCGTTCTGAATAGATCGAAGAAGATATTGATTGGTCATTTGCAGATGGGCAAGATGGCAATTGATCGTCACTTTAAGGAGGTGCTTCTATAATCACAAGTATTGGCCGAAACCTCTCTCGCAAATTTATGCATATTATTTCATTGGACTTGACTGTGTATATTCTCTCTTAATTTGAGATAAGCTTGTCGAAAATAAAAGAAAGAAATATCTCTCTGAAATGCCCCGTTTTGACGCATGTGGTTTTATATGAGGATCGTAAAATATAATATATAATGCTGGTTATACAAAACATTCGTAATCGTAAACAATGCAGTTTTCAACAAAAAATGAGATTAAAATGGAGTAAATTCTAAATTTTCTAACCAGTCAAGGAAGTATACTTTGGTAACCAAAACTATAAATCAAGATATTTGCTGGCAAAGTGTGAAAAATTATGGAAAATTTGGTTGAGTCAGTCATTAAAGGGAACTTGGCAACGTGGAAGAAGGAAGTGAACACGCGCGCGTAAAATTTGAATCGTCGTTAACGGTATCTTGAAAAGTTAGTCATACAAAGCTGCTTTTTCAGATAATGGCAATTGCAAGATCATATTATATTATATACACGAGTAATATGTATTTTTTAACGCAAACAATTTAGATGAATCAACTAAACTATCCTAAAAGAATAACATTGATTTATCATATCCAAATAGGATGTAATGAAATAATTCAAGTATATTTCATTATGTAGTACCAATTATTAAAATACAGAAAACGATTTACACAAATTTTATAAAACAGTGAAATAATAAAATATCAGATTATTACTATTTCAGACATTAAAAAATTATATTTTCAAATTTTAATCAAGCGTTGCACAATACAGAAAAAAAAAATTTTTTACTCTGCGATTACTAGAAGAACCTCCTTAAGCAGACGAAAAAAACGGTCATCATGACCATCGTGAACGGACATGGAATTGTGTGATTCGGGGATACCTGTTCTCGTTTCAATCCAAAGACAGTTCATCACAGAGGCCAATGACTATAGAGAGCCGATCAACAAATAAAACCGCTTTCGCACTACTAAAGCAAGTATACGGGCATAATATACCGCACACGACAATGCAATGAAAAAGACGCGACCATGGACCAGCACGAGTCGCGGACTTCCGTTGCACATTTCCTCAGTTATAGCTCTCGACGGACAATGACGCGCTCTTATACCTTGCATCATTTTTTTTTTTTTTTTTCTCGTACAGGTATACGCACACGTACTCGAGTTACCAAAATCGGCTTGGTTAAAATTGTGGTCACCGCGCGCGATATTCTTCAAGCAATTCTGTTTTGCCACATTTTTTTATCGATCACATCCTGCATATGGACTGCGCAGCCTTGGGACAGGGGTGCTTGAATTTTCGGTATGCAATTGGAAGCGTATCGAGGAGCAAAATTACTCGATATTTTTTTTTATCGTGAAATTTGGACGTTTCGTTCATGAAAAATAATGCGCTCTGGGTCATTGAAAATTATGGTTTTAGTAGGTGAAAGTTTTCTCGACCAACATCAGCAGCGAACAAATACATTTTTCAGAAAAAAAAATTCAATATTTCATAACACGTGTGAAGCACTTTGCGGATTTTCGGTGATGTCAAACGTACCCCAATGATATACCTCATGTACGTTTTATCTCGACAGCTTGAAATTTGTTCGAGTAGGGCCGGAATATTTTTCCAAAATTTCCATAAAATCGCAAAAAACATTCGTCAGTTTATAACATCTATAAATACACTAATCTCATGACAAAAAAAAAATCATTCAAAGCAATTTTTAATCCAGAAGCGAATAAATCGTATTATGCGGTTTCATATTTGTATATGCTGTTGCTTTCACTTTTGACCATTATACATAATGAACCCTGACTTGCTATCTCAATTTATACAAATTTTTTTTTTTTTCAAAGACTCTACGACGCTAGTGATGGGCTGGTAAGCTTATTATCCGGAAAAGTCTTTTTTTTTTTCCTCATTGTGCTGCATTATTCGTTGAAGAGCCTATCAAACACGCAGCTTTTCGCAACATCACTCCGAGGTAGAACAGCAATTCGAACGATCTACGGCAAATCGCGTTAGAAATGAGAATAATAAAGCGAGGCTCACTCACATATACGCATATATGTACGACAATGGACGTTTTGGGACCCATTAGGAATGCGTTTTAATGCAGTGTGCGATGTATATAGGGATGTGGGCATACAATAAGCACCCGGTGATCGCTCGGGGAACGAAAAAAAAAAAAAAAATAGTCGAACAAAAAAGAAAAAGAAAAAAAAAATCCCTCGACGCAAGTCGAATTCGTATATCTGTGAGCCGGCTGATGGTCATCCTCGTGCCAACGGGGATTCTCGACGCGCTGTGTATATATGTAACTATAACCGTAACGGCGTACAACCAGTTTTTTCGTTTTTTCATCCCTCGAAAATCAGAAATTGAATGAAAAAAGAACGATTTTTTTTTTTTTCAGCCACTTTGGCTACGATTTCATGCACGTTAGAGGATCGAAAAAATTGCAAACAAAAATTTATCCGATGAACAAAACGTATTTTAAATAGAGATCGAGTCAGGAATAGGAAAGTGGGGAATCCCCTGTGACGAAATGGAATAAAATTAAATTAGAGGCTACTGTCGAAAATCTTCTTCGTTATATTTATTGCGCGGGTTCGGAATTATTTTTCACACTTCCTTGCGTGAAAATAAAATGTGTCGCACAGTAAGTAATTTTATTCAGTCACAAAATTTTGCTCTATCGTTATTTATAATAAAGAAAAAGTATTTACTAATGTCTTTACTTAGCATTCGATACGTTGACGTTTTTGACCAAAAAAAAAAATGCATCTATTTTCCAGAAAAAAAAGTTTCCTACTGACCCTCATTTCCCTACTCTCCTCTATAACCCGCAATAACGCAGATACAATTCCTTACGATTTCTTTTTTTTTTTTTCGAAATATGATATATGCTCTATACATACGAATCGAATAGGGAAGGGGGAGGAGGGAAGGGGGAGTATGCTATATTTAAAATCATTCAAAGGCTATCGATCTACTCTGTCATTGTCAAGCTGTTCCGGAAGTCTGGAACACCTTTTTTTTTCTTCCTCGAACGCTTTTCGATCTATCACGGCATTTTTCATAATTCTGAAAAAAAAAATGTCGCATCATCCTCACGAAGTATCCAAGGATTAGAAACGCACGAGGTTTGACGGGAAAATCTTACATGTATTTGAATCGTATTTTTAGGTCTATTATATGCGATACGATAAAAATTCGATAGTGATTCGAGGATTATCGATTCGGGAAATCTTTTTGAAATTCAATATGATTCAGTGACGTTTTTTTTTTTTAATTCTTGCATATGCAGTGAAAACTGAACATCAGCTAAAGAAATGTATTTTCACATGAGTATTAAATTAATTTCTTTTTCAAATTTAAACTTTAATCCACCGGTTACTATAATTTTAATATTTTTAGATCTTTCGGAATGATTAAATCCCGAGTTTCAAGTGAAATTTGTAAAATTACAGATCCAAGTGGCGTTTGATTGATTTATGTCATGATTTTTTCGAATGATTCTTTAGGCTTAATTCAATGTTTCCATCAGAAATTCCTAAAATCCCTTAAACATTTCATGCAAATGGAATCAATTTGTCGCTATAATTGCTCCCTCATTGGATCAGTTATATTTACTTTCTAATTTGCATTCGAAATTCTTACTGAGCCACTTGGCAATTCGCCTACAATGCTCTGAATGTCTTAAAACGTGCGCAGAAAACAAGCACTTTAAAACATATTTAAAAAATTAACGTAATAATCTTCCGTCGAAATCACAAACAACCGATCTTACGGAGTCAATAAAAATGTTTTGAGTGTTTCCTCAGTGTGGTAAAAAAAACAGACGCTTGCAGAAGGGGTGATGAAATTCAAGCCCTCTGAAGTAATGGGTCCATGGGATTCAACCCCTTTTTCCAATCCCCATATACAGAGTATTCAAAATTATTACCTCGGATTACGCGATGCAGGTTGTTTAAAGTCAACGGTACCCGGGGATCACCCTGAGGGTTTCTATTCGACTCTTCAACCCCGTTAACCACGCCTTTTAAGCACAATGCGCCGAATCAACCTGTCGACATGGTGTACAAGATAGGGGAGTTTTTATAAGCCATATACCAGGTCTATACAAACACTTGCGTCAGTGTTTTTTTTATTTTAAGATCCATGTTGATAGGTGGGGTCCGCTTCGCGTTACCTATATCTACCCCCTTAACCTTTCGTACAATCGAGGGGAATCGACCTGTTACGAAGGGGAGTTTTTTTTACCAGTCGAACCAGCTCTCGCATCCTCAACGCGTATTACGATGTATATCCACCGTGTAAGACAACTTCGTCGGACAGTTATTGGCCATCGTAGGATATAGCAGTCGATGAACGACACGTTCCCGCATTCTTTGCCCCCCCCCCCCCCCCCCCCCTACAGAATCCTTTTTTTCGGCGAATGAACGCACGTGATAAAAGTAACACTTTCGTTAAGGTAGTTCTATCGTGGTAACTCTAATCCATAAGATTAAAATTTTTTTTTTTTATATCTTCAATTTTAATATATTTATTTATTTCGCGAAACGTCAATGCCCCTTATTGACCTAATTACGGAGAAATTAATACTTGAAAATGCCAATTCCTCAAGGCAAATTTGCTTCGGCATATAGAAGAACCGATTTCCGGTCACTTTAAAACGATATATCTTATCGAAAATCCAAAAGATTCTTACAAAAAACGAGACTTAGACTCATTCAACACGTAAAAATCTAACGGGCCTAAAAAAAAATATGATTGTCGACCAATTTTTTAAGCTATACTGATTTTAATACGAGCATCTGGGTAGTGATACACAACTTATGGCATAATGTCGTGACGGTGAAAAAATGTGGCAACGCGATATCGAAACGAAAGCGGTATTTGACAAGTCGAACAACATAACCTCTCCGCGTCAACGTCAATAGAGCGGGCGAGAGAGTGAGAGGGCACGAGAATGAAAAGAGAAAGAAAACGCAACGTTGCCACACGTAAATATCATACGAGATCTAGTAATACTTGAGTCGTTGCAATTACTATTTTACTAGTTACATAATTATTTATAATAAACCGTTGATTAATTGTATTCACCTGGGTAAGCTTATTTAATATTTATTAATGTTAACCCATATATCCAATATTTTTAGGAATCATCATTTAGACATTTATAGCTAATTGACTAGTCTGCAGCGATAGAACTACCTTAAAAGGCACACTTGAGACTATTTAGTTGCTGAATACACCGCCATTTTGATAGGGATCGTATGATTTCGATACGGATTTCATGGACACTTTTTGTTCCTTGGTACGCGAGGAGCACTGATTGACATCTCACCAATTCATGTGTCGAGTGGTGTCTTGAGACCTGAGACAATATCCAACGCGCTATCGTATCCACGCCCCTGTGTCATCAACTCAGCAACATCTCAATGGAATACCGTGGTTCGTTAATCCTGGATATATCGAGTCTATCATATTGTCCCCTTAATGCTTGTCGCATCAATTTCGAACTTGAATTTACACGAGTAAGACCGCGAAAAAGAATAGTCGTGACCAAGGTATAAAACGGCGACTCGCATCCGATCTTACCCATTCGCGTATTTCCGTCTATTCAAGTCGATTCACGATAGACCGGTTTCTGGAATGAGAAGGTGGCTAATAACTGTACATCGATAATCCAATGTTAGGGTAACGGTGCTTACCCTCATCGGCAAGCTTTTTTTTCTTTTCTCTCCCCGTCACTCATGCACCCTGCTCTCACACAAGGTTTTTTTTCTATCCGCTAATCGTCGAGACTGAGCAGAAAAAAAAGATTCCCCCCTGCCTCGATATCTCGATATTGGAATACAAGTGCTTGCGTGCACTACCTGCGAGGTCCAACCGAGGGAACAGAAGAATTTTCTCCATCTTGTCATGTTCGTTCGTTTTTTTTGCGTTTGTTTCTCTCTCTCTCTCTCTCTCTCTCTCTTTCGTTAAAATCTCATTTCTTGCACCGGTGACGCGCGTTGCCCCTCAGAATGGACGAAAGAAGCTTCGGAGTTCGGAGGCAGACTTTCTTTTCCACAAGCACAGATTTTCCTTTCTATCGTTCACCTCGAGCGTCGCTCACCGACGAACAGCTCCATCCTTTTTTTTTTTTTTGTTTAATCTCGTGAAAGTTGCAGGAACGCAATACTTTGTTTTTTTTTTTTTGTTTCTTGCCCGTTGCATTAAAGACTTTTGATTCGTATACCGCGAGGGGAGAAGCACGTGAGACTCGGCAGGATTATGTAGAAAATCTCGCGAACAACGTGTTGAATTTACAACGAGACATGAACGGGATATAGAAACGAGGGAGGCTAAAAAAAATGTAAAAAAAATGAGCCCGGAGCTGTGGACTATTGAGACGGACACTCTGGATGAGATCGAGGGAGAGAGAGAGAGAGAGAGAGAGAGAGAGTGGCGAAGTGGTGAGTTGTGGAAAGAAAAGGGTTGAAAAAGATGCCCAGGTATGATCCCGCGCTAATCTTGCCGATTTCCTGCATTCTTTTTTCACCGCACCTTTTTTGTCGTCGTGACAATCCTTCAGGGGCCCTCATCTCGTCGAGGACAATGAGCCAAGAGCGCCTGACAAATCAGTCGCGCGCATAGTACAACCCTTTCGCGCGTCTTGTACACACAAACCGTATACTTGTCCTTTCGGTGCGTTTTATTAACGGAGATTAAGGATAATAAAAATTGAAGAAAAAAAAAAAATTGTAAAACAGAAAAACCATCCAGCCGTATCCAAAACTACGGCGGCAGCCGCGATGTCCACTTTCCACAGCACAGAAGAGAAATTTAGTTGTACTTTTTTTCTCCTTGTACCCAATATCTCGTGTACTAACAATAAGCGCGCGGCAATATTTAACGCAAATCCTTCTATAATCCTTGAATAACTCTATTTTCTTACGTAGTTTTTTTTTTTTTAATTTTATTTTTCACAGAACCAAACATTTTGCAGATTAATGTCATAATAATATTTGTCAATAATGATTCTTCTGAGTAAACGATTAATTATTAAATTTGAAAAATTAAAAAACCATCGCTCCCAGGGTGGAATTAAATTTTCAACCGAGAAAATTTTTCTCTTGCCATTTGGAAAAAAATTTCCGAGCTTCTGTGACGTTACGTAAAATCATGTAAAATCAGAATTGCGCAGTTTCGCAAGAAAATATTATCCTATTATTTCTCTGTTACAGCATAAAATATACTCGAATTTCGATAGGATTTTAGAGTTAATTGAATTGAATAATTGTTTTATATATTTATTCATTACGCATAGATACCATTTTTTTTACTTTCATCCTTTTACCTATTTTGTCAGTCTCTCTTTTTTTTTCTTTTGAATTTTATTTAATTAATAATAATAAACTTTTACTTTCTGATAATTGTTTTTTTCTACGTTCTTAAGGAATTTTTTTTAGTAACGCTGCATAGAGAAGTAAGCAGATTCAAAACGAGGGAATCGTCGGAAGACAGGGAGAAGAGGGGGGAGAGGGTAGTATATTTTTAGGATGTTTCCGTAAAAATCATTGTGGGGGAGATGAAGTAAAGGCCGTACTGCTGGAAGGGTGGTTCCCTGATGTACACCCTCGCTATAAGCCTCTACGCTCCCCCAATGCTCCACACGGAGGCCACCCCTTGCCAAATCAGAAATCTGCCGCCTGTGCGTCCCTGTTTTCGTTATATTATGTGTGTGTGCGCGTGTGTGTGTATTGTACTTTTATAGAAGCATGGCTGCGCGGTACTTTTGCTCCTTACATATTAACCCATGCGTCACATAAAAGTGTTCGGACTATGGCGAGAAGCGCATTACGCTCACGCCGCGAGTTTCGATCGATCATTCGCTCGCTATCGCAGACGCCAGCATGAGTATTGAAAATTTATCGATAAAAACAAACAAAATATTATATCAAATAATATCATTTAACATAAATCCTAGATTTTGTACATTCTCCATTATATATATCTATAACTATTATATATATCTATAACATTATATCTCCTGTAACAAAATAAAGATGTTTTGCACTTACGTTCCCGCATCCGAAAATAAAAATCCTTTTGTGAATCGTGGTGGATCCCTATGAGTTAAAAATAATAAAAAAAAAAAGAAAAAAAATCAACAACATCGAAGACTTCTTCGTGAATTTTAATATCTGATCTTTTTCATTGCACACAATTTTTTCCATCAATTTGTCTCAATTATTTGTTGTGTCAATAATTGAAAAAAATTAATTTCTCCATCACAAAAATATTGTTCTATTATTAACCAAGCTGCAACAAGATTTTTCCATTTTGAAGAATTTTCAACAATTTGTTCATACTTTTCGTGAAATCATCCGCGTAGGCTTAATAAATTATGCGAATGGAAACATTTTCGAGATTTTCAACAAGATATATATCTATGAGGCAGTCAATGATCTTCCAATTTTGCAAATGTAATTCGTAGACTCTATGTGAAAACATGTCCAAAATTGACGTTATTCTCTCTATTTTTCAAATTTTTGTTCAACAATATCCTTGATTCGGGACATAAACAAAGTCATGTTCATGATTTTGTGACTAAGATATTCCATTAATCCAAATGACTTAATCTCGAAATGGAAATTAAGCGAATTTTGATTCTTCCAAATCTTTAGCAACTCACAAACCTTTCCGTGTATGAAAAAGCCAAAAAAATTAAGGAACTTGATTTTTCATAATATTCACGAAGCTTTGCAGAAAAAGGAGAAAATTTTGTGGAAAAAATATGTGAAATTCTCATTCACAAGATTTTTTGGAATTATGACGGCTGTTGAACTCGCCAGCTTTCTTTTTTGCCCCAAAAGTCAACCGTTGACGACGAAAATTCGCGAGATGAGAAAAATGGATGCTATTTTTGTCGCGATATTTTTGAAAAATGTTGAGATTAATTTTCAAGAAGTCTACATCAAAACGATTTTCATAAATATCTTTCATCGGTGAATTTGTCGTGAATTTTTATTTTGTGTGAGGAGAGACCGCTGTCCTTTGAGCCGAATATGACATGATACGAGAAGATTCCATCCGAATCGTCTGTGCACACGTAAAAATATTTTTTCGACAACTCAGTTCCATACAAAGGGCGCTGGAACCTTCATGAACGACGATAAATCAGGGTTCGACTTTTTCCTCAGCGGTACACAGTGTCGCTGGTGTGTGACGATGTTAAGTTCGAGTTTGTGGAAAAAAAACTTGCGAGATAAATTAATCAGCTTGATGTCTGTGACTTCAGGAAAATTAGGTGTCACTGTTTGCAATATTTACAAGACAATAATGATTATCACTGATACATTTGATTGATAATAAATTGATGATGTTATCGTCTTGACAAACTGATAATTTTATCTGCAATTATTATAGCCTTGTCGACATTGCTGAATATAATTAATTATAATTGTTATTTCAATGAATGCATAATCATCATCACTATTTTGAGCATATTATTAATCCATTTAAAATGAAGTCGTTCGAACGATTTATTATATGAAATAACAATATCTGTTATTTCATAACAAAGTCAGCAGTAATCTCAGCTTTCCTAAACAAAAGTAAACCGATATATCAATTACCAATGCAAAAATATTATTTTTTATTGAAAATTATCAAATAAATCGTCATTTATCTTGGATGCTGGAAAAAATAATTTTTTGTTCAGCATCAAAGAATTTTTTTTCAAACATCCATAAATACTTTAAATAAAAATAATTTTTTTTCAGCATCCATGAATACTTTTAATTCGCATGAATTACTGCAACAGTCGTAGCAGAGGGCTGTCAGTTCGATCGGTTACATCGTAAGACGGAGTTGTGCTGATTATTAATTCGAAATTTCTTTGCTAAACATCCCGCGACTCTGCTTTTTTTTATGGATTCTATCGAAAGCTCATAATTTCGCCAACAAATTCATCATTCTCATTCATCAAATGAATCACACTTCTCCAGTAGGAAGTTTCATATTTCAATTGAACTTGTGGAGAGCTGATTTTTCCGTATAGATTCCGTGCTAAGACGGCGATTTTAGAATCGAAATTTCTTGCGGAAAAAGGCGGCAGAGTGTGTGGTCTGAAACTTTGCAGTCTTAAAGAAAAGTATTTCAGGTTTGAAATATTTCTAATTCAGTAAATTCTCCAACAGGCGTTCAGGTGCAAGGTATCTTAAGCCTCTTTGGTTCGGTACTTATGGTCGGTACTTTGGTCGATATTCTTTGGAAAAGTATGTCGATTGATAAATGCAAATGTTCCATCATGATACATTCTCGTCAAGATTTTTCAATGAATAATCCTTATTTTTTTTACCGGATTTTTATATGCATCACGGCTCATTTAGTTTCCCAAAAAAATACTCTACGAATTTTTTACGATACATATCTATATGTATTACGTTTTCGGCGCGAGCTTATCGAATTCTATTGGGCGGGATAAAGTGTCACATGTGAATAAAAAAGAATGGAGAGGCTGGCGTACATGTAGAGACGTTGGGTCTATTATAACACCATACGCATTTTATTTTTATTTTTTAACATTTATACACGTGCAACCGAATTTTTTATTTCAAATTGTGGATTAAATTTTTTTTTGCATCACTTTAATTAAATTCATCTGATGATCCATATTTCCATGGAGAACCGTAATTAGGACTATGGTGATGCCCTGATGAATGCCAAGTAGCATGCTGACTTCACTCTGCGAGATCGTGTTTGCACTCCCACTGAAATAAATTAAAAAAATAAAAATTACGAATTCAATAGTTTACTTTTGTTAAATAGAAGAAAAAAAACTGTATAAGTTATAAATTTACCCACTCCTTTCTCATTATTGTATCTGCATCATAAAACTTTCGTCACGAGGAAAAAAGTTTTTCAATTTTGGCTTCCTCATAAAGAAAGATTTTTGAGCGAGATAAGCGATGTGCATGATTCGAACTTACACGATTTATGTAAAGTTTATTAAATTTTCAAAAAATTCACAATTTCATAAAATCTAAACTGCTTTACGGATTCTTATCAAACTCAACGTGCTTGTCCCCTTGACTATCCAATTCAGTATCGAACACGATTGATTCTCGACTATTCACTTAGAAAATTTTCGCGAGATATTTGGAAATTCAAGAAAGTTATAGACCCACAAGGTTTTGTTAAAAAAAATCAACGAATCAAAAATCTTTAACGGATGATCGTTTCGAATTTTCGAGAAATTTGGCTGTTTTTCGTGAAATTCAAAATTTCGAAAAATTCAAAACTTCATAAATCTGAGAGGCTCGATCAATTCTTGTTAAAATTCAATATATGCTAAACATCCTTGTAACTTTGGCCTGTTTGTATAGAATTTTTTGACGAGATAATTGAAAATTTCGTAAAGTTTGAATGATTACGGACTTTTGAAAAAAAAAAAATTCAAAATCCCGTCAAATCTAACACGAAAATTGCGGCAAATACACAGATCCACACACGCATACGTCCGGACACTAAATTTAAATCGAATTTTCTCACGTTATGAAATACTTTGAGAACATTAATATTGAAAACAAAACGAAGAACGAAATAAATGTTTACCATATCATAAAGCTTTTTCTATGCGGTAGCGAATAATTTCTTTTTTAATTAACGAGCCTCGGAACCGATAACTTTAGATGTCGTTGTTTACGAATTTAAAATGAAAGTTTACTAATTTCGAACGATGTTGCAGATACAGCGAACATGAGAAACCAAAAAAATACGATCCAATTTCAACAAAACCTTGATGCATGTTACATCGTTATTCATATAATTATGACAAATTAAAATTCATACTGAAAAATGACATTACACGTTATGATACATAATAAAATCATCTACTCACCTCATAAGTACAAGTTTCTATTCTCAAATTGCCATCAACGACGCAACTAAATTTTTTTAGTTTCGATTCTTCAGGTTCGGTACATCTGTAACTGACCTGAAAATGATGCAATTAATCAGTTTCGTGAAATTTCATTCGAGCGTTAAGACTCAAGAGCAATGCGTCGAGAATTCTCTGCGTAAAAATGTTTTAAAAAAAAACGACGAAGAATAATGAGAAAAATAAAATTATTGTTTTTTTTTTTAGTTAACTGATAATAATTCGAAGTAAATATTCTTTTAAATTGACGCTCATGTATCGAAATATTTTAAATAACTTTTACCAGCTTAACGTTGGTCGGCGAATTTGTTGTCTTATAAAGTTGATCATCGCAGAAAGCCATTCCACAAAGGATAGCAAAGATCGTAAAAAGTACACAGAACTTCATGATTTCTTCGGAATGGTTTCTTCTAGTCTGCCGTATTAACCGATCAAACGAGGCCTTTTTATACCCTTTATCGTCAACGCTCCCATCAAAACGAGCAACATGTTTGTATAAAAGTACGACGCACGAACGAAGAACCTTGAACGAAGCGTTCGATAAAGTATTTTGAGTTACCTAATGTTTTGAGATAATAAACACAGGAGGATCGATACAATAGATGTTTATTCAAACTATATGCCGACAGTAGTGAGCCACGTTTTTCTGATGTATCGCCTTGGCACTTATTTGGGTACAGGGAAACTACGTAAAACCTCGCTGTTACAATTGGCAATTATATATTTAACTAATTTTCCGTTGTATTTGCCATTAAAAACTCAGAACTGCCTCCTGTTCAAAAGTCGGGGCGCAAGCCAGAGTGCACGGCTGTGCGGTCACCCATCTCGGGATTTGACCGCGGCCAATATTACTTCATATGTGAGATCGCTAAGACATGAGACTGACGTCTACTTTATTTTTCTCACATTACATTTTGGTGAATCATCGTTAGGGGGTGTATCTGACCTAGAGGATTGTTGTAAAAAAGTTACAAGTTCTTTTGAGACCAATGTGTGCTGTACTTATATATTTTTATTCAAATTACGAGTGTGAGGATTCGGGGGGGGGGGGGGGGGGGGGAGTAGATGAAAATTTTTCGAAATAAAATGCCACGCGGGAGTTTTGCAGCGAAGAAAAATGTGTTTTGTTTTCACCGAGCAGGGTAGAAGCAAATGATGGTTGATATACGTGTCGCAATAACCAAGCGACGATAAGAAAAGTATACTTTTCTATAAATAGTATAAGTATAGTATAAGTATAGTATAGTATAAGTAGTATAGGTATAGTATAGTATAAATATATTAAATATATTTGATACAAATAAAATTGTTCTAGCCTTGGTAAAACCTTATCTATATGATGGGATGTTTCGTGTGGTTATGTTCTCATCTTGTTGAAAATAAAAGTTGAAAAATTCGATTTAAGACAATTAAAAAAGAAACGAAAAAAGTCCCGAGGCTAGAGTAATCTCTTGGTGGCCTCATAGTGTAAAGTTGTTACGAATTAATTTAATTAATTTCCGAGGATGCATCTGTGTATAATCATGGTCATGATAAATTCATCAAATTTTCTACATTCATGTGATTTTTTCCACGAATTTTCTCTCATATTTTACGAAATTTCCATTACTCGATCCTTTTTACACGGTTAGAAAAAAAATGTTAAATTCAACATTATTTGCATGTCCCAGAAGGTCCACTATAAAATTTATGTTAATTCAACATAAATAATTAATGTTGAGTGTTGACTATGTTAACATGTTAAAAAATTAACATTAAAACGACATTTCGTTTTCGTCAGATAAACACATGTTATGGTTATTTCAACATTATAATAACGTCTTTAAAACAATCAGATACGTTAACAGGAGTGCAATTTAATGTCGATTCTACACATTGATTCCGTTGAAGCTACCGATTCGTTATGTCAAGATCTACATTATTTGGGAGTTGTTTCAACAGTGAAATTTTATATAAAACACATTTTTTCGTGTTAAATTGACTAAAGAGGAATCGTCAGAGTATATTTAATGCGATCATAATGTCAGAACAACACATTAAAAACGTCCCGTTATATAAAACACAGTTTTTGTGTTAAATTGACTAAAGAGGAATCATCAGAGTATATTTAACGCGATCATAATGTCAAAACAACGCATTACAAACGTCCCTCACAACTAAATTTATTAGTTGTTTTTCAACTACAATTTTGTGTTGTGTATTAACTCATGCATTGTGTCGTATCGATTGAATAACACAAAATTAACTATTTCGTTGTGTTGAAAATTTTTGACTGTACTTTTGTGTAGAAAATACGAACATTTATGTTGATTACAGCATTGACATTTTTTAACGAGTTGACATAAACATGAAATGTTGAAACCACTTTAAAAAAGTGTTAGTTTTGACACAAATAATTTAACATGTGAAAATTTTAACATTTACACAAATTATTTCCAACAGTGTAATATGTGATACCATCCGGGAAAAAATCGTTTATACGTACGTAGTTCATTTTTTAGTTCAAAGTCGATTTACGGAGAACTAAATTTTGAAGAATCATAGCTTTACCTAAATCTTTGTATGTAACGGTAGATTTACGTACATTCGAGTCGACCTAATATTATGTTCTTTCTCGTTAGATCTCCGTTTATCTGCTTTAATCTGCGTAGATGTACTTGGAACTGATGGAGATCTATAGGTCCATCTAATTTAGATATACATAAATCTACGATTTTTTAAAATTCAGATCTACGTAGATCTAAAAATTAACTGCGTGAATTTCAATTTGATCTACGTGGATCTATGAAAAATAACTGCATGGATGAAAATTTGATCTATGCGTAGATCTAAACGATTTTTCCCAGGCCCTGAGAAAAGTAACATATGGATCCTGATGCTCCTCGCATATCCCTTGGTAAAAATTGGTTAACGTATCTAAACGATTCTTGCTAGATGTGGGTGAAAAGCTTGAGGGAATGGCACACGTGTACCATGTGCGCCTCCCTCTCAAGAAAATCCAAAAAAAGACATTCACGTGATATAATAATGATAACAACGATTGGCCCAATTGTACCATTTATCATCTTTGCTCTCGTTTTTTAATTCACTATAAAGTCCAAAATTTTCATAAACATACATCGTTATCCGTGTCAAATATAGCAGGTGATATATTGCTCTTTGTAAGCCTCATAGCTTGCTCAAGAATATAGAAGGTCGCAGAGAAACTACAGCTGTTTGAAAAAATGTGTTACGAATATCTTGAAGATTCCTTGCGCGTGTAGCAAAAATATTTTCTTGGTCTCGAATTTGTAATGTCTTAACTAACGGCCTCGTAAGAACACGTGGCAATATTTTGACTATACAGAGGTTTTCAAACTGCCACGCTGGAATTGGCAAAAAAAAATCGTAGGATTACGTCAGATTGTCAGGTTCTTGCTAGTACCATTGCGAATTCACAATGTTCATGATTACTGTGCTTGCAAAAAAAAAAAAAAAAAAAACGTAATCGCAAGGCTGTGTATCTTTCCCGGAGGATGAGAGGATTAATTAAGGTAGATAATGCGCTTCGCATCCAGTCAAATGAATCCTAAATTTCCTCAACGGTTTATACAAAGTTCAGTGCACTAATTATAACGAGTAGTGAAGATCGATTTGTATTGCAGTATGCGTTCGTAACCCGAATAAATATTGAAAACGATGGATTTGCAAAAACAACGACTGACAAGTCCAAATTTTTCATGATGGTACATTCTCATCAAGATTTTTCAATGAATAATCCTTATTTTTTTTCACCGGATTTTAATACGCTTCACGGCTCATTTCGCTCCTCCAAAAAATACTCTGAGGATTTCTTCGCCGGTCAAACAATATGAGCTTCAATTTTCAAACGATCAACCCGACAAAAAAATCTACGTGGTGAATGCGTAGAGCAACTTTTGAGAAACGAAACAAGCCGTGATGCATTGAAATCGGTAAAAAAAAAATAGGGATTGAAAAATCTCGACGAAAATGTATCATCATGGAACATTTGCATTTATATCTAATTTAGATATACGTAAAACTACGTTTTTTTAAAATTCAGATCTACGTAGATCTAAAAAATAACTGTGTGGATCTAAATTTGATGTGGATCTACAAAAAATAACTGCATGGATGAAAATTTTATCTAAGTATAGATCTAAACGATTTTTCCTTGAGCAAAAGTAACATATGGAGCCTGATGCTCCTCGCATATCCCTTGGTAAAAATTGTTTAGATCGACGTATCTATAAACGATTCTTGCTATAGATCTGAGTGAAAAGCTTGAGGCGAAGGCGCACGTGTATCATGTGCGCCTCCCTCTCTAGAAAATCCAAAACAGACATTCACGTGATATAATAATAACGATTGGCCCAATCATACCATTTATCATTTTTGCTCTCGTTTTTTAATTCACTATTAATTTCAAAATTTTCATAAACACACATCGTTATCTGTGTCAAATATAGCAGGTGACATATTGCTCTTTGTAAGCCCCATAGCTGATTGCTCAAGAATATAGAAGGTCGCAGAGAAACTATAGCTGTTTGAAAAAAAAAATTCCAAATATCTTGAAAACTCCCCAGCGTGTGTAGCAAACATATTTGCTTAACCTCGAATCGGTAATGTCTTAATTAACGGCACCGTAGGAACACGTGGCAATATTTTGACTACAGCGGTTTTCAAACTGCCACGTTTAGTTGGCAAAAAAAATCGTAGAATTACGTCAGATTGTCAGGTTTTAGCTAGTACCAATGCGAATTCACAGTATTTATGATTACTGTGCTTGCAAAAAAAAAACGTAATTAAGGCTGTGTATCTTTCTCGGTGGATGTGAGGATTGATTAAGTTAGATAATGCGCTTCGCATTAGTCAAATGAGTCCTAAATTTCCAGAACGGTTTATTCAAAGTTCAGTGCACTAATTATAACAAGTAGCGAAGATCGATTTATATTGCAGTACGCGTTCTTAACTCGAATAAATATTAAAAACGATGGATTTGCAAAAACATCGGCTGATAAGTGCAAATTTCCCATGCTACATTCTCATCGAGATTTTTCAATGAATAATCCTTTTTTTTCTACCGGATTTTTATATGCTTCACGGCTCATTTCGTTCCCTCAAAAAATACTCTACGGATTTCTTCGCCGGTCAAACAATATGAGCTTCAATTTTCAAACGATCAACCCGACAAAAAAATCTACATGGTGAATACGTAGAGCAACTCAAAATTCAACGCATATTCGAATTCTTTCACAGAACTTTTCGAGACGTCCTACTGAAATGTGTCGAGAGCTCATTTAAGATATCTATTATTTTATAAGACCCATATAGAGACAAGTTATCAGGTTGCTGTGTAGATAGTTATTTTTTAGATCTGCGTATTGATCTAGATTTTGTAAAATCGTAGATTTACCTAGACCTCAATTAGATCTACCTGGATCTCCGTTAGATCTACTCAGATCTGGGTGAATCTACTGAGATTTAATTACATAAACGGATATCTTATTATTTGAGCGAACGTGTTTATATATGAACACAATATTATAGGTCGAGTCAGATGTACGTACATCTGTATCGTTATATACGTAGATCTAGGCAAGATCTACGATTTTACAAAATTTTGATCTCTACAGATCAAATTTGCTGTAACGACGAATATCGGAGCATATAATTTCGAAAAAATGGAAAAGTGGATGGAGGAAAGATTGAAAAAAATCTCAACGACGCGCAATCGATAATTTGTAAGTAAACAATATATTTATTGTTATCGTTATTATAGCTAAGGCACTTGTTACCGATATAAAAATGTATATACGCGTCACAAATGATCGCCCATGAGCATCTTTAAATACTGGTATTACACAACTAATTGCTTCTCCTCAAACACTTGATTATACATATATATATATAATATATAATCTCGGATGTTTATGCATGCGCATTTTGGCATACGTAATGTGGGGAGGGGAAGTCCCACACTATTATAATCTCTGAACGCGCTAAAACCGTTACGTACGACAAATACGTTTAACTCGAGAGTAAAATAAAGAATATTTCAGATTTTCGTGGGCGATAAATAGAAGTATGCACAATTACAAAAAAAAAAAAAAAATTTAAACAAAACACATCGTTCGCCACTATAAAGTTCGAAGATTTAAAAACGACTCAAGGCACTTGAGCATTGAATATTTTCGTTATTTATACTAAAATAAGCAACATACCATATTTCGTTATGCATACTCTCGACAAAGTATAACGCCAATTTAATGTTTGTATAATAAAAAGCCATTATATGAATTGTACGAATTCATGATGCAGTTTAAAGAAACAAACAGTTTTTAATTTTTGTATATATGTGGGCATTCATCGAGAAGACTCTCGCACCGAGCCAGCCATATATTTAATAGAAAAACTTTTCCCAATGAGTTTCGTACGAAATTCAACGAGAAAATCCAACTGTTCATATTTCAAAACAATTGATTGCTGTATTTTTGTTTTTTTTTTTTTTTTTTACAATTGCTTTTCCGGATGTGATCGTATTTCCAGCTTGGCCAGAGAATAATTGATACGGTAATTTTACGATTTTTTTTTTTCTCGCAATTCCCGAGTACTCGAAAACATTGAAAATTGTTTCGACAAAACTTTTTAATTACGATGGAAACATCGCGAGAACACGCTCTGGATTTTTACATTTATCGTTTATATGGGAAAATTTTAGTTCATTTTATGGCCACCGAGAGTCTCGAGAGCGCACGAGACTCCCTAAAATTATACAATCGAATGGAAAAAAAAAAGAACATCGATAATTTTTGTGGATTTTTGCACTAGATTATCGGAGAATCGCGAGATAACGCGATCGAATAACATTAAGAAATTAGTGAAAATCGCGAAAACAAACTATATAGATCGGCCATAAAAAGAAATACATTCATCCTAATCGAGAATTCGCAGTGACGGGCACTTATATTTTTGCGGTGTTATAAAACGACTGTACGGTTTATGGATCGACACTTGGTTTTTTTTTCTTCATACAATCATGCAGCAAATTGATAACGTACAATATAATACGTTACGCGCGATGGATCGTCGCGATGTAATTGCGACTTTTAAAGGCACGCGTTCTCGTTCATCTTCAAGAATATCAGAACTGCGTTATACTTGATTGTGTATATAACGAGCTGTTCTTGTTTATGTTGATATGCGAGAGGTTATGTTCAACACGGAAGAGTCTTTTTCTCAAACTCCTCGGGCCTCACCTCGACTTTTCCAACTCGTCTGTCAAACGGAGAAAAAGCCGGGAGAGCCTATTGCAACGTGAAATTTACGGTATGTATGTATATTTAAAAAAAAAAAACCGTTAATTATTATCTTAATATTTCTATATGCGCTACGAACGCCCCAAAAGTAACCTTCGAAGGGGTCAAAAAAAAAACAAACTTCGATCTAAAATTTCCGGTGTTACGAATTTTACTCTCCAAATCGAAAGTCTCTAGGACTAACTCAATTTCAAACACAAACATCGAAATCGATTTTTCTCTTGGCTCTGTTACAAAGTTCACATTCAAAAGCTCGAAATCGATATAGTCCGAAATTGAGTTATAACGTGAATCTTAAATTCCCGAAGACACGTTAGCATGAGCTCTCCCCAGTTGGGTCAAGGTAATTTATTGCACGCTCCGACCTCCGACCACTTCGAAAATGCTAATTGTACTTTCACCGAAGAGGCACGAGTGATCAGGATTAAATGTGCTCAGCCACTGCGGTACGATGGCAAAAAGTGACTGAGTGAATTTCATCCCGATCGGTTGTGCCATTTGGAAGAAAGTACCGTTAAGTATTTGCAACTATTTACCTCGCACTTGTACATATGTCACATAATGGTACATGCACGCCTCAGCCTCAAACTTGCTTAATTACCGTTCAATCTATCCAGGCTGGATGGATTACTAAATTTTTCTGCATTTACGTATAAACGTAAATGCAGGCAATGTTCGAGTACGCGTATTAAGAGATTAATCATCGTATAAATGAACTTTAAGATAGAACTTGATCTCTTTCAATTTTCATCTCAATTTGGTTAACTTGAATTTGAACTTGAGTCGATGCTAACGCCTTCGCTGAATTTTGCATGGTACCGGATAGTTTTTCGTTTCTTGTAAAATGACCCGATCGATTGTACTCTGGACACTTTCGGCGCATGTACAATGGCTGCCTCTTGAATCGACACCCACGCAAGATACGTATAGGGCATTCCATGAAATCTCAATCAAGATCCGGCGACTATTTCTCAGATTTACTCCGTAATTTTTTGTACGGAAGTACTCATCCGAAAATAACGAGTACAATTTTTTTCGAATTTTTCAACGTGTTTTTTTTTTAAATATAATTTTTTGAAATGAAAAATAAAAAACCTCCGTTTTTTTTTGCCTGCAAAAATTCACAAAATTCTTAGAAATTATGAAAAAATTTTTGGACCCTATTACAAGACGGAGCTTTTATACCTGCGGAAGAAAAAAATTGAAATTTTTTCAAAAAATTAATGTAAAATAAAAGTTTGTGTTTTTTCATATAAAAATATAAACATAAAAGTTTTCTATGATATAGGGCCAAAAAGTATATTTGGATACTTACAGACAAATGAATATATAATATTTAATTATTCATATTATAAACTTATAATATTATATATGCGATGTTTAAAGTCTCAACGGTAGATGCATCTTATAAAATTATACATGCAATGTTTAGAGTTAGACGAATTTTTCATTTGATTATCTTACAAGAGCCGTCTCAACAATAGATGCAGAATATCGGCGGGTGAATTTTGAATCCAAAATCGTTATACGAATAGTGCAAACTAAATATTCGCAATATTGAGTTTTTCTGTTAAGACGGCTTGTAAGATAATCAAATGAAACTATTCGTCCAACTCTAAACATCGCATGTATAATTTTATAAGATGCATCGACTGTTGAGACTAGTCGAAAAATAATCAAATGCCAAATTCGTGAGACTTTAAACATCGCACATGTAATATAAGTTTATAATATCAATAATAAATATTATAGTATATTCATTTTTCTGTAAGTATCCAAATATACTTCATGGCCCTATATCATAGAGAACTTTTATGTTTATTTTTATATGAAAATACACGAACTTTTATTTTACATTAATTTTTTGAGAAAATTTCAATTTTTTTTTTTTCCTTGGCAGGCATAAAAGCTCCATCTTGCAACAGGGCTCAAAAAATTTGTCATAATTCATAAGAATTTCGTGAATTTTTGGAGGCAAAAAAAAATTGAGATCTTTTTAATTTCAAAAAATTATATCTCAAAAAAAATACGTTGAAAAATTCGAAAAAAAAATTTTACTTGTTATTGTCGATGAGTACTTTCGTATATAAAAAAAAAATTACGGAGTCAATCTGAGAAATAGTCGCCGGATCTTGATCGAGATTTCATGGAATGCCCCATTTACAATATCGGGTAGAAAAAACAAAACGACAAACTACACTTTGTACGAAACGAGCCAATTTGGAGAGTTTTTTTTTTTTTTTTTGTTCGCCGGTCAGAGGGAAAGCTCGTTCTTTTCGTTTTATCACGAAAAATATCGTGTTATTCATGCGTACTCGTCTTGAAAATTTACGCATAATATATATATATATAACCGTGTGTGTGTATACATCTTAGTATAAAACATGTCGAAATTTTAAAATTTAACGAGGGGGGCTCTGTCGTTTGATCGATAACTTTGTAATTCGTAACAATTATAGACTTTATATATAAAAAAAATATATGTATGTGTATATATATATATATACACATATATATGCATATGTATATGAATATATTCAAATTTATCGATTTAAACTTAATTGATCTCTCAATGCACGCTTCAAGGGGTCACAAAACAAGAAAACACACACATATGCTCGCGCCTTTCTCTATTACATTAACGATAACCACACGCATGCTGACACAAGGCGTTGTTTCGATATGGACGGTTGTTGTTGCTTCTACAAAAGTCTGGACGAGACAAACTTTATCGATTGTTAGATTGCAAAAAAAAAAAAAATATATATATATATATATATATATATATATAAAAAAACGTCAAGGCACTTGGTTCGAGCTTTCGCTACTTTTCGTTTCTCCAACGGAGCGCTCGGTTCGATTTCTTTTTTTCTCCCTTCTTTTTATACTCTCTTCATGCTATCTACGACGATAATTATTTTGTTTATCATAATAATAATAATAATAATAATAATAATAATAATAATAATAATAATAATAATAATGAGAAGAGAAAAAAAGTTCTCCGGCATCTTATTATTAAAAGCACGATCGATAACGTTATTTTTCGACAAACGCTATTCTTTTTTTTTTTTCTTTTCGTGACTCACCGACCGATCACTCATAATTGCACTTTTCTCTCGTTACACATGACGAGAGCGCCTTCGCGAAGATTCTTCTAAATTAGAAAAAAAAAAAAGGAGAAAAAAAAAGAAAAAGAATATCACGCCTCTCGATGTGCTTTACGTAACGCGAGATCGATTAATCTGATACGTCATGATACCAGACTTGAGCTCTATTCAATACTAATTAATACATGTCACACGGACAAGTGACAATAGTTTTTTTTTTTTTTTTTTTTTTTTTTCTTCCGGTCATCAGAGTATTTTACGCCTCTTGAAAAATCTCATTTCCACGAGGAGAGATTTTTCTTACGTACTCTTTGAATATTATTGTCAGATGATAATGTATATATATATAGAATCGTTATTTTTGTTATTAATATTTCTCTCTCTCTCTCTCTCTCTCTCTCTCTCTCTTTTCTATCTTTCTCGTTATTTTTAAAATTCATCAACGCTCTCGCGATCCATTGACTGGATAATATAATATTTTATATATATATGTATATATATATATATATATATGCTATGTACAGAATAACGATGGGCGAATCATTCGGTCATAAAAATTAAACACGAAAGAGTGCCCATCAGTTTTTTTTTGCCCCGAAACGTTCAACGGTTTTCATGCCCCCCCCCCCCCTCCCCCCATGCCCCATGCCCCAATTTCAACAACTATCGATAAAAAATATTTTACATTTTTAGCCCCGTTGAACGTTTTTTTTTTTTTTTTTTTTTTTTCCCCGTTAATCCTTCGTTTTTTTTGTTTGTTTTTGTTTCTCACACGAGTCTCACCCACGGTCTAAGACCGTGGTCTCACCCAACAACGTGCACGATGGGACATTTATTTTTCTGTTTCTCGCATCAACGTCGAAATTTCCTCGTTGTACTATAGCCAAGTGAGAACGTTCTCGGGTTTGCTGGTGTTCGGATTAATGAGCGATTGCACGTCGTCCAATATGTCACTGCTGAATTCCTCACCGAGCTGTGAATCATGAAAAGAACTATGATAATTCGGTGATTCGCCGTTTCTCAGGACGATTGGCGGGGAAAATGGACGTTCGTTCGTGAGAGAATGAGATGAATGAAAATACCTGCAGGGAGGGCACGAGATCATCGGTCGAGTCGATGTTGTCGCTCAGTGTCGAGATGTCAGGCGTTTCCATTGGTGCTCCACCCTCTGTTGATCGATGGAATTGAAAAAAAAAAAAAAAAATTAGATTGTTTCTTTCCTCTCCATTGTTTGTTCGGTATTTTTTTTTTCTTCTTCAAACGTACGTTCTGTTACAGATGATAAAATCTATCGTTCATTGGGTATCAATTGGATTTTTTTTTAAACCGCGAAGCAATATATTCATAGAAATGTCGTACCATTCCAAACAAAAGGAGTAAATAGTTGCACGTTGTAATTTAAAAATTGCTTTCTGGAAATTTTACAAAATGTTCGAATCTCCTCAATGGGAAAACAGTCTTCATCTTTTGCTTGATTTTTTCTCAAAGAAAGCTTTCTTTTGACATAAATCTTATTCTTACCTCGAGACTGTAATGCCAGAATGCATTAAAATCTTCCAAATAGAAAATAATATCAGAGTTGTAATGCATTGCTAATAATCCCCAACTTATTATTTTGACAATGGATGATGAAATTCCTATACATTGTCCATTAATTTCATAATGGAAAGTCCAATTTCATTCGTTACATATTACTTTGGTAATCGGTAATGGATTTACATCCATTACTCATTATTTTGATCATGGATAATGGAATTTTATTCATTGCCCATTGATTTGATGACGGGTAATTAAATTCGATCCATTGTCCATTATTTTGGCAATGGATAATGGAATTTAATCCATTAACCATTATTTTGATAATGAGTAATTAAATTTCATTCATTTCCATTATTTTGGTAACCGGTAATGGAATTTTATCCATTGTCCATTATTTTGGTAATCGGTAATGGAATTTTATTCATTGTCTATTATTTTGGTAATGCATAATGGAATTTAATCCGTTATCCAGTATTTTGGTAATGGGCAATGGAATTTAATTCATTGTCCATTATTTTGATAATCGTTAATGAATCTTAATCCATTATCCATTATCTTGGTAATCTTTAATGAATCTTAATCCATTATCCATTATTTTGGTAATGGGAAATGGAATTTCATCCATTATCCATTATTTTGGTAACGGGCAATGGAATTTAATCCATTGTCCATTATTTTGGTAATCGGTAATTGAATTTAATCCATTGTCCGTTATTTTGATAATCGGTAATGGATTTAAATCCATTATCCATGCTTTTGGTAATGGGAAATAGAATTTAATTCATTGTCCATTATTTTGTAAATCGGTAATGAATATTAATCCATTATCCATTAATTTGGTAATGGGAAATGGAATTTAATCCATTATCCAGTATTTTGGTAATGGGAAATGGAATTTAATCCATTATCCATTATTTTGGTAATCGGTAATGAATCTTAATCCATTATCCATTATTTTGGTAATCGGTAATGAATCTTAATCCATTATCCATTATTTTGGTAATGGGCAATGGAATTTAATCCATTGTCCATTATTTTGGTAATGCATAATGGAATTTAATCCATTATCCAGTGTTTCGGTAATGGGCAATGGAATTTAATTCATTGTCCATTATTTTCATAACGGATAATGGAATTTTATCCACTGTCCATTATTTTGGTAATCTTTAATGAATATTAATCCATTATCCATTATTTTGGTAATGGGAAATGGAATTTAATCCATTATCCATTATTTTAGTAACGGGCAATGGAATTTAATCCATTGTCCGTTATTTTGATAATCGATAATGGATTTCAATCCATTATCCATGCTTTTGGTAATGGGAAATGGAATTTAATTCATTGTCCATTATTTTGTTAATCGGCAATGAATATTAATCCATTATCCATTAATTTGGTAATGGGAAATGGAATTTAATCCATTATTCAGTATTTTGGTAATGGGTAATAGAATTTAATCCATTGTCCATTATTTTAGTAATGCATAATGAAATTTAATCCATTATCCAGTATTTTGGTAATGGGCAATGGAATTTAATCCATTGTCCATTATTTTGGCAATGGGTAATGGAATTTAATCCATTAACCATTATTTTGATAATGAGTAATGAAATTTAATTCATTTCAATTATTTTGGTAATCGGTAATGGAATTTTATCCATCGTCTATTATTTTGATAATGCATAATGGAATTTAATCCATTATCCAGTATTTTGGTAATGGGCAATGGAATTTAATTGATTGTCCATTATTTTGGTAATCGTTAATGAATCTTAATCCATTATCCATTATTTTGGTAATGGGCAATGGAATTTAATCCATTGTCGATTATTTTGGTAATGCATAATGGAATTTAATCCATTATCCAGTATTTCGGTAATGGGCAATGGAATTTAATTCATTGTCCATTATTTTCATAATGGATAATGGAATTTTATCCACTGTCCATTATTTTGGTAATCTTTAATGAATCTTAATCCATTATCCATTATTTTGGTAATGGGAAATGGAATTTAATCCATTATCGATTATTTTGGTAACGGGCAATGGAATTTAATCCATTTTCCATTATTTTGGTAATCGGTAATTGAATTTTATCCATTGTCCGTTATTTTGATAATCGGTAATGGATTTAAATCCATTATCCATGCTTTTGGTAATGGGAAATAGAATTTAATTCATTGTCCATTATTTTGTTAATCGGTAATGAATATCAATCCATTATCCATTAATTTGGTAATGGGAAATGGAATTTAATCCATTATACAGTATTTTGGTAATGGGTAATAGAATTTAATCCATTGTCCATTATTTTAGTAATGCATAAAGAAATTTAATCCATTATCCAGTATTTTGGTAATGGGCAATGGAATTTAATCCATTGTCCATTATTTTGATAATGGGTAATGGAATTTTATCCATTACCAATTATTTTGGTAATCGGCAATGAATCTTAATCGATTACCCATTATTTTGGTAATGAGTGACCGAATTTAATTCATTGCCCATTATTTTGGTAATGAGTAATGGAACTTAATCCATTACCCATTATTTTGGTAATGAGTGACCGAATTTAATCCATTGCCCATTATTTTGGTAATGAGTAATGGAACTTAATCCATTATCCATTATATTCGTAATGGGTAATGGAATTTTATCCGTAGTCCATTATTTTGGTAATCGGTAATGGATTTTAATACATTATCCATCCTTTTGGTAATGGGAAATGGAATTTACGATGAAGTAACGATAAAGGGATTCGAATTTATCTCAGATTTTCGAAAAAAAAAACGCATTAATTTTATAGTATCGGTACACACGAATTTGTTTTTCTATCATTTTTTTTTCTTTCTTCCAATCACTTTTTTTAAATCAAATTGCTATCTAGAGAGGGAATAATGAAAAAAAATAAAATAAAAAATAAAAAATAGGTCAAATTACCGCTCGTCGCGTCCATGTTGTCGTCAATATTCCCGAGAAAATCCTCGGGTGTGTGTGGCAACGAATAAGCAGAGCCCAGACCCAAACCGCTGTCCGCGCTTTCTTGACGAGCGTGTTGCTCATTCATACCTGACAGGAAAGGATCCATTGCGGCGTCCGTCGTACTTTGTCGCAGCATGAGTTCTTGCTGTAAAAACAAAACAAGGAAAAAACCTTTAAAAAAAAAAACAACAACAACAGCACAACAATCGCGAGTTGTTAACTTCTCTCAAAGCTCATTGACCCGATATTGATTCAAATTGTCCAGTCATATACTTTCATGGTTTATTTTTTTATTTTTTTTTTTTTTATGTAGAACTTTTTCCGTACTCACAGCCAAATTGAGAGAGTTAATATTAGAAAGACACTCTGAGACATTTTGTGGCATATTGTGATGGGCTTCGTTCTAGAAAAAAAAAAAAAAAAAAAAAAAAAAAACAAAAAACTTACACCGATTCAATGACAAAATCATTATGAACAATTATTGTGCAAAGATTTTGTTTGTTTTTAAAAACCAAAAAAAAAGAGAATCATTTGTAACGATTGTTCTCTCGCGACGGTCATTGATATTTATTTCGATCAATTTATCACTAAAGCTCTCTCTTAGAAAAGTATTTAAAATACTTTTTCATTCAATCTTATCATTCTAGCACCCGGACGATTTTAATTCACGTTAAATTTTACGAAAAAATATTAGCAACAATGATTTAAAATTTTTTTTAAAAAATAAATAAATAAACAAACAATTGTCCCACCTGTCGCATGATTTCTTGTTGTCTCTGCTTGAGACGTTCGCGCTCCATCTGCAACGACTGTAGGCGCAATTTTTGTTGACAAGCCTGAAGTGTCTGATTGCTCTGCATCCCGGTCGCTCCCGGTTGCTGTAGCCAATTTTGCGGCAGCAAAGCACCGGAAGTAGGAGCTCTTTGGAGATGCGTTGCTGCGAATAAAGTTTGTCGTTCGGTCGCATTATCTTATCGTATTATGAACTCGATCCCGGCAAACCCTTATCGTCTATATAGCTGCCTATTCGGGTCAGTGTCTTTTTGTTTTTTTTTTTTTTTTTTTTTTTTACGGTCTTACCCGAGACTACCTGTACGTATAGACGAGAATTTACGTATTGCTACTTGAGTGTAGTACTTGGGGGAAAAAAAAAAAAAAACGGAAATAAAAAAGCTACCCTGTTTGTAATTTTGTTTTCTCAGCTCGATTATTTAAGGAGGTACGACTAGTATGAAGAATCCAACTGACGGACTTGAAATTTTTATATGTTTTTGCCGAATACTTTATGCGCCTATTGCCAAAATTTGAGCTATATTGACCGTTTAGTTTATTCGTAATAAAATTGCAAAGTCGAGCAGTTTGAGTTACTAAAGCACGTCGTCTTATGGAGACGGTTAACCGGAAGTGCTGTGATCACGGTTTTGCTGCTCACGTATCCAACTACACCCGTTGAAAAACTGAAACTTGATAGATTAGATATAATAGATATTGTAAAAAATTGAAAAATTACTCTTCACCGTGTAGTTCTGGCACTACATCATAAAAAAGTTTCAATTTCCGGTTGTAAATGGTCAGAACGATCAAATAGCACCCACAGACTTAGCAACGTCGCGAGTAACAGCTGATGGGTTTCGGCAAACATAACCTAGCTTTGTTTTGATGTTAGCAACGAGGATAGAGTCATCTTCGTTGGTCACGTATACCAACTTATAGCATCGCCAATGCGACGTTGCCAAGTGTTCACTTCAAATTCCATCATGTTATTTATGGAGTTTTATTATTTATCACGTATCAATTATATGTATAATTATCATTCTGCCGATCGTATTAATTCCACTGAGGTAATTCAAGTCTATTTTAATAGGTTTTCGGCTGATTTTTTAAAATGTTTTTTAGTCCGTTTTTGTGGTAGACATGTCATTATTATTATTATGGAGACTACTATCGAGTCGTTGACAATCTAATTTTTCAGTTTTTATTAGTTCATGCGCAATAAATTAATCATTTACCACAAAATTTTTCACATTATAATCGATAATATGAATAATCAATGCAAATAAACATAAATCAGAACAGCTGTGGGTAAAATGAATTTAGACTTTTTTTTTACTCCAAAGAACTAGTCGTACCTCCTTAAAACCAATTTTGTGATGGTGAACAAAAAAAAATTCCACTTTTCAATGCCATTGCGTCAAAAATGTGCCTCAAAAAATTCAAACCGCTGTATCTCGAGAACGGATTGACCGATCTCGCTAAGACTTGGCGCACACTTCAAGCATTCAATCATCTTTGATTGACGCAATTTTCGTTCAAATTCCTCGAGGGCTTTAAATTTCACGAAATTTTGAGATTAAAAAAAAATGTCCTGTCGCTCCAACTTTCGTAAATTTTGTGCTTTTTTTTTTAAACACGAATAGAGTATTATGAAAGAAAGGTTGGTATTGAATTTGGCGAAAATCGCTTGGAGGATTCATGTTTTACGAAATTTTGAATTAAAAAAAAAAAAAGTCTCGGACAGCTCTAATTTCCTCGAATCTTGAGATATTGGTCTAATTTATTTTTCAATATTGGTATGAAATTTCACGGGGATCGATGAAAGGGGTTCAGATTTTATGAAATTTTTAATTTTCGAAAAAAAAAAAATGTTTCTGACAGCTCTGAAAAGTTTTAGTAACGTGAATCTCAAAAAAATAAAGTTAAATTACATACGAAAGAAAGGAGGGAAAAAGCTGCAAGTTGAACGTTGCAAATTTCTTCCTCCAAAGTTCGCACAATCCTTAATGCTTCCTCTATATGAGGAAGCCGAAATTTACGAAGGCAGCGTCGAGCATTGTGCGAAATTTCAAGGAAGCAATTTGCAAGTTTCGACTTGCAGCTTTTTTTTTTTCAAATTCGATTGAGACGTGGAGTTTTTTTTTGATGCATCAATGTTATCGTTGAAAATCTACAGTAATTTCATACGTGCAGTTCTACGGAGAAAAAAAAAACTCGGCGTATCAGCAATGGGGAAAACAAAAAAACTCTGCTGTGACGGCAGAGACAAAGTGTGCGATGGCGTGACTAAACAAGTTTCAACACTACAGATATCCCTAATTCTGCACAGTCCGGGTCTATGCAAAATGTTAGTTTGTTGAGGATGTATCGGTCAACCAAAAGTGACTTTCGTCGACGATATTGCATACTTTATGATAAGATAAAAATCGAAAAAAATTCAACCACAATAAAGACGATAAGAAGATTAATTTTGAAAAATAATGAATGCCAAAAATTTATCAATAAGTTCTTTAAACAAAACATTGTTTAACAAATTTTTAGGGAAAGTTTTTTTTTTTACACGTGAAATGAATTCGTTGATATTTCTGACTACACGTGAATTTTTAAAAAAATTTCTTATCATTTTAAAATTTCGGTTTTCGAAGATTTTTTAATTTTCAAAAATTAAGGAAAAATCGTGAATTTTGGATATATTTTTCGTAAAAACGTTGTATATTACAATTAAGAAATTTCCAGGGCATTGAACGAATAGTTTCGTAAATACAACCTTTACAAATTTCCGAAAACTGAAATTTCAAAATGATAAGAAATTTTTTAAAAAATTCACGCGTAGTCGGAAAAATCAACGAATTCATTTGACGTGTCAAAAAAAACTTTCCCTAAAAATTTGTTAAACAATGTTATGTTTAAACAATTTATTGATAACTTTTTGGCATTATTATTATTCAAAATTAATCTTCTTATCGTCTTTATTGTGGTTGAATTTTTTCCGATTTTTATCTTATCATGAAGTATGCAATATCGTCGACGAAAGTCACTTTTGGTTGGGAAGGCACGTCCGATAAATCCTTAAACGTCTTGTGACGCGATTGAACACACGTTCCAAATGAAGATGTTCAATGGCTACTCTAATCTGCATTCAGGATGAAAAATAACTGATATCGACCTGGGTTTTCCGCAGTTTCCCCCCTCAATCTATATAATTCAAAGATTGACGAGCGAGCGTCGATTAAAATTTTTCAATTTCCATGGAGTAAAAAATCCCTTAGCAGGTTACATCTATCACTTAACTCTGGCAAACACCTGCCAGGGAAACCGGCTCGGTGACAAAAATCATGAAGGTTAAGGTGTTAGGCCACAGTAGAAATTTCAAAAAAACGATTTTTTTACTTAAATGATACCTTAAAACCTGAAAAATGATATACTCAAAGGATTATGGTGGGGAAAATATGTGAGTATGTACTTGAATTTTCGAGTGAATTTTGAATTTTGGCCCAGCCCCTCCTGGTCCGCTGCCAGCGTACTGAAAACTTTAAGGAGGCTTCTGCGGGTCATACTCGAGGGGCTATTCACTACCAAGTGCAGTGTACAAGTGATTTCAAAGTGAAGTCGATTTCACATGATTTCAGTAATGATTCAAGTGAATTTAAAATACATGCGAGTCGATGTGATTTCAAGTGATTTCTCACAATTTGAACGAATCATTTGTGAAATCACTGAAAGCACGTGGAATGGAATTATTTATTATTTATCGCTTGTACATCAAATCACAGTATACCAGGGTCAAGTGCGGTGTCACTTAGGGATCGAAAAAAAATTATTTGAGAGTTGAAATAATTTTTTAAATTGTTTATAAAACGCTGAATTAATATGGACATATTAGGTGAAGATATCGTTAAATAAGAATGCAGATTGATGCGCAGCAATAATGGTTTTTTTAGCTCTATGATTACTTTATCCTGCGCAGCCCACAGTTCAGACTTTTCTTAAAATTCAATGTCACACGATTTTTCTTTGTTCTAAGATCCCATTAAAATTGGACGAATGAAATTAATTAAGTAACGTAATTATTGAATAAAGAAGTTCGTGACGTTTATTATTTCTTCAATTGCTTTACTTCTCACGAAAGTTTATAATATTTCAAAATTCAAATGATTTATTCTGCACGTGTTGCAGTTTATACAATAATTTTATCAAACAGGCGAGCCGAGAGACGACAGATCGAAAAGATACCCAATTATCACTAATCGATATTATGTTTTAATTTTATACGAGTATAACGCCTACAGTGATATCATACGACGAAACAAAAAAGAAAAGAATAAAATATCGAATAAAATTAGTCGTACATTCCTGCAACAAACAATATTACAAGTTTGACGCAAAAAGCACACAATCAGTGCAAGACTGACTCACATCAGTTTCAGACGAGACTCAAGACCTCGCCGGGTCTCGCTCAAGAACCTAAAAACTATGTTGCTGTCGATGCTGATACTTTATATCATTCGATAGGAAATGCGCTTTAGAGCACGTTTGTGTGGTTTGTTCTAGTGGGCGTAGTTTGATAGTAGCAACGCCGTTAAAAAAAAAACTTTTTAGATACTGCATATATTACGTGATTTCTGGTGATTTCCTGACTGACGTGATTTCACGCTATTTAAAACAATTCTTAGTGAATTAATTCTGATTTTGAGTGATTTCAACGACGTTTGAGTAACGCCGATTTTATGTGATTTGCTCCGATTTCGAGTGATTTCAATTCTGATTTAAGACCAGGGTGGTTCAGTGATTTCAAGAGTGAATAGCCCCTCGGTCATACTAGTCATCCGAACGTCTATTTTCTAACGTCATAGAGACTGTACTTGAAAAAAATCGAATTCACATGGCATAATGCCCTATACTATCTCTCTTGACATTGCATAAAGTAGAACGAGAGAATATTGTTTATTTATATTTTTATTTTACGAATCATGATACGCAAAGTCACTCTTTCGACTGTATTGCCAACCTAGTTTTGATGAGAAAAATATAGCCCGATCCATGGGCGAATATCGAGCGGAGCGCGTGGCAACGTCGCACAAGTGACGAGATTGTTACAGCTGATTTACCGAGATCAGCCTGTTATTGAAAACCGGCAAACGAACGTTAAAGAAACGAGACAGAGCGAATGGAACGAGTAAAAATGTCGCATGACCCTTTTATCGAATCTTGTCAAATTCAATATGAAGGCTTCCTGAAATATATTCTTTATATTTTCAAAAAATTTAGGACCGATACCTCAAAAATTGCAGAAGTTAGAGCAACGGGCATTTTTTTGAAGCTAAACTTCTTAAAATTCGAACTGTTGCACCTATCTCTCGCCACCATTTCAATACCATCAGCCATCCCTTGCTTTTCTATTATACTGTATTTAAGGCAAAACTGTTAGCCCGTTATCGCAAAAAATTGACGACAGTTAGAGTGATCACAGAATTTTCTTTTGGAAAATTAAAAATCCCATAGAATCTTAAATTCTTGAAAAATTAGAGCACTATAGTTCAAAAGGCGTTTTCGAGAAATAGTCGTTTGGACTTTGCCAGAACGAATACGTTCATATACCAATTTTTTGTTTTTCCAAAAACGTGTTTTTCTGATTACTTTGAATATTTTAAGCACTCTTACATGAAAATGTCGATACCATTTTTTTTTTGTTTTTACGAAAACAAAGCTTTTCTATTAGGATGCACAAGTATCTCACATCGCTTCTATGGTCAAATACGTTTATGGCGAGGGCGAGGTTATGTTCGCTCCCTATCGCTCCTGTGCGACGTTGTCACGCTCCCATTAGCGTAGCTCCGTAACCACTCGTTTTAGGTTCGTTTAATCAACTTTTTTCACAATTTATTGTCGTAAAGTATGGTTTTTTTTTTTTACGATGATTCATCAGAGTTCGATTAACTAGTTTCGATCATTTTTCTTCCGTAATCTTTTATTTTTAATGCATAAAATTAATAAAAATAACTGTGCTATTCATCTTCAAGATCATATCTCCGTTTCTACACCGTGGAGTTCGTTTTCATTTTTTTAACGGCTTTATAATATTTCGATCTCCAACATACATGGATATTATGGTTTTGTCTTCTAAAGGTGCTATTCGCAGAAGCCTTCTTAAACGCGTTTTTTTTCGAAATTACATTTTTCAAGTCAGCCGGACTCATATAACTCGAACAAATCTTCACCGATTGGCTTGAAATTTTAACTTTATATTCAAAATTACATTCTCTATATAAGTACGCAGGATTTTTAAATTATATTGCATAGTTTTGTTTTTGTTATGAGCAATTAGCCGGCGATTTTTTTTTTCTGTAAATTTTGAACTTTTTTTTTTTTAACGCGCTATTCTTGCAAAAATCTATGTATCAAAAATATCCTACGTACTTCATTAGCTATTCTTATATATAATTGAAAAATATTTTGTTTCTCTTCGTAACTTAAAAATTGCAGGTGCTGCTGGTCCGGCCGTACACCCTTACAAAAAAAAAAGGCTTCACCAAAGAAAAGCCGTACAGCCGCCATTTTATTTTGTATTACGTTTAAGAAATTAATTTTTATAGTTCATTAGTCGTATAACGAAGGACATTTTTCGGAATTTTGATTTATTTCATTGTGCCACTGAAAAAAATTCCCAAAATATGCTCATTTTTTCCGCTGCTACTGTGGCCTAACCCCTTAAGTGAGTTATGCGATTCAGTATCCCCGTACCGAAACAAGTAAAATATCCGAGAATCGTAGGCAATTAAAAAAATTTAAACAATCCTAATTTTCTCTGCGATCCTCGATAGTCTCAAGCTTTACAAACGAGAACTGAATATAACATGGAAAAGACCGTTGGCGTTAATTCAAAGCTCGAAACGAGTTCAATGAAAACTCGCTTCGAGCATCCGATTCATTGATTCGCTATTCAATGGCTTAACGAAATATTACGATCACCATCTTGGCATCGACTCTAGCGCCACACGATCGTCAGCATCATCAATTTCCTTCGTTCGTGTGTTTTTTTTTTAATTTTTAAATGAGTATTATAAAATACTTACGAATTCTTGGATCGAACCAGGATGTCGTGCGTGTCTGATGATTGATGAAGTATATTTCACCTTCGGGTGTCCGAGCCTGTTCCCAACCGTCGGGCAACGGTCCGAGGGTGGTCGGTGCTACGCTAGCGGTCTTTCCGCTCTCGACCGCTGCTGCAACGGCTGCGACGCTAACCGCGGCCGCTGTTTTTCTCGGATCCTCCCATGTCGTTGTCCTGTCCAAGTGGCTGTGCCAAACGAACGACGAATATAATACCCCTGAGTGTATGAGCAATGTAAACATCATACATATATGTCACGAAGAACACATTGCCATACGCACATACACACACACACACACACACACACACACACACACACACACACACACACACACACACACACACACACACACACATGTATACAGGGCAGTCTTTTCGGTTGATAAACGAACGCGATATACTCTCGCATAGTCATACAATGTTCTCCCTCTATCGCCACAATCCGCGACCTCTATGCGCGCATCGGTGGTAACTACTTCTCGGATAGATAGACATCGGGCGTTGGATACGCGATCGCGTTATCCCGATATAGTGTAGGATACGCCAGAAATAGTTCCATTCAAAACGTCGCTGCGGGTAGATAATCCACCAAGAACAAGACGAAGCAGAGGAATAAGAAGAAGAAGAAGAAGAAGGAGAATAAGACGCCTACTCATCCATCGAGATGCAGAGGATTGAATTAATATCTCCCGGTACCTATATATGTATATTCATATGTATATATTTTTCTTACTACAAGCTCCGTTTTGTTCACAAAAGCTCTCATACTCTTTCTTGCGGTATTGCTAATAACTATACCCCAAAGCCGTTGAGTTACATGTATACACGCGGTATACATGGACGCAAGATAAACACGCGTGTGTGTTGGCCGTTGGTTTCGCTCTGATAGCGCGAATGGAATTAGAAATGCTCTTAATACGAGCGAGAGATAACTTGTTTTGGAGCGTTGCGTGTTGGACGAAAGCACACGAGGAGAGTGCGTCAGCAAATCCCGGCGCGTCAGCATACACGAGTATCCAAGCAAAAGTGTGTGTGTGTGTGTGTGTGTATGTATGTTGTATAGGAAGAAAAGAGTAGCCGAGCAGAAGCACCAGCAGGCTTCCCGTGACGATGATGTCACGTTACGGTTTTACGTTTTATGTATATATGTGTATACACCTACATGTATTTACAGAATGATTCAGAATAGACGATACTTTTATTCGACTTTTCTTTAACGAGAAGCATGAACCACACTGCTCTTGCAACGATCAATTGGAGTGGAAATCTTTAAACCTGCCGGGAAATGGGTAGACTTGTTGGAGATCGAGATATCGAAACGTCCGCAACGGTGTATCGGCTGTCAATGTTTGGAAGTGAAAAAAAAAGTTATAACTTTACTCCATGCAGTGTCTTCGCTAGTATCTTGAATGGTATCTTGAATAGTAACTTGAATCACATCTTGGGTAGCAAATCTTCTACCGTAGCTTCGGTCCTTCTTTTACGTTCCAACGATGCCGCATTTCGATACCTCAGGCCCGAATGCCGCTATGGGGAACATTTCTGCATACACATTTCTGTTTTCTCGTGACTTTGTTTGATACAAAACTTATCGCGCTTAAAAGAAATGGCTGAGTAGCTTTGGTCGAGGAAAATTGAACAGCAATGCGGAATTGTCTTCCACTCGGTGTACAACATTTTCTGATTCACCCTGTATCCGTAATAAGAGAGAGAGAGAGAGAGAGAGAGAGAGAGAGAGAGAGAGAGAGAGAGAGCTCGCATTAGCTCTTGTGGTATTATGCTGCAGCATCGAATAATATCTCTCTCATCGCATTAATCCAAAATCCATTCTGACACAACGGATATTCTTGACCGTGCTAAATATTGTCATTGATATATTTTTGTATACCGCGTCGTAGGTATAGCGGTCCAATTATTGGCCACGAAAAGTGTTACGATGATTGGTCCCCCAAGCCTCTGTTATGAATGAAATATGTACGGGAGTTGGATATCTAAAAAAAATCTAAGCAAGTCATCAACCATCGGATATGTGCTTATATGTGAAGGGGCTCCATGTTGCATATGAAACACTACCAGATTACATTTCACTGGCTAGTCTCATGGATGTTTCTTTACCATGTATGACTATACATTTTTTTTAAATGAAAAGTATCAAAAATGGTTCAGAATTCTCCGACATAGCAGGCAAAAAAAAAAAGCAGCAAGCTTGTCAAAACTTTCAAGAATTTAATTTTTCGACGATTAACTAAAACAATGTTCACGAGGAATCATGTGTATTCATACAAATGCCATGAAACTTCATAAAAATTCATCGTTGCATCGTTCAATGTTCAAAACACTTATCGTTGCTAGTTTATTAACTTTCGATTTGATCAACATTCATCCCATCTTTTGACGCTTTACCGGTTAATAATATTTTTTTTAATTTTTGTACGAAGCCCCGTACCATCGAACGAATTTCACAGAGAATAAGATCGATGTTCAGGGGGTTTTCAAAAGATCTAGTTTCACCAATGGTGCCATAAATTAACGACGTTATCAATTCTATTCAGTCACACGCATCTTGCTGGCTGGATGCTGTTTTCTGGTCGTCCAGGCAACAACCGACGAAAATAGCGACTATAATGTCTGCTGATTGTCGATTGTCCTGTATTTCTCTTTCTCTCAAGAGACCCCTCTCCTCGTCTCGTATTCCGCCGAGCACCTATTCTTTTCCCAGTGTCACTCTTTATCCGTCACCTACCAACGGCCAAGTGTCCCACTTTTCTGCGGTCGAGGATAAGCTCGACGAACTTTGGAATCCCAGAGATGGCACAATATCGAAATACGGGCGCCAGGTTTATTCATCGCCTGATATCCGTAAAGTTATCTATTTTTTGGAATTTGACAAATCAAATGGGCAGTCTAGCTCGACGCAATCGGTGCTTGTATCTTAGAATCTGAAAAATATTCTTCCGCGGCACAGTACACAAACAAACCCAAATGAAATAATCATTTTATTCAACTTGAACGAAAAGAAATTGTTTCTAGCTCCAGCTAGATAATTCCAGATTGACGAGAGACTGGTAATTTCAATGGTATTGAAAACTCCCTAGAAGATACGCCTCTAGCAGATTACAGTCGCTTGAGTTGACCTAACTTTGGCAAACTCCTAACCGTCCCTGTTCAGAGAGTTTGCTTCGCGAACTCGAGGAGTAATTACCCCTTGTGCAACATTCATTACAGTGAGGATTAACGTGACGGATAGCATAAGCAACGAGAATATGACTCAGTGAAAGACGCTTCATTACACACGAACCTCTACAGCATGCGAGAGGGCGAATGTGTGTCTATATACCATACGTTTCTAATGGGTTGATCACCTCGTATCCGTTAGCGACGAAAAATGAAAAAAAAAAAAAAAAATACATAAAATTCCTCAGACAATACGGCAAAGTACACCTCAGGGTCTCGACAATACATATAAATATATGACTCGAAGCCACGGGGCAGAGTGCGAGGCTTACGGCCACGAGGTGCTATTACAGTACAGTATGCATCTGAAAATAATTAAGCGCCTATGCATATATATATATGTATCGCGAGGACACAAAACTCGAGAGATTGGCAAAGGCAACAATAACACGAGTTCACCAACGGGCAAGAGGAAAACTGAGAGGAAAAGTGGCCATTGACAGGAAACGAGAGGTCATATTGGTAGCGCATCGAAATACATCCGAAAGTAAGAGAATATAGTTTAGAGCAATGTCCCAAACGGTGCAATGATTGACGAATGAAACAGTTATTGGCCCACCTAACCGGACGATCTGAATCCTGTTTTGGGCCACCAAGGCAGACGCTAATGCCTAATGATTGTTCCAATTCGTTGAACGCAACGAAAAAAAAAAAATGCAAAGATCGACCTTCCAGAGCATAATGAAGAATCAAAAATATGCTGTGTGCTGCCTAAAAGAAACATCTCTTTATATCATCGTTAATTGACGGAAGAAACAAAGATTGATCTCCCGAACCAAAGAACAGTAAAGATGATCGGTTTGTTCCCAGCGAAAGGCTAAATCCACGTCTGCCGAAGACGTAGATTGGCTAATATCAAAGCAGGGGAAAAAAAACCCAGGCTGGTCAATCTGACCAGGCGAAAATCAATCATCCCGATCATAGACGAATGAAATTGCGCGATGAAGAGCACAGGCAGACCTGCATAAAAGAAAAAACATAACGTCTGGGTCCGCATATAAGGCGTACAAAAGCCCGCTACGGTTCCGTCTGACCGTACACAAAGGCAACGAAGGGAATGCATACCCCCGCGCGATTGACCTAAGCCCAAAAGCGGATCAGAGAAACAGCGAATGACACACTTTTCACTGTTTCTATTCAAAAGGCAGTGCGAATACCCCAGACTGGGCCCAATCGCTGGAATTGTCAAAAATATCCAACGACTGTGCAAGCTTACGATCATGGACAACCGCGGCTGCGTGGCGGAGACGCGGGCCAGCCGAATGCGTGGACGCCGTGGCGCTTTTGTTGGGGGGCTTCATCAGAGGGCCTCCTCTGCGCTGATACATCAGAGGATTCAGAAGAAGAGAAAGAAGACGGATAGGACGCGACGATATAGCAATACGCCCGAGAGAGTTTCGCGCCGTTTTGGCAAAGTTCCAAAGCAACGCGGTGCCCGTAGCCCTCCTCGGACTATAGCCAAGTAAATACAGAAGTCTGGACGTGATACAGAGGGAGCGAGAGAGAAAGGAGGAGACCGAACGAGTCAACGTCGAAGACGGAGAAGATGACGACGAGACGCGGGGGCAATCGCGAGAGGGATTTTCTGCTTGGCTCTGCGAATCGTCGCACGTTTTTGCGAAGTGAGAATCCGCGTTAGCGCAATATCACAAGACGCCCTAGCTGCGGAATACCGGCCAGAAGTGTATAGGCGGCAACCAGCCCAGGTTCGACGAGCGTGCTAAGAGAACCTCTAGCGACCGAGGAAGCACCCAGCGAGCGCCGTGTACGAGACTCTACGAATGTATTTTTACTCCGGACATCACGGCGCCGGACAACTCGTAAATAGACACTCGCGTGCCCGCTTCGTCGTCGTCTTCGTCGTCATAGTCATCGTCGTCGTCTTCTTCTTCTTCTTCTTCTTCTTCTTCTTCTTCTTCTTCTTAGCCTGCGTCTTCTTCTTCTTCTTATTCTTCTTCTTCTTCTTCTTCTTCTTCTTCTTCTTCTTCTTCGACTACTTTCTTCATTCGCCTCACTTGTGCTTTTCTCCTATATGCTTTTGCTCGCAATCCGACAACGTCTTCCGACCCTGCGCCATTCGAGTCTTCGCCGTCCCGCCAGACGACGAAGCAACGACAACAACGACGTCGTATCTCTCACTAAGTTTTTATGTGCTCTTCCGGCGTTGGCCAACTTTCGAGTCGCACGAAATGAGTCCCGAGGTCACGAAACATCGAGATTGATCTATCATCTCTCCAGTATACTCTTTACGTTCGACAGATTTAAAGCTGCCCACCACCTTCTCGAAGTTCATTCTTTCCAAAAATGCACTTTAAGACGGAATTATTGCTTCTTAATCAATAAAAACCCATCGGAGCTTTGAAAACGATTGCCCCTTAAATCGCAAAGATTTTTTTTTTTACAGCTGTCCCCTCCCTAGCTCTCACAATCCGGGACGATCACCATTCGAATGGTAACCCAATTGATGCACTTTTAAAAATTGATAATGAATAATTATTGTGCATAAATGGAAATATCGACGTTTTTTTTTTTTTCCAGTAACTATGAATGACTCGGAGGAATTATTCTTTTGCAATGAATAATAATATTTTTTCAGTCGTAATTATTCATGATTGGTCGGTCCAAAAAAATATTTAAGATACTTTTTTATTCGAATGATGCCCATCCCAGCTCGTGGTACTTCGTATATTTATAAAATTATTTTTACACTCAATGTGAATATGTTATTGAGATACTCGAAGCAGAATTGGAAAAAGTGGTTTCACTTTATGGAATATATTTTTCCATATAATGATCGCAAAGGGCAGATTACAATCCGCGTTATCAATACTGCTTCCTTGTATCTTGATCAGGTCTTTCAATTGGCAAACGATCAAAGTTTAAACACGAAAACAATTTTTTAAAAAACTTTTCGATATAGTCGTAATTCACCAATTATTTCATCAAATCTACGCCAAGTGTAATCCTATTACAGCATTCAAACCATTTGTCTTTTTGCCACAAATCATGCCAGAAATGTCAAAGTTTTAACCTTCGCAACGAAAGCTCATGAAAAATAGGATTCTGTTTATGCATCGGCAATACGATATGTTAATGTATAAATTTTGCATTTACATGCTTCAATCACGGATTTTTGTTTTTTTTCGAAGTTCCTTTCACAAGCCCTAAGTTTTTTCAACGTTGATTTACAAAATAAAAAAAAAATTGAAAGTCATTCGAATTACTCTTGGACACCCGACAAAACGTCCCATTGAAATCCAAGACTTGCGTGGTGATATCGCGAAATGAGATCCGCTCATACACCCGCGTCCATTCATACTCGTGAGCATATCAGCCTGGTAACTTATCAACTTATATGCATTCGACACTTTTCCGTTACAGAACGACAAAAGTCGAACCGCATTTGTTCGCCCTTATAATCCGTTAAGGACATTGAAAAATACATAATTCATTATATACTGATTCATTATTCAAACATTTATAACAATGGCTGATACCATCAGGGCTAATATCATCGTTGCCACGGCTCTGGGTGCCAATGACCAATGATATTAATTAATTTCCAGCATATCGATCAGCGGCCGATTTTTAATTGTCAGATTTTGGAAAGAAATGAGTCAGCGTCGAGGTAAATTTTCTCGATAATCAGTCAAATGACGTTATCAAGCATATGTTATACACATACGTGTACGGATATCTTGACTGCTTTAAGATAATACACTGCATAATGTATCGTGTCCGATAATAATGCGTGACTCCGGAAAAGCAAAATTTTAAGGAAAATATATGTGACATGACGTCAAAACATTGCGAGATATAGAATGAGGTGTGATTGCATATGTTGCGCTTGGCTGTTCTTCGTATATAATGTCGAGCGTAAGATTGGACAAAATTCAAGCGACGTATACAGCGATGGAAATGAATTATTTTTATGCCAATTGCACGAAGCCAAAGTTTATCAGGCTGAATCTTTCATAGATGCTTTGAGATTTTTGAAGAAAAAAAAAAAAACAAAATAAATCGCCAAATCTAACAAAATGTACAGAATGGACGAAGTCTGCGATTATAGTTTCGAGAATTTTTTCCAAAATCTTAAAATACCCATGAACAAAAAGAAGTTGGATCACAGTTTTTCATTTCGGCTATTAGTTTCACTTTTCATTAATCGTGAAAGAAATAATATTGAAAAAACGTCGAGGTAGCGTGACAATACTCTGCGGGTAAAGCAGTTTACTAATTTTTGAGTTAAAGCGTTTTTACGAACATCTGGTTAATTAACATGAATTGAATGAAGATGGCCCGTGTACAGTGAAACCTCAAACAGCTTACAATAATGTGGAGTCATGCAAAGCTGCGCAAAGTAACCAATCACCGAGCAAAATTCTTTCCCTTCTCTCTCGCCCGAGCGAATGACAATCTTCCAAATGTTCCCCGACCCATTGTCCCCGTGAAAGCTGTGCGCGGTTCGACGGTAAATATTATCTCGCTGTAGAATGAACTTTTTCTTTTTTCGACGAAAGAAAGGGCAATAAAACATTTAAAGGAAATAAATAAAACTTGAAGGAAATTAAAGACAAAGCCTGATTGACAACTTTTCTCTTTTGTTAACTGTTACGATTATGCAAATGTTACACAATTACATAAATCTGTAAATCAAACTTTTCCATCCAATTCCTGAAGAAGGAAAAAAAAACAAAAATTTATACTGTTTTGTCATTTCTGTGCTCGAATCCAACTTTTCACAATCCGGACATTGTGGCTGTTGATCAATTTTAATCGTTTATCGAACTCAGACGTGACAACTCGTCGGGCCATTGGAGCAAGCGTGGCCCTGACGATGTTTCGAAAAACAGATTGAAATAAGATATTCCTAGCGTATGTGTGTGTGTGTGTGTGTGTTCGTAAGATTATCGGGACGGTCCTCGGCGTCACGATGACTCTATCACCTACAATCCGGTCGACCATGAAGACTCGAGTTTTCTGTTGGTCGTCTTCCTCTTTTTTACTATTTTTTTTTTTTCAATTTATTTGTTATTTCATACACAATTAATTTCCTTGAGTGGATTCTGTTCGGATAAATCCGTCAAGTACGTTTCTTACGTCCGGATCGATATGCTTCATCAAATATACACGACATTACATGCGTGTCCTACACGAAATTATACGCTAGATATTCAGGACATTCTACGCAAAATTAATCTGTCATGAGCCTAAATAAATCTTCATCTTCGCGTTCCAATAGCATGTCGTTGCAAAAAAAAAAAAAAAAACTGGATTTTCAACACGTTGGCACTATAAAGTCCATTTTTTTTCGCCATAAAATCAAAGCTCGAGGAAGCAATTAAAAATTTGAAAAAAAATTAACGAGTATTAAATACCGATCTTCGCAATTCGGATTCCTATTGAACTGATGTTCATCGACGTGAAATTATTGTCTTAAATTTAATTACGAAAAAAAAGTCGTTCATCCGCATTCTCATGTAATGCCAAAACTTACTTCCCTGTAAAACCAAAACTGTTGCGTTTTTCTTCACAAATTATGAGGCTAGCAACCATGTCAATTTGGAATGAAACGCCCCATATGTGTCATTTAAGATCGACTTTGTTGATGCAGTAGATTTATTTCTACGGTTTGTCTTGGCAATTTGCTATTCGACCCTGAGGTAACGGCAACTCGAGAACAGTCATTGCGTATACATATATATAACTTGTATAGTGTACGAATGCAACTACAACACCGTTAATATATACAACTTTCGCGAGAGCGTCCTTCAAAAATTCTTAATGAATTAAGGGCTGAAGTTAACAGGGTCATTAACGCTAATAGAGTTTTTCTAATCCATAGCATCATTGAATTCAACGTATACTTCATTTTTCGTGCACACTCTTTAGTTTATAGTCATGGCTTTCTATCAGTAGGAAATATTTCTTCGATCCAGCCGGAACACTTCGAAATAATAGCGACGAAGACGAATGCTGTGAAAAGAGGTCGTTCACCGATACACTTGTCCCGTAAAACTTTTCATAAATAATATGTTTAATAGGATGACAAAACGAATGGCTCTGCCATATGTGTCAGTGATGTGGAGAAAAATTTTATCGATGGATTGAAAAAAAGAAAAAAAAAAAAAAATAGGCCAAATATTATGGATTTTTAAATAATCCATAATATTGGTCCAGTCAGCATAGAGTGATTGATCATATTGTTAATTGAAAAATCATCATCTTATCGCCCGGATGTTTAATAGTCTTTATTGGTTGAACACTATAGCCATTTGTTTGCCTGAGTTTGATAAACAAATGGAAAATATTTTTCTATTCTACTGGCATATTTATTACGGACTAAGCCTGTTTGAGTCTTCGTCTCTTTAATCAGAGATGACTGTGTGCAGTGCTCTGTTCTTAAGACGGTTTTACATTGTTTAATTTTCGAATTTCCAAGTCTCGTATTGAATCCTTTACAAATGAAATTTATTTCTAATGGACCATTATTCATTGGTTTTTTTACGTGTTCATTCGGTGGCACACGTGTCCAAAATACTTGTCGATGCTTGGTATTGCGATTTGATTGATTTTCTACTGTAAATTACTTTTTACCAATTTCCACGAACCCCCGAACGAGTTGTGAATTTTTTTTTCGGTTCAACGAGATTCCAATTGATTCTTAAGAGGGGGAAAAAAAAAACATCTATCACACGATATTTACTTGTAAATCACTAAGTTTCAAAAATGTAATGTCATGCTCCTTGAGTGTTAATTCATTGGGCAGTTGAAACTTCTTAAAAATATTCTTTATATACATTTTCAAAGAAGCTTTAGACTCTGGATTTTACGCGTAAGATTTCGATCTGTAATTTTTCGAACGTCAGCAATTAATCGGCCATTATCCTTAAGTACAGTTCGTTAATTGTCGATGAATTGAATACTCCTGAATCGCCGCTCTGTCACGAAACAAGTTTTTTTTTTTTCTTTTCCCCTCTTGCTGTATATTGCATTGACTCGTAGCACAGTAAGTAAACGACGACACGATTTTACAGTTATAAATCTGGTATATGGGAGGTCGCGATGCTAGTACCAAATCCACGATATCTCGTATTCGTCGAGTCGTTCTGTTAAAACGCCACGAGCCTTAACGCATGAATATTCATTCGTTTCGGGCGTAAAACTCTACGTCGTCATTCCGTTGCCAATGTTGGCACGTTATATACACTCAATTCCTGTTTGTAATGCCTATTTCTCTCTCTCTCTTTCTCTCTCTCTCTCTCTCTCTCTCTCTCTCTCTCTCTTTCTCTCTCTCTCTCTTTCTCTCTCTTTCTCTCTCTTTCTCTCGCTACTTTTAATCTCAAATCTCTGGGATATGCAAGACACACGTGTTCATAATTCGTCGAGTCTGGTATTTCACTGGCTTTAAACTATATAGCTGCAATATTGAAACGGGTCATTGCAAAGCAACAATAACTCAATTACACTCGTCGGCCAACGTTATGCAAACAATGGAAATTTTTGTTTTTCTTCATGCCACGATAATGCTTTAATTTTCAATCCAATTGTGCAATTTCTTTTCTTTCAATAAAAACTTTATTTACGCAACATCGTGTTTTGCTTCGATGTTCTTGCAACGAAAAACGATCGTGGTAAATTCGAAGCCGACGTAAAAAAAAAATTTAGGTTTTAACGCCGCACTACCAAAAGTGTTCGGAGTGTGAGCGAGGAAATCTCGCGAGTCCTTATGTTTTAAGTTTGGACCGTGAGGTCAGGAAATTCCTCGAGTTATATAACAGCAATAATAATAGAAAGCGAGTTATATATATGGGCCAATGAGATGGTTCAGAAAAGCGCGATTTTGGAATTTCAATTTATTCTCCGAGATTCAATGCCAAAATTTTTGAAATTCTGCAAAATTCTCAATATTGAAATATTCAATTGTTCATCGATTTTCTTATCCGCATTGATTACAAAAAATCAGCCGGCAAAAAATTCTCACGCATTTTTGATAATTAACTTGTCGATCGCAGCTATGAGATACAAGATTTAGAAATATAGATAAAAAGAAACACTTGTGAGGGTCGAAAGTATCGAATACATCGGAGAGTCGCAAGATATTTTTTTTTTTAACTGATTTTTGTTTCAAGAACATATTTAAGGTTGTTCTGGGGCCAGGTCAGAATGTTACAATTTAGCTGAATTTTTTTCTAGATCTTTATAACCCTTCTCTTGATCATCCTGTGCAGTTTAGGAGTGATCCAAAGTATAGTTTTTTTGAAAAAAATTCAGAAACTCAACGTGTTTCGTGTCCTTATCGCATTACACTTATGGAAACGTTCCGATCGTCTTGCAGTATATTAGATATAACTGCTGAAAAAAAAAAATGCTACCAAGAAGTTGAAAAAATAGGTACAATTCGACTATCGAACTAACTTATCGCAACTTAAAAATGAGAATTTACAGCACCGTTATAAAATTATTCATATTTTCAATTGCGAATTTGCTCGAAAATAAAGCACACAAATATTAGGCTGTGAAAACATGGCAACGCGTAGACGGCGCAAGTGCTACCTATCTTACCCACATTCGGTAGGCATGCACAGAGATCGCAAATGACTTCTCTTCAAGATAATTAACAAAGTATATTATTTATTCTTGTTCTTCTGATCAATAATAATTATTCCATAAGTAGCTTCACTGCACACTTTTCCTTCCCAACAAAAGAATTTTTTATCCGGACCGATATTCATTGCTGACACTCTCTGTTGGGCAATCATTTTTGAGGTTATGAATGGAGCGCCTGTGTCTCAAGCTTCGTGACACTGCTACCAATCCGAGCATTATCATACGTTTCGATATACAACATTGCCATATCGACTCGCGTTACTTGAGCGATAACAAATTATAGAAAATACTTTCATAAAGTAATTAAAACATTTCCTACAATCATCAATTGGTCAAAAATGAATATTTTTTATAGACACGTAAAAAAAAAATCGTTCCAAAACGTATGGTTAATATGACGATTATTTTATAGGGAAAAGTTGGTAACAACCGATAGGCCCCATTTACAAGTCTAGGGCGCTCCCCTCGTACTTCACCCCCGACGGCTAGACCCCACAATAACCTTCAGTGAATCGCGATCTATAGCTTGGCATATCCCATGGTTTGAAAAACAAAGAATCCTTCCAAATAAATGGGTTCGTCGACCGATAGTCGGATAGTTTTTTTTTTTTTTTTTTTTTTTTTTGTAACCAGGGAATAGCAAATTTGACACTCGTGTAGAATTTCCTGAAATTTTTTTCCCCCGGGAATTAACCTACGGTAAATTAGAGTATAATTAAACTGTCACTCCCTTCTATTTTATCGCATATGCCTCGGCGTTGCTGTTTTCAATTTGCTCGACGAGCCAAGGGTTGGCTCGCTCTTATAAACACCGTCGAAGCGACACCCCGAATACGATTCAATTATGCTAATGACACGGATGCGTATACGTGTGTTACGATCGGACTCGTTTCTGGACAAGTTCCAAAAACTTGGAATCCGCTTGCATTTCTTGATTCGTTGCATCGGGAGTCCCGTGCGAATGAAACGAATGAAGAGCAAGACTGATAAAACGAGCGACGCGATACGTAAAAATTAATAAGTAAAGTCAGACTTCGCGCTTATACGAAAATCTTGAAAAAATTTGCCCGCACATGCTTGTACGGTATCAAAAACAATTGCATTTACAGAAAATTAATTCTAATTAGAGGCTTTTTTTTTAAATATAATTGCCAATTATAATTATATAAACTCCAGCATAAAGTAATATCTGGTTGAAAATGTTGAATTTAGTGTTATAAATATTTGAAAAATAGTTTAAAAAAAAAACGCCACTACCGTAGAATGGGAACGAAAAAAAAAAAAAATTTATCAATTCTGGCTGCCTCGCATATAAGACACGTTTTGTCAGTGACAAAAAGTAATAGAGAAGTATAAGGTGGAAGTCTCGTGTATGCAAGTCTGATTTTCTGGACGAAAATTATCGAACATTTTCATTGTCATTGTAATTCGGTTATAATCAAAGATTGTTCCGAAGTAATTTTGTCAAAAAACAACCAATAATTTCAATACGGAGAGTAATAAATAACCTAGCTGACATGCATCCTTGAGTACATATAGGCGTTAACATCTATAAAAATAAATTTTTTTTTTTTTAAATCAATATTTCTATATTCGGCGCCACAGCTAAATGCTAAGAGTTTCGTAAACGTGCGGCGGTAGCACATCTCGCGTAGGAGCTAAATCCCGTGAGTTCGAACATAATGCGCCCGGTTCACTGTCTATATCTCGTTTTCTCTGGCTCTCGTTGCATGCTGCTGCAATAAACGCGTGAGAAGTACTATAATAGAGTTTATACGATTCGTGTGTAGCGTGGGCTATTCGTCGTTGACGTCGTCGTCTCCGTTCGCGGTGAGTCAAACCGACACGCAACTTCCTTCCTTCCATTCTCGTTTGACTTCCGGTATATATACGGTAACAGCTCGAGGGATAGAAAGGGGGGGGGGAGGAGGATTTATCAACCTGTATGCTGGATTGGTGGATATGAATCGTGTTCATAAACACGCCTATGTATATACGTTCATGCATATGTATGAATGAGATGCAAGCCAATTAAAATCACACGGTGCTTGATTTTTGAGCTGCTACAAACACGAATAATAATGTGAGAGTCAAAAAAATCAATTCTCTATTGCATAATCGTTGCGCGCGAAGAATATCTTTCAATCCCGGATTTTTTTTTTCGCGTTTGTTTATTACGAGAGTCCGAATTAAAATTCAGAATATTTCAGTTCTCCCTGCGGTTCGTTTCAAATGGATGTAAAAAGTGCCACTTTCAGTGGTTTAATGGAGAATCGAAATCTCATTACGTACTCACAGACCCTAATTTCAGGTTGAAGAAAAAAAAAAAAAAAAAAAAACATTGCAATTCAGAACTTTCTCTGTTGACTCCAAATGGATGTCAGCTACTTTCGGAGCTTCGTTGGACAGCATCAGAGCTGCCATTGGATCTCCCACACTCGAAAATTTAAGTAAATTCCAGGCTAATGGAAGGTTAAAACTCCGGCTCATCTTCCGTTAAATTTAAACCCTCAGAATCCGCAAAGAGCAAATGAGCGTATTGTGGGGTAATTTCTGTAAACTAATATTGGCGTATAGTACACATGACTTGGAGAACTCTCAGAAGCATGTTTTTTAAAATTCTGCCCGAGACTTCACTATACACAATGGCAACATTACCAGAATTTAGGCTCCCCTATAACGAACCTAGGCGAGTTACACTCCACCGGACTACTCTAACCAGACCGGAGCTGTGATTAATAGGTCTATTCAATAACACCTCTACCGACAACAACTCTCCAGTGAGACTGAGAATAAAAGTAACGGGCAGCTTAATGTGTTATCCAAGAACAGCAAAATTGCCATCAGCCTTACCGGAGAGTTTTTATCTGGTAGACGTTTAATTGCGTAGAGATGTTTAACCGCGGCTCGTGTCTGGCAGAGTCGTTTCGTGGTAGAGATTTAATTTGGTAGAAGGACTTGTTGTTGTTTTTATTGTTGTTGTTTGGGAGGGGCTTGTTCGGGGAGCCTAATTTCTGATAGAGTGGTTATTGGGTAGCCAAGTGCAGCTAATGTTTTTTTGTTTTTCTCAAAAAACCACCAGTCTTTCCAGAAAGTTCAGACGCAATTGGCTGGACTTCCTGAAAATTTTCCACGATCAGAGACGACCGCGAGAGTTGTTCGTGAAATAACTTCAAACCCATGCAGCTCTCATGCTACAATCGAATGCGTCGAATAAGAATGACGAATATCTTCGATCAGAATTATCTTCTGAGCCTAACGAGAGCTCGAATTTGGGCTCTCAGCTTTCGCTCAATGGGACAAAACCCCATTTGAATTTAACCTCGGAATTCAAAAGCCAAAAAACAAACATTATAATGACGTTTCTTAAAATTTCCACGACGCAACGGCCGTGCGTTATTATCATTATTATTATGATCATTTTTATTTAATTCGAGATACCGATAATTCCGCCGTGATGAATGTTATATATCCTGATGACATATATATGTGTGAAGAACCACCTCTCACACGAACGATATGTTCCACAGTCACTTATTGCGGACAAGCCTCTCTGTTTATTCTAACGCAGGTGTATTCTCTCTTATCGTCACAGCTTTGGATAATAGAAACATCTGGAAGCTACCAATGACGAATAAACGAAGTTTGAACGACGATTCGTCATACGGGAGACTCTTTCGTTTCGTAATTCTCGGCTATCTCGTATAACATGGAAGCCAAATTTTTGATCACAAGATATTGTGAATCGGTATCGTGACAATTTTTATGTGATATTCAAGAGGGGCCGATTGACATATGGATGAGAAATGAAAATGATGATGGACTTGGTACCCTTCAATTTCAGTGCGATATAAAAATAATACTTGTCTCATTGCATCCCTCACTTCGCAATGAACATTACTCAGAGCTTAGTTCGCTCATTTTTCCTACTCTGGAACTTTGTTTTTCCAAAGGCAGCTCGAGGCTATCTTTCATCTGTGAAACACATGAACCCTTTACCAGGGGTCTTGCGCTATTAACGATGACAATAATCTCGGCTGACAATTTTTCATGATTCTTGGCAATATCGATCTTATTGCCGATCGCTGTCTTGATGCTGTCTTGTGACAGAAGTCGTAATTATATGAAATCTTGTTGCCACAATAATGTTTTAAAGGTTAATTAGCTATTTCCGGGTAATGAGGAAAGTGCAGAGACATTATCGCGACATGTGTTTTTATCGACTAGTGCATCTTCATTCTTTGGGTAAAATCGATACACAATTTGTATTTTTATCTAACAACTATGCGATCTATTATTATTTTACTAATGACTTCACAACTAATGGGATAGAGAAAAAAAAAAAGTGTTTCACGAAACAGACACAATACGGGATTTACTTCCGAGGCTTTGTGTCACTGATATGAAACACATTTTTTTGTTTTTTTTTTTCACCCAAACATACGGCTAAGGTGGCTCATCGGTGAATTAAAAAACCGGTGATACGAATGAAACTTCGGGAGAGTGTTATCTAAGATGCAATGAACAATCTCTCAAAATTTCAGGGTATGTTGCCAGGCAAATTATTGCGAACGAGTAATTTAAAATTACCTATTTTAACATGGGTCTTATGACAGTTGATTCCATTTTCACCGGAAGTGACATGATACCTTTTGATAAAAACGAGAGATCTTATTCAAATTTTGAGTATTGAACGATGAAATCGTGAACTTTCCAATGGTATTTAAAAAATTGTGTCTTGCCAGGGATTTTCCAGAGAAATTTAATCGCGAAAGTCATCGTGTGTGCAAATCTCGGATACAATATACTATCTGTCATTCTGCACGCGAGGAAACATATGAATATCAGCTATCGTTTTTTACTTGATCGCTCCGACAGCGTTAAATACTTTTGTCAGTTGAGACTTTATTTATAATATTATTTATAATAAATTATGGAAAAAATATCACGGGAAACGTCATTGAAATTCATACATTTTATTTAGACAGAGTATTTAGAAAATATTATGATAGGTTTTATGATTTTTTTTCACGTCACGATTTTTGACTAGTTTTGTCACTGATGGGCCGCCTCAAACGTTCAAGTGCTCTTCATACACCTGGTTAAAACTGGGCGTCAACAGGTGAGATGAGACAAAACGTTGTATGCAAGAGCGCCGAGGAAGTATAAAACGTACACGCGCGTCTCCGTTCTCATTTCGTCTTGTCTCATGCTACTCTCCGGATTATGGACAGCCTCGAGGATACTCTGAACGTTATCACGTCGTTTCTTTTCTTTCTTTTTTACAATCAGCTTCTCCGTGATGGCACGACAAATAAAACACATCGGAGGCTCGTGCTGCTTTGAGAGCGCGCGATAATCCCGATAGAGTAACAACGGTACAAACACGTACGGGATTACCAAGAACGACTGGTCTCCACCATAAAAAAAAAAAAAAAATGGACACTATATCGTCTATTCTGAAAAATTCATCATTGCTTGGATCGATAAATACTTGGCGTCTATACGCTATCACGTCTCTTTTATATACTCTAATTTGCTGGAGTAATTATTGTTAAATAATGTACGAATAGATTTTTTTTTTTATGGCCGCTATATTGACACCTAAACCGGCAAAATCTTACTGTCCAACTCTACGAAGACATTGAAACACTGAAATTTTTACTTAGCAAAGAATTGGTCCACAATTCTGCACATAGGCGACAATTTTATCATTTTCAAAATTCCTGTCTGGTAATTTCAATAACACATGTCTTAGCGCATATATGTGTTTGCACCGTTCAATTTTTTTTTTTTTCGTTCATTTCGTTGGTTCGGTAATTCATGAAAAATTTAATACACGGTCTAAAAATGTGATTTGATACACGGATCATCAGTGTGTAACGTTCGAATTATATGTGTGAGACCCGAAGCACGGAAAGGCTCTCACATTTAATGCTCGGCAGGTCCAGTGAGATCTCCGAGTGGTTTGAGAACCCATCCCCGTTTTTTTTCGAGGAAGTTCGAGAGGACCCTGTGTGGGCATCAACGTGCTCGAAGCCAGAGAGACCCGTGAGAGAGATGAGAGAAAAAGAGAGAGAGAGAGAAAGAGAGAGAGCGAGAGAAAGAGAGAGAGAGAGAGAGAGAGAGAGAGAGAGAGAGAGAGAAAACGCAGCGTCGAGGAAAGCTTCACGGTGGCATAATCATCAAGGGGCTCCTGAGAATGGAGAATCACCGAATTCTAAGCTGTGAGATGTGTTCTCGAGGCGAGGGACCAAAAGGGAAAGGGAGGAGAAGACGAAGAGGGATCCTCCCTCGCTCTCTCACGACGGTGGCTAACCGGCTCAGGTATACACGCGCGGAAGAAGACCTTGCGAAGAAGGGACTCAACTTCTCGCAGGTGAACCAGGGACGGACCAATTTCAAAGGAGCGAGAGAAGACTGTCATGTATATATATATATATATATATATATATATATGTATATATATATATATATATATATATATATGTGGGTATATCCGTACAGAAGAGGATGCTGGCTCGAAGAGAGAAAAAAATGGGAAAAAAGGAGACAAAACCAAGGGAGCCAGGGGAACGAGCAAAACTCATGAGAAAACCCGGCTTTTCTCCTTATTTACAACGAAATTTAGTGGTGACCTTCAGGAGTGAGAACAAAAAATCAACAATCCATTCTCAGGTAAAGGAGCGTGAAGAAGGAAAAAACGAGTCCTTAAAATTATTTCCAAGAATTATTATACGACGCTGAATGAAATTCACATCCTGACTATTCCTGTACCCTAAACGCCGGACCATCACCGAGAGAACACAATACGAACAAGATTATAAACACGGACACACAGAGAGGGAGAGAAGAAAACTACGTAGCCAGAGAGTTGTATCAGAGGAGAATGCAACTGAGGTAGTATCTTGGTGTTTCCAAGAAGCTCTTAGCTATCCCATGGTACTTGTGGCTTTCGGCAATTCACATTTCTTAGGCTTTTCTGTTCTATTTTTTCTTCTACCCTCTTTTGCTCCAGGAGTATTCGATCATTCATTGCTTACAGCTGAAACAAAGTTGGGGCCCGAAAGTCGAGAAATCGTTATCTCCCAGATCTTCAATGCCTTTTGTAAGATTTGGGGGGGAACTATGGCGTTTGCTATGCTTGCTGTAATTTCGTACCATTCATTCGTTTAAGTTCACGTAGACATGTTATTAACCCAATGGTTGCCCAAAGGTCGGAATTTTGTAGACTTTGCGATATGGATTTGAATATAGATATGGTAACTCTGACCACATCAATCCCAGGTACATGGATTTTGCTTCTGTTGTTTATGAATTAACATAAAATATATAATTTTATGTTTGAAAAATGGTGAATTCACTGTTCGCACGAAAAATTGAGCTGACTCATGGATCAGAGATTTTGATCAAGAAATTGATTTAAGGGCAAGATTGGATTGCTCTTTTACTAACCAGGTATTTGAAGTTCTTGTGCAAAAAAATTATGATTTCATGAGCCTTCCTTGCATAATGTCCACGGCTTCAATCGATGCAAACGAATAATTATTTTTTTTTTAAATGAATCATTAGCATTCAGTTTAGCAATATTACTCGTAATGCGCATTGCCATTATCACTGAAATGTCAATGCTGTCTTTTCCTAGGTTCTCAAAGAAATGCTTCAAATAATAAAATATTTGTTAATACCCGAAATAAAAGTTGATTCAATGGCGAATTCATCAATAAACTTTATTCTCGATAAAAAAAAAAAAACTGGCTTCAGTTCCTTTTGAATCTTTATTTAATTGATCATGAATGTTTGATTGAAATTGATGGAAAACTAAATTGATAAAACTTCTGAAAAAAAAACTGGTTGGAGGACATAATTGTAAAAACTCGATAATTATTAGCTGCTGTCTGAGACCGCAGCTTACCTACAGATCAGTATTAAGCAAAAAATCTATAGAAGCACACGTGAAACCAAAGCTTTGCTGAATCCAATGTTTGGAGCAATGGCTATTCATATTCAGAAACTATCCTCTACGAATCTTTTAAAACACCATATACTATCTTATGCAAGAATAATTGACATCATGTAATGTATTTACTGTAATAAAGCATCGTCAAACGACGATGCTTCTTACTTTTTCAATAAATTCAAATCATAAATCACAATGTGCAAGTACGATTAACGCAGTTTCCGAAGGGATTGAAGAAAGGGAAGTTGGTGCATTGAAAAAAAAAAAAATCAGAGGAAAGGTAGAAGAGCGTGAAAGACTCCCGTGCGTCTCGAGTAACTTGCTAATCTTCGCCGGGGTCACACGGAGGCGGCAGGTGGGTGGCGGTGGTGGAGCGGGGTGGTTGAACGGCGTAGTCGGCCAACTTCTCGGAGTTTCCCACGACAGGTGACACGTGGGAATACCGGCACGGCGCCGCAGGTGGATTACTGCTGGGAGACGGTTTTACCTAGTGGTGGGGGATTTACCGTGGAGCAGCAGGGGTCCCGAGATATATATATATATATATAAAGAAAGAGAGAGAGAGAGAGAGAGAAAGAACAGAAACAGAAGAAGAGAATCGTGGGGAACGAAGGATAAAAGGAGTGAACGAGTGAGTGAGCAGAAGAAAGACCCTGGAGGTGGCCCCCGGCCAGTGCACAGGTGGAAGGGGACAGAGCCACTCTTGCAGGTCGACAACGTCGATGCTCCGGTGCATGGCTTCGAGGCGTTTTGTGTTTAAGATGGTGTCTCTTGAACACACGATGGGCGCTCTTTAACCATCCAACGGAACATACGATTTTCTCAGCAAGGACATGTGCATTAGAAATACCAAAGTACAACTGGATAAGCCAGTATGGAAAATGAAATTACTTAAATTGATCGACTGATCGATGTAAATTTTCACGGTCTATAGACATCAGCTGTAGCCAATCACTAAACACCATTTCTAGGCTAAATAATTCCAACACCCATCCGCGCGTTTTATTCCTCTGGAACAATCATAGTTCCATCAATAATAAAAGTGGACTAGCGGAAGATGGACTCACTTGAGGAAGTAAATCTGGCCCTCGGAGGTGCGCGCCTGTTCCCATCCGTGGGGTAATGGTCCAAGATCGTCGACGGTACTGATCACATCGTAGCTCCTCTGTTTCTGATGATGATGATGACGCGCGTGTGGTTGCGGAGCATGCTGATTGGCCTGTTGCGCCGAAGCATACGTCTGTTGAAGCGACGCCGGACTGCTGTGAGCTCTTGGATGTGCCACTGTTAGTCCCGATGATGAACCAGCTCCCGCGGCTGTTGCACCAGTTCCGGCTACCGTACCACCTGCACCACCGGTACCACTCGTCGCACCAGATACCGCAGTGCCAGTTGAACTTGCACCGGTCACGCTAGCGCTAACAACGACGGTACCAAAAGCCGAATCCGCCGAATTTTCCCTCGAATGCGATATCGATGGACTCTTGCTACCGGTTGAGGGTGGATTGAAAAACGAATCGGGCAAATTTCTCATACGCAATGGTACCTGTAGTGGCCTTTTTGCATCTGGCTTCAGTACACTGTCGAACAATGCCTGTAGGACCATCTCGGAGTCTCTGTCCTCAACGATGTTGCTCTTTGACAACTGGTCCACGTCCTGGTTGAGCGCCATTTTGGATAACGCGCACACGGATATTATACCCGCCACCGCCGCTACCGTCGCCGGGTCTCTCCAATACTTTTCCCCTGCTGCTGCTGCTGCTGCTGTTGCTTCAACCGTTTGCCGTTGGTCCCGCGATATTCTCCAACACACCTCGTGCTTCTTTACAATCACTTCGAGCTTTCCTGTGCACTCTCCAACAATTTTATTCTTCTCTCGTATATATTCCGTAACGGCAGGGTATCTCTCGTGTTTCAACTTCACTACAGGCCTTCCGGAGGCCCTATAAATTCTTCCACTTTGTTCGCGTTTTACTTTGATACTTTCTCGTTTGATAAACTCCGGGGGAATCAGCTAGTTTCTTTCTTCCCCAGTATCTTATTTTCAGTATACGCTGCAGCGTATAACTGAGTGTTTAGTGTATGTAATTTTCGTTGTGCGTGTGTGGCACAGCCAAGGCACTCCCGGGGCACCGCGCGTGTACGTAAGTACGTACCTCACGGCACTCCAGTCTCCTTCTCTCTCTCGGCTCGGCTCGACCCCGACTAGCACAGGCTCTCTCTACCCCCCTTGGTTCCACTCTTGCTTGCTTGTCCCCCCCCCCACTCCTGCCCCCTTTCCCCTCGCCACCCTCCTTTGAAGACCCACGACGTTCGCGGCTATACTCCTCCCCCCTTGAGCACGCGGTCCCTGTATCTCGACTTTCTTACTCCTCCTCGCCCTCTCCTCCTCGTCTTCTTCCTCCTTCTCTTCTTCTTCTTTTCCCTCCACCTTCTCTCTGATCAACGCCGCCTGCGAGACAACAAAACAAGCAGGACAATGCCGCTGCTGCCGCCGTCTTGATCGTCGTCGTTGCTGCTGTTGCTGTTCCTACTGGTGGAGTTGCTGCTGCTGCTGTTTACTACCGACGAAAAATCCTCTTCCCTTCTTACTTTCAAGCTGCAGTTTCTTCAGCTATCTTCTTTCCTCTTACTTTTTCAACGTGGAACAAACACCACTTATCCAAACGTACTATCTCTCTTGTTCACGTTCTCCAGGTAAATCGTTAATACCTTCATCGGTACATCTCACCCCCCCCCCACACATACACACACACACACACACACTAGACTCTCTGGCTTTTTTTCTCGTTCACAGTCGCCGTGATTTACCTGGTACCCCGTTGTACGTTGCACGCAATGGCACCGTGCTTTTGTATACTATAATCTTATACTACAACACCTTGCCTCGTGATTCTGTTCCCGTACACACAAGAGTCCCTTATGTATCGGTGCTATTTATAGTACATGCATATGTGTATGTGTGTGTGCGTGCGTGTATACTGTTGGGCTTATAATACTGCGACATAAAAACAGGTACGTCAGCGCATCCGCTACAACTGCGACTGATCTACCTGTTGGCAGGAAATGATGGACAACCAGCAGCAACGAGGTACGAAAGAGAAATTAATTTTTAATTGTGTGGTTATATATTGCAACCATGTACACGTGTATAATATGTAGAAAAGTTAAGGCACTTTCTTCTCTCTCTCTCTCTCTATCTCTTGTTCTATGTATCGTTCTCCAACTGTCTGGCTGTCGGAGATATTTTGGTCCACCAGAGACGCGCACGCAGACTTCTTCTCCTATCCCTTTCTCTACCTACGCGCATTACAACGTGCATAGAGCGATATGTTTATAGAGCCAGTGATAGGGAATCGACGGTTTTGCCGCACAAGCTCATACACACCCGGTCGTCGTAGGAGGGAAAAGAAAGAACGGGGGAGGGGGGGTCTGATCTCTTGATTTCCGGGTCTTGCACCACAGTCCGAGACTTGCCAAGCCTACGGGAATTTCTCGTCACGAGAGCAAAGAGGGGGGGCCCCCTACGAATACCGTGTCAACCGTGTTTCTTTCCTTGTACAGAGCAAAGGGATCTTTCGGTTATCAGCATTGTCGTTTTCTTCCTTCGTTGTTCTTCTTTTTTTTTTCTAATTTTTTTTTTTTTTTTTTCTTTAATTTCGTTCCTTTTACCCTGCTGATCTCCACCACTGGTGTTTCCCTGCTTCTTTGATTCACTGTAGGTTGATTGTCGTCGACTTTCGGGGATTTGTGTGTATTATAATAATATCACAGTAGCTCCTAGCTGAACCAGACGGGCGGATGCCAAAGGCCGGACATTAAACCACTTCGGAGAACTCGCCTTCGCGAGTGAACGCGAACGATACGGGGCGGGGGGGGGGGGGGGGCGCCTGGAGCAAGAGGGGGCTCTCCCAAAGTGAGCGAGCGAGAGAGCGAGTCTTCTAAACCAATCACACCACTATTCATTCGCGGTTCTCTTTATAATAACCATAATAACGACCATAATAACTAATATATTCATTATATATACATACATATATTCATATGTATAGATATGTAATACTTCGTTTACACTGGCTGTATCTTTCGCAAAACGTTTAAAAAAAATGAATATCGCGATGGTCGAAGACGCACGGTGGGGACCCCGCAAACTTTATATCATCCACCTGACCTGCGTGGGGCCCTGGATGAGCCGAGCCACTCGAGAAAACTTTTAACGACAGCACAAACACCACACGCCGCCCGTCCACGATTTCGTCGCGGGAACGAGGACGGTCACGGGGGGACGGACACTTACGAAGCACTACCGAGCTGCGTCTACACGAACTCGCTCGCGAGCCTCTTTTTCCCTCCTATCCCTTTCTTTCTTTATTCCTTTCTTTCTTTCTTTCATTTGCGACTGCGGTGCTTTGCTAGAGCTCGCCAAGTATCCACCACCGCCGCTCTTTTGCCCCACCGCTAATCCAAGAACGACAGCAACACGGCAATAGGGGAGGGGAGGGGAGGGCGGCAAGGGACGAAGAGGGGCGCCGAGCCCCAACAGTGAGCTTCACTGATGTCGATGTACACTCGTGTGTACGTACGTGCAAATGTGTTTGTTGCAGCTTAGGAGAGTCCGTTGTGCTCTACACGCACGTCGTCGGACCTCCCCCCTGCCCCACCGAGCCAAGGCGCGGCTTTGTATGCGTGTTGGCCTGTTGCTCTTTCTCGACGAGCAACTCGTCTGTGGCGCTCGCGTACGTAGACGCCAGAGATAGAAGAAGAAGAAAACAAAACGAGGGAGAGCGAAAAATCTCAAGTTTATTTAGCCTCTGGTGTGAGTGTGTGTGTGTGTGTGTGTGTGTGTGTGTGTGTGTGTGTGTGTGTGTGTGTGGGTGTGTGTGTATGCTCAAGCAGTGACTTATGTCCGTCGATGTATAACTGATTCTGTGGAATCTTTTTCGTTAACGTTATTTCGAGCGTGAGTTCGGAAAAATAACGGAAGTTTGAGGGGAAAAAAGCGCAACCTGGTGGTCACAAGAAGTTTACGCAAAATGGACGTTCAAAATATATGGCTTTAGCATCGCGAAGCATCCTGGGAAAGGCGCCAAAAATACACCAATTAAATTCAAATAAATCTATAATCATATGAGATGAAAAATGAAAAGTTGGACAGGGACAGAATTGGGACAATTAAGCGATATAAGTGGCGTGTCAAGTGACAGCCTTACCGCGCATGGGTTTTAGAAAAAAAATATCATATCCGCGTAGTTGCAAAATAATATCTATAATTGCCGTTTTTTTTTTTAATAGATTCTTTGTTTTTTATTTGAGGAAAATACAAGGCCTTGGAGGTGTTACTCATACAGCCTTTGATTCTCGGTTGTCTCATTTTTGTTGTGACATTTGACGGATATTCTGTTGCAACTTTATAGACTTGAATCTAATCTTTTTTCGCATAGGATATTACTTCAAAATTATCCACCGGCACACTTTTTTAAAAATATATATCTTCTGATCAATGAAAAATGTCACTCGACTTTTCAATCAAATAAATCTTTGACCTGAAATTTTGCACTCCAATATACACATATAGATATAAGTTGCTTCGATGCCATATATATACAGAATTCCATTAGTGTAACTTTGTTTTAACATGGTACTTCTTTACGATCTCGCTCATTCAAAAGTCTTTTTTAAAAAAATCGTTACCATATGATTTCGACAATAAATTATATTCTTTCTATTGGTCTTATATACATGTACTCATATTACATCTTATTGTCTTTCCACATATGCTCTTGACGTTATCGTATACATATATTGTTCACCGTAAATTATGTTCGAATATGATTAACCTTCAAATCAAAAATAAATGGTTTAAGATGAAATGACACGAGTGACACACACGGAACAGCTGATCTCAGTCGGTAAAAAATCTGTTTCTCGATTTCTCGTAAGGGCAAAAATGAAACTCTTCTTTTTTTTCCAAAATATCAGTCGTTATGGACAAAATAAGGGAACGACAGATTCAACTTATCTCTCTCTCGCACTCATGGCGGCCCGTTCGTGTGTCATTTCACTTAAGGAGGTTGGTCACCTAACGCATAATGATAAGAATTGGTTCAAATTTATCGAAGATACTCGCGAATAGGTATAATGACTCTCTGCAAAATTTCAAGTCATTCCTCTGCATAGTTTCCCTGTAATTAATTGTTGAAGTTGTACTCTTGTACATGAGCGACCATAGCTAAATCGTACGTATCTCATGAAATACTTCATAACAACGTTAAAAAAAGATAAGAAGTTAATGAAAATGGATCGAGATAATCATCACATCTTTGGGAAGAAGTTCGCAAAGAGCGAAATGCTTCATGTACATAGTTATTATGAAATTCTAAAAAATAAAACAACTTTCGTTGTATTACAATGTTCGCTCGGGAACTTGCGACTCGGACCTCTCTTTCGCACGCTGCCCGCCCGGTAACCCGCGCACAAGCGGCCGTTCCCCGATTTTCCCTTCCCGCACGGCGGCGACCACCCTCCTTAAGCGGTCACAACACCCGTAATGACGAACCACGATGGATCCGCTTTTTATTTTTAAAATGAACCCGCGACTCTCGCAATTTTTCTTTCGCTAAACATGCCAACATGCATGCGTTTATCTTCCTCGTCGTCACAATCCGGTAAATGTAAATATTACATAGTTTCGATCAGCTGAGATTTAGCCGGTGTACGTATGACGTTACGAGAACGCAGTATTTTGGATCAGCTGATAAGGTTATCATGAATGACAAATATATCCCACCCCGTATGATTTCCCCATTCATGTCTGACAAACTTCGTTGAGTACGCGCCATTACGTTTACGTGAATTTTCAACGTGTTCGAACGATGCCTTTGCGAACGCTCTCTTGCAACGTTTTATCAAAACTCGATAGGCACACACGACGGGGAAACGAATGAAACACTTTCGCCATCTACAATGACCGACGGTCGGATGTTTTCAATATTTGTTAGTTGTGTGGTTAAAATTTAATTTATCAACGAATTTATTATAAAGAAAAGGAAAAAAAAAAATATGTTAGCCCACAGTTCGTTTGACGCAGTGACTATTATTTTATAAACGGCAATGATACAGGCACGTTTTTTTCGCGTTTGAGTTGGTTGATTAACATATAAACTGAATGTGTTTCAACTCGAGGAACAAGAAGAGCCTGACACAGAAACGAAGATGTCTTCTAAAAGGTAGATTCGATTGTTTTTACTTTTTTGATGATTCTCCGATGGTCCGACTATATATATATGTATATATACATATATATATATATTTCTAAATTCGATCGTTGAATTTCTCGTACTTCAGGGAAATTTATTTCTGACAAGATATTCCCGTTTCCTCGATTCCTTCATTCAATGTCAATTTTCGACAATAATTTTATTGTTAATACGCTCCGAGCGTCCGATACGACAAGGTTAAAATATCAGTTTTCCACAGCTTTGGACTTCCTCCCCAGCGATGAACCAAAAAATAGACTAAAAATAGATTTCGACATTTTACTCTCGAGCCAACGAATCCCTATCCTAATACTCCTATGATAGAATAAAGCTACTGACTTTTCGTTTTGGCTTGCGACCGATCCGAGTACCTTTGAAAATAATGAAAAAAAAAAATTCGTAGTCGAATGAATGACGCCTATTCCATGCTTGTTTACAGTGAGTTGAAGAAATTGTCCGAAGAGAGCTTGACGAGGCAGCCGGAGGAAGTATTTGATATTATTTGCAAGTTAGGCGAGGGGTAAGGACAAGGGATTTTCTTTGTTTTATCAAATATACGACGATACTTACAAATTTTGCTGCAAATTTGCTTTTCTTGCTATTTAGATCTTATGGATCTGTATACAAGGCTTTGCACAAGGAGAGCGGCCAGGTACTCGCTATTAAGCAAGTACCGGTCGACACCGATCTTCAAGAAATCATCAAAGAAATTTCTATTATGCAACAGTGCGATTCTCCCTATGTCGTCAAGTACTACGGGAGCTACTTCAAGAACACCGATCTCTGGGTAACTGATCGAAAATTTAAAAACAACAAAAAAAAAACCAAATACTTTGCATCGATTCGAAATACTTTAGGGGAATGCAGGCGCACGGCGGGGCACTTTTTTTTTCCAAGCCGCTCGTAATCTTATCAAGGTAGTTCTTGCGCGACCCGTGGCGGGTAACAAGCGGAAACGTCGGCGCACGGCGAGCGGAGCACGCATGAAACAAAAAAGAGTCGGATCATTCGCGCGCCATACCCGTGAATAGCGGGCAACTTTGACTAATTATTTCCGAAAAACTAAACGATAGATTATTCTAAAACTTTCCTAGAATATCCGGATTGTACTTGTTTACTGATTTGCGGAGTTTCGTTAAAATCTTAAATATCGTTTGAAAATCGCGGGACAAAGCGGGGCATTGTCGTGCGTTCAACATGGATGATACATGTAAAATTTGCTGATTTCAAAAGTAAATATCTCAAATATAAAGCGTCAAATCTCCTTGAAATTTAACACGTGTTCGGATAACATTATAATTAATATGTGTAAAAAGTTTCAAAAAAATGTTAAAAAGGAGCTACCTCGAGGTATATACCTTAAGGGGTTAGGTACACTTGCGAGGCCGAAAAAAAACGCTTTTTTTGAGATTTTTTTTTTTTTTTGACAGTTTTCATTATTCATTGATAAATATTTACCAGTTCAAAAGATACACATCACAAGAAGTTACAGTAATTTTTTCATGTCAAAAGAGTGATAAGCAGCCGAGTTACAGCCAATCTCCCAGAGGCCCAAAAAACAAATGTTGTTTCGCGGTGCGTAACGTAACTCATGACTGGATCATCTGAAGCAAACTAAATCGTTGGAATTAGTTAAAAATAATATTTTCTTGTACTTGACCGCGAGATTTTATCAAAATTTAATTTTTTGACAAAATGGCGGATGTTCAAAGTAAAAAATGTTTTGTTTTTTTTCACTAAAAAAAATCGTTGATTTTTCGGTTGTATAAAAAAATAAAGCGAAAATTCAAAATGTTTCACGGTCAAGTACAAGAGAATATTGTTTTTAATTAATTCTACTAAGAATAATGTTTTTAACTAATTAAATTTATATAAAAATTATATTGCACCTGGAAGATGCTCGTTTGTAAAATTGCAAGACTCGAATCGCTCTAAATTCTTAATCTAAATTCACAAATAACACGAATATGAGGAAAAATTTTACGCTTGCTCTCGGATGTAGAACTTTCCGCTGAGCGCTGTAAAATTGAATATTTTTTTTTTTTTTTTTTTTTTTTTTTTTAAGATCGTCATGGAATACTGTGGCGCCGGATCGGTCAGCGATATCATGAGGTTACGAAAGAAGACGTTACAGGAGGACGAGATAGCGACGATATTGTGCGATACCCTGAAAGGCCTCGAGTATCTTCATTTAAGAAGAAAAATACACAGGGACATAAAAGCTGGCAATATATTGTTGAATAATGAGGGTCACGCGAAATTGGCGGATTTCGGAGTCGCGGGACAACTTACGGTAACGTTCGAATAAAATTCAATCTATCCCTATTACTCGAATACTTTCTGCAAAAGCTTACTTATGACTGCGATCGTTTGAAAAAAAAAAAAAAAAAACCCTATTCGGAAACGAAAAAAGAATATAAAAAAAAAAAGAAACGCCAGAAAAATTAATTTCTGGAATTTAAACTCGCAGGATACGATGGCTAAACGAAACACGGTTATCGGCACGCCGTTCTGGATGGCGCCGGAAGTTATTCAAGAAATTGGTTACGACTGCGTGGCCGATATATGGTCGCTTGGTATTACGGCATTGGAAATGGCCGAGGGTAAACCACCGTACGGTGATATACATCCGATGAGAGCGATATTCATGATACCCACGAAACCACCGCCGAGCTTTCGAGAACCCGATCAATGGAGTTCCGAATTCATTGATTTCGTTAGCGGTTGCCTGGTAAAGAATCCCGAGGAGAGGGCAACAGCTACGGAGCTCCTCAATCACGAATTTATAGGTATATTTAACAATTAAAAACAACAACAACAAAAATTATATAATTATTATTTTATTTATATTATTGAGAATCTGGCTGCGTATCGTAAAATTCGTATCTTGCATTTTCTCTTTTTTTTTTTTTTTCTTTCTTTTCGTTCCAAGGCGCCGCCAAACAACCGAATATCCTCAGTATGATGATCGCCGAAGCCCACGAAATACGAGAAAAACAAAGCTCCCACCGTGCTCACGTGATCAATAACGTAGCCATAAAGGGACAAACGAATGCCGACGATTCGGTGAGTCGATCCAACATTTTTCTCCAAGTAATCCAGTCAAAAATATCCCTCATTGTTATCCAAGCCCCGATTGTCATCCTAAAAATATTAAATTCGAGCTATCACGTTTTTTTTTTTTTTGCAAAGAGGATCGTATTTGTATCTTGAAAGAAAATAAAAGAAAAAAAAAAAAAGAAAAAAGAAAAATTTGTACTCTTTCGGAGGATCGCGAAAAAGTTTCGTGGATAAAAAAGAAAAACCAATCTCTAAATAACGTACGCAAACAAGGTGTCCAGTGGTCCTGGAAGTCCTTGAGGTCCTGGAAATGTTCTTGAATTTTGCTTGTCCTTAAAAAGTCCTGGAAATATCCTTGAATTTTGCTTATGTCCTGGAAATATTCTATTTTATTTTTAAGATTTTCTGCGAATGTGATATATTTATTTGTATTAACTGAGTAACTGTTTTTAAAATGCAAAGCATGAATCTCTCGATTTGCCTGATCCAAGAAACCGATAAGGGGGTGAGCACGGGGAATGTGACAAAATTGTCGATTGAAATTTTGAATTATTTGCAGGATGAGGATGACTGCAGCGGTACGATGAAACCTTTGCCGGAAGATTCGGGAACATTGGTACCGAGTCACGATCTACCGGACACGGGGACACTCGTTTCGGCTATTCTGGATCTCGGCACGATGGTTATAAACAGCGACACCGACACCGAGGCTACGATGAAGAGTAAGCAATAATGTCCCCTTTGCTTTACTTTAACAAAAAAAATTCATTAATAAAAATAAAATAATAAAAAAAATCATTAATAAAAAATTTCATTAATCATCCATGTTTACTCTTTGCTTCATAATACAAAAGATTTTAATTTTTCATTCTATTGAAAAAAAAAATATATATATATATATATATCTCAAAACTCAAAATCTCATAAACTTGCTCCTTTTATGTATATTTGTATTTATTTGCAAAATTCACGGGCAACGGAAAAATTTAGTTCAATTTCGATCGGAATTAGTTTTTTTTTTTTTTTTTTTTTTTTTTTCATGCAATATAACTTTACCACAGGGCACAATACCGGCTCCGTAGAGTCTGGAAAAAAGTATCGGCCGCTGTTTCTCGATCATTTCGACAAGAAAGAGGCACCGGATATTGTCAAGGTGAGAATTCTATTCATATTCAATCGAATAAACGTGAGTTGTCGAAATTTTTGAAAAAAAAAAAAAAAAACATTTCAACTCGTTACAGAGAACTTGCATTATTTTCAGCTTTTACATTATTTAAAAGATATATCTTTTAAATAATTTTATGTATATATATATATTCAGAAATATAATTTGCATAGGTTTTTTTTCCAGTTACTCATAATTATTTAATTAATTGTATATCAGCTTGAAAATTGAGTTGCATTTCAAACGTATGTAACGTGACAGTGACGTCACACCCCCCCCCCCGGGCAGCAGCGCCTCTAGCGGTAGAATTAAGAAATTCGAGCAGCTGATCCATTCCTAACCCCAAAAATCTTCGTAATTCGTAAATATGTAGTCTTAAATAAGGCTCAAACATGACTAATGTACCTTAACAATCGAAGAAAGTATACAAATATTGTTTTGAACCATGTTGCAAAAATACAATTGTATCAGCATCAGAAAACGAGTTTATTTGCGTTAGGAACATCTCTAAATCTGTTCTTGGCAAATTTGCAGATGTCGCTTTCATGTATCCGTGATTCATTTTTTTCTTTTTTTGCAGCGTATATTACACACACACTCGTGAACTAATTGATTTACTTTCGCGAATTTTTTTTCGCCGACGGATAAAGTTATCCGACGGATATCCTACCCTTTTGCTTTGGGTTATCCGGCGGATAACAATATCCGGAAGATAACTCCGGGTGAAGAGAAAAAACCGGGCATAATCTTACCCAAGTACCGAGGGGGGGTGTTGTGACGTCACTCGGCCCACAGAGCGCGTAAATTTCTTACAATTTTTACATCTTAAGATATATTAATTTACTTTCTTAAAGAAATCAATGCAGTGTTTATTGACTTCAGAAAATATTCAACTATGACAGAATGATAAAAAAAAAAAAGGTGAAAATCGTTTACATGCAAGTTCTCTATTCCGCAAGATCGACAAAGGCATCCTCTATAAAGACAGCCAAAATTGAAAAAAAAAAAAAAAAAAAAACAATGTGGCGAGAATTTGAAAATTTACCAATTTTAAATATCATCGATAAAATTCAAAACGTAACATGACATGACCCATTGTGTTTCATTTCTGTGTGATACTTTTTCGAGCCCAATTGAATATACCTCATTTGAGATTTTTTTTTTTTACTCTGATTTAAACAAAATTATCCTCTTTCTCGGGGGGGGGGGGGTTATTTCCGATCGTTACATTTTCACACGATATTTCAAAGTTCCCGCTACGGATTTTTTCGATTATGGTATCCGGTGACCATGAAATAATTTGTAAAATTATTATTATCAATGATTTCTTGAATAACGATATATGACAACTCGTCGGCAGATCGGATTGCAGGGAAACGGTCAAGTAATTTCGGGACGCAATGCCGAATCCGAGAATCAATTGGACCTGCAAAATCCCACGGAATCGCAGAGGTTTCAGAGTCATTTGCAGCTTCAGCTGAACCAAATTTCACATCCGGTACAAGAACCGCAGCACAACAATATATCCAAGTTCCAGAATGCATTCAGCGAGCGCGACTTTGATTTCGTGAGTATATAATATACATTGAAGGAAAATAAATCGAAATAAAGTTGATGAAAAATTCAGCTCATTGTCGAATATCTCAAGATTGCGTGAACATATTGAGATAAAACAATAAACATTCGGAAGAGAAAACGGATTCGTTGGTCTCGGTGGAAGTTTTTTTTTTTTTATTTTTTATTTATTATTAATCGTCGCGTTTTGACGCCACGGCGACCGATAAGATCTGAGAAAATGAAATTTTTTCGCACTTTGGCGTACAAGAGAAGTACGATTATGCCGTTTTGATATCTTTCAAAATTTTATAATTACTTGGCGTAATTATTTCACATTATAACTATACGCGAATGAATTCTCGTTGTTTTTCTGCTGTTTTTTCTTTAATTTTCGGGAAAAAAAAACACACACAAAAATTAATATTATTTCACAGCTAAAGTTTTTATCGTACGAGGAACTGCAGCAACGTATGGCAAGCCTGGACGCCGAGATGGAGCGTGAAATCGACGAGTTGCGAAGAAGGTATCAAACGAAGAGACAACCGATACTCGATGCAATGGACACCAAGAGAAAACGTCAGCAAAACTTTTAACGGTTTGATACGGATTTTCGTTTTCTCTTTTAATTTTTTTTTTTTTTTTTTAAATTTTTTTTATAATTTTTTTTATGCGCGCGCAAACCACGAGTGTGATAGCCGAAGGGTGTACAGTTGTATAAATTCGATAGACTTTATTCATTAAACTATATGCCAAGTTTCATGGAAAGGAGGAAGAGTTGAAAAAAAAAAAAAATTCGTCGAAAAAACGTTTACAATTATAATGATCAGTCGATCGTACGCATTTTTTTTTTGTTTTTTTTTTGTTTTTTTTTTTTTTAATTTTTTCAACACTCATCGTTTTTACGGCAATCCCGAGATAAAATTATAATGATCCCCGAATGATAGGAATTTTTAACGGAACTCCGAAGCGCTAATCCACATACATTGTGCTTTGTGAGATAGCCGATCAAGCGTTTCCGGGTGACGTTAAAATTTCGATATTTTCACGATATTATTGACACTGTAATTATTGTAATTTTTATTAATCATCGGATTTTATATTTCATGACAAAACTCAAATTCTATTTTACAAATTTTTTCCGTTTTTATTAAAAAAAAAAACAAAAAATCGTCAATGTCACACTGGGGAGGGGTCGAAGGACTTTGATAAAGCTCTCAAATAAATTATAACGCAGGATCATAATTATATCTCGGATTACGTAGTAACGCTTTCTGCTCGTCTTCTTTCCATGAACCCGAAAAAAAAAAAAGAAAAAAGGGAGAGAGAGAGAGCTTGTAGCGAAAATTAGCCTGGAGCCTCACGTCATTAATGTAAATTATTTTTTGCATGATTCGCAATAGGGAAGGAAGAACTAAAATTATACTCATTTTTTTTTTTTTTTTTCTTTTTGTAACATCCAATGTAGTTATTGTTGATCATGATATTCTTATAATATTTGAATGGAGAGAAGGCCTAGGGGATTTAGATAATAAAGACAGAGAATGGTGGACAAAAAAAAAATTACGTTGGATCATCATCCGGGGAAAAGGAAGCGAGTTCATATCGATTTAAAATTAAAAAAAAAAAAATTGTTGCTACATTTTTCATTATTATTGTGATTACGAATTTTTTTCTATTTTTTTTTTTTTTTTTTTCATCATCGCTACGTGCTAGTCACTCGAAAAGCCATCATTCTCCGTTTATCATTCATAAATAGCTTTATCGGGCGTGAAAATATTTTTCCTCGTGCGCGTCTTCCCCGTACTTCGTGCATCGGATTCGCGTTTTCGGTGATCGGGTATACGAAATAAACGGGCGTTACGACCGTAATCCGAAGATACAGGTAAAATTTCGAAAAAAATTTCCCATCTAACGACATTTTCGTTTGTTTTTTTTTTTTTTTTCCTAAAGTTTGGAATAATTTATTTTCAGTTGAAATTTTTTAAATGGTTCCGTGTAATGTGATTGCCGAAAATTGCATTGAAATTGTCACAATTGTTGCAAAAAAACGTTCAAATCGAAAAAAAAAAAAACAAAAACAAAAACAAAACAAAATTTAACCAACTTTTAGCCGATGATTTTTGTTTTTTCGTTTTTTTTTTTTCGTGTCAGGAATTATCGTTGGTTTTTTTGTTTTTTTTACAAGGAAAGGAAAAAATCTTCGAAATTTCATTAAAATCAATTCGCGAAGGTTCACCGAGAGTCGTCGAGCAACAACAAAAGTGTGAGCCTCAATTGTTTTTTGCTCGACTTAAAATATATTTACTGCCATATTCGCTTGTTTATTTATTTTTTTAATTTTTTTTTTGTTTCCTTTTTTCATCGTGCCGCTCAAATCACCGGATGATGTTTCGTTTTTTGTTTTTTGTTTGTTTTTTTTAATTCCGTTCGTTCGACTGGCGAAATTGACTCTCGCGATGATGAATTTATAACATTAAGCTCGTATAAAGGATAGCTAGCGTAGCAATTATACATATAAGGTCGTTATTGATCGTTCATTTTTCTTTTTTTTATATATTTTTGTTTTATTTTTGAATCGAGGCTGTACTTTGAGTACAGTGATGGGGTTTTTTTTTTTCTTCGTTTTCCTTCGTAGCTTAAGTCTTCCTCGTTAGTCCCTTTTTTTTCGAATCATCTCTGCACTATTATGCTCGGATTATCATATCGCGTGGATATATCGCTTTTCGGTCGCATGGGGGGTTTTTTTTTTCCTTCTCTCGTTCAATATTATTTTGCCGATTGCGATCGTCAAAAGAATTGACGAATTTGTGAGAATTTGTTTACCTAGCGCCATGATACGATTAATTATATGCAATTTCAAGCTCTCAAAATACAATTTCCCACCGTGGGTATAAATATATCAGAGTTTGGGTGGAATTTAACATCGAATTGACAATTTCGTAACCCTCGAGTACCGGTATTTGGTCTAGAATTGTTTTCATATCTTAAAAAGAAAAAAATCTCAATTGCTAGAATTAAATTTTTGAATTTTCGACCTTTTGTTTCTTTCAATTTTTTTTTTTTTTTAAATAATTAAAAGTCGTGGAGGAAATCCGAGTGGTTGAGAGGATTCACGAACCTGTCCATTTGACCTGATATATCCCATAAATGTATGCGCAAAGTATACATGCAATTTCTCGTTGACGTTTGGCTGATCTTGCGTACAGCAATGATGGAATTATACTCAAAGAAACCTACATATATAGCCAGAACTGACATATAATATTTACGTTTATTTAACGAATAGTTCGTACCAGAATCAACAACAATATTTTTGATATAGAAATTATGCGCTCCGACAGCCATACCGAGATCTGACTTGAAAAGAGAAAGAGGGAGGGAGAGAGAGAGAAACAAACGAACAAAACAATTATTTATTGCCGGGTTTCTTGCGACGAAACTGGAGCGAAAAATTTACCTCGACAAAATTAGAACAATACAACACCAATGTGATTTTAATCCTCAAATGTGCGTGAAACTCATATTAATTTTTACAGTATATGCATACGAATAAAAATTCATTTGAATTGAACGCTGATCGATGGAATTTTTTTTTTTTTTTTTTTCGAAAGATGTAAGAAAAAACATTTAAAAAACAAAAAAATTATGCCATAATTCGTTAAATTTCTTCCATATTATGTATCTTTAGTTCGTCGATCTTTCGAGCAAAGATCGGTAGTACTCATTGTGTAAATATATCGACACGTTATTTCTTTGAGCCTTCTTACAATGGCCCTTTTAATTCGATAATCTTTTTGTTTTTGTCTTTTTAATTTAAATCTCATTAAAATGTCTACAGTAAAAGAAAGAAAATTAAAAAAAAATAAAACACAATTATTTATTTGTACGAACGTATAAATTTATTGATTTCTCGTCATTACACGGGCACGATTCGACAACGTAATATGTTAAATATGTATATTACACGATGGTTTAGTTAAATTAACGAATTAATCATTTTTTTAGAGTATACACGTGTACATGAGGCACTGCCACACCAACTGAACAAACTTTGTTCCTCATCCTCGACAATTTCGTTCGTTATTTTTTTTTTTTTGCATAGTTGCACGAACAAACGAAAAAAAATACAATTTTCTTGTTTTTTCATTTCGTTTTCTTTTTCGAAATAATGTTTAATTTTAAGCTTTCTAAAAGTTCATTTTCTTTTTATTTCACAAAAATCCTCTGTCAAAAAAAAACACAAGCATCTCGAGCCGTAATTCAAAGTGGAGAATTCGTTTTGCCTCTATTTTTTTCTCTTTCGGATTTTCATATTTTTGGAAAATTTCTCTTTGAACTCAAGATTTTCCAATGCCCGGGGGCCTGATCACTTTCCGATATTTTTTCCGCTTGATTCAATTTTACGGTATTTTCCCAAAATTTACATTTGGAATTTTTTAAATTCGACGATGTAAAATATATATAATGATAAAAGATAAATAAAAGAGGGAAAAAAAACTATGAGAAAAAATCTACTCGAAAACATGAGAAAAAAAATGATTCTCCATAAACATGGCTTAAAATATTTTTCATTCGAAGGACAGAATTTGCGTGCACCTTCCGAAAAAAATATTTATATTTTAAAAAAATGATGTTTTTTTTTAGAGTTTAAAAGATTCATAAAAAAAATTTCAAGTTTAAATTATTGGCGCGAAAAATCTGAAAAAAAAACATTGCAAATTTTTTTTTGTCAATTTCAAGAACTGTGTAAAAAAATAATTAACCAAAGACACTTGGCGAGGGTCAAGAAAAAAAAAAAGTCCGTTCATTTGGCGTGAAATGGCTCATTTATATGTATGTAGTATATCAACATTAATTAAAAATTAGAATCTGTAACAAATTCATTTGCGTCGACGGTCTTAGAGCTACTTATCGTTTTCGAAAGCACCGACCGAAAGATAACGTAAGAGAGTATACAGACTAATGGAATAGCGATATACACACAGAAACACAGAGTTGGAAATTTTTCCACAGGCTCAACAGATCTATAAGAAATTAAATTTTCTACCGAGTTTATAAGCCATATGATAGAAAATAATGACGAATAATAAGAATAATGATAATAATTAATAAGGCATAGAGCTGTAAGAAAATCTACGATCAATTCTCGAATCGTCGGCTATAGGTCTTTTTGTTTTTTTTTTTTCTTCGTTTCGCAGATATAACGTTACGATATATGAAATAAAGCACAATCTTCTACAAGGGGCCTTGTATAAAAAAAAAAAAGATAAGTGAAACTTTACCAACCCTGGTAAAAAAATAAAAATAAAATGAAATTAATGAAAAATAATAATAATGCTGTTGTCATTCAATAATCATCTTGAGAAAAAAAAAGAAAAAAAAAACATTCTTCGCGGTTCGACAGACTGACGCATGGCGAATTTAACTCTTATGTGCGCACCGCTGAACAAAAATGTTTTGTTCACACCCAACTTCTCCTACGTTGATGCGCAATCGGGGTACCCGGGTACTCACCTCCAATTTTAATTACTTTTCGAGTTCAGATGTGAATAGAATCATTATAAATCGATTTAAATTGAGGAAACATAATTAAAAAGTAATTAAGCTATATTTTCATTTAAAAGTAGCGTGTAGTTGCCACAAAGAGAGATTGAATGAGGGGATCTCGAGCGCTCCACAGCCAATTATTGGCTTTATCGAGCAGCAGATGTTCCAAATGTTTGTGGACGTATAGACAGCGAGGAATAAATAAATTTTTCATTATATTCACACTATAAATTATTTTATTTGTTTATTTATTAACCAATATTACCCCAACGGAACATTTATTAACATTAACATTGATTTACAGATGAACATATCAAATTTTTCTCTAGTGGGTACCCGGGGTACCCTGGGTGCCCCCTGGGACTAACCTTACTTCAACTTCATTTTTTTATTGCAAAAAAATTTTTTTTTCGGAATATAGCCATGGGAATCTCTTCGCGAAGAGTTAAACTTCCTAGATCCGGAGGCTCAGATCGAAAAAAAAAAAATTTTTCAAGAAATTACAAGCAAAAATGTGATGAGGTGGGTACCCGGGTACCCGGGTGCGCACATAAGGGTTAAAGTAACGATAATCTCCTCCCCCCCATTGACTCGATAAATCTCAATTTTTTTTCTACTATCGAAAACACTCGACTTAATCTCGTATCACCAGAAAATTTTCGTACAAGTTTCCGTTGTACAGCGACAAAACATTTTTGTTCAGCGATCAACAAGGTATGTTGGTATTTGAGTAAAAAAAAAAAATAGAATTCAATCAATGGGAAGTCATGTGAATTTTTCTCGGAGAATTTGGATATTCCGCGATAAAAAGGAGCAAAAATGATGTACGACGAAAGATTCAGCATTTATTCAATCGAGTGATTTTTTTAACTGTCTTATCGAAAGATTAATTTTACGAGAAGAAAATATTTTCATAATAAAAATAGAAAATATAAATGCACATGTATTTTAGGGATTGGCCTTTTTTCGCGATTAAGAATCGTCGCAATTTACGATTCTTCATTTTATTAACAACTTTATATCTGTATATATATATATATATATATAATCATAATTAATTCTCCGTATTGTTTATAATTCGTAAAAAGTTGACCGTTAGTATCACCACTTCGTCAGGCACTAATAAACAGAGTTTATAGTTTACGGATATGCAGTTCGTGCATCGATCTAGAAACATGCATACGCATTTAATTGCTCTGAAAAAAAAAAAAAAATTTATTGTAGACTTGTCGCGGAAACATCGAATCGATAATTTTATAAATTTTATACAAAAAGTATCGAAGCCATCGCGATGAAAATGAGGAAAAAAACGTTATTAAATGTTACGTTACAGTTAAAATGGCCACAAACGGTGCGATGGCCTGAGAAAATCTGGACTGAGTGGGAGTTCAATGAAAAAAAAAAAAAAAAAAAAACGTCTTCGCGAGAAGTTTGTCGAGTTTTCATACTGATCGTGGCGTTTGGACGGTTCAAGTTTTTTTTTTTCCTTTTATTTTTTTTCATTTAGTTAAGTAAAGTAGCACTTTTGGCACAGTAGATATCACGATATTAACGTAAAATAACGAAACGAAGATTTACGTTATTTGGAATATTTTTGTCTTTTTTTTTTTTTTTTCTTCCTTAACTTTATTTTCTCGTTTCTTTTTAATATTTCAAAAACAAATATAATATCTCGTGATATTGAATACGACTCGTGATAATTATAATTTATTATTATTTGTGTCGCGATATCTACAGGTCATCGTCACCTATCATATGAAATGCATTATTTTCCGTAATATCACAGTCGTTTGTACGTCGACGATCCGGCCCGACGGGCATTGATCTATTTTCACTCGAGCTTCTCGTTCTTACGGCGTTAAATCTTTCGGCAAATTTTTTTATAACCGCCTCGGTTTTGGGACTTCTAATCTCATCGTTCTTCGACTTTTCGCAGATATTCCCGTTCGAGGTTGAACCAATTAACAGGCGGCTATGACCATCGCGCATTATGTACGTCCATGATTTTCCCGAGACTTCCTGAAATGAGATTATTTTCAGGCTTTTCGCCAAATGCAGGAAATATCGGATATGAATTTATGAAAAATTTCATTTGCACGTTCCTCAACCATATGAAATTTACTGTGAAATTTTAGATAAGTATATTACACAAAAATTCAGCGATTTATAGAGACTTTTTTTTTTCCTCCCTACTTTCTACACGATAGGGTAGACGTACCAGTTGTGGCCACTGTACCCGTTTGTGGCCACTCTGCGATTTCCCTTGAATTTTTCAAAGTTTCAAGGCTGTGCTGGCACTTCATCGAGCGTAATATTCCCATATTCGAGATGTTTTCGTACGACCATCGATTGCTTTATTGAATATCTGCTAATTTATTTCAACGAAATATGACGCGAAATGTGTCAACGCTGAGCGGTTTGTGTAGTTTTTTTGTGAGAAGTGTTAAGAGATCTCGAGGTGAGAAGACTACGGTTTCTCATTATCCAAAGTCATTCCACCTCATCAAAAATTTATATTTTATCAGTTAAAGCTCATTTTTCAGGTTGTAATCACGAAAAACTGACATATCAGTCAAAATACCTGAAAAATACCCGATGGCAGAAAGTGTTACATTCACAAATGCGATTGTTCTATTTGTGGCCAGCTTATGAGTACAAATAGAGCACACTTATGCCGCTTCGGTAATATATTTATCACGCAAATGAGTGTAACTATTTTTAACTCGAATCTGCCGTCACTGTTTGTCCAATACACCAACATTCGTTTTTAGCGCATCCGTATCCCAATTCAAAGCTTGGTTGCCACAACTGATATGTACTTCGGACGACCAAAAATAGTAAAATTGTGGCCAAAAATGGTGAGAATGACAGCTACAAGATAATTTCCTACTATCTAATTTATCATGATCAGAAAAGGTTTTAAATGTCAACAATTCGATTATGTGTACCTCTTAGGTTTATATCGATCACTTTTTTAGTTCTGAACTTGCAATAATGTGAATAACGTTCGTAAATGAATGTTCGAAAAATGCTTAAAGTTGCCACAACTGGTACACGTCTAGCCTGCTAGAAAGAATTTCCGGAATCACTTTCCCTTTCGAAACATTTCGACATTTAGTCTTGCTCTTATTTCCATGGCACCGTTTCTCTTTTATTTGTTTTTTTTTTTTTTAATATAACAGGAAAGAAGAAAAAAAAATTACGTTCCACAGGCTGAAAGGACTTACCGCAGTTTTATTTCCACCGACATTTTTCATCAATAGCTCGTCGATCATGTCCTGCAAACAGACCGACATGAGGATAGCCTGTTCCGACGAAATTGTGATCCACTGAAGCTGATCTCTCGCCATGAGATATTCAAATGACAATTCCAGACTGTAGTCACTCGTTTCCTCGGATCTTTCGATACCCTGAGAGCAAACGATCGATTTTGTTTTTTGCTTTTTTTTTTTAATTTATAAATTCGTGACGTCGTTTATCTCGCGATTTGTAAAATCATTGAAAAGCTCACATTTTGCAAAGTCGTTATTCGCCAGCAGCGCATTCTCGTGACTTTGAATATCGCCTCGTGTTCCTCGACGTCGTCCACGACGATACGCAAGCTCAGCTCGTTTCTACCAATGGCGACAAGCACCTTCGAGCCAGGCTGCGGATAATCACAGTGGCACGAAACGAAATTAACGTAACCGTAATACTTCAATGTACGCGCGATCTCCAAGAACTGAAATCAAATGAATCACGGTCACGTGGAATCGTCGATTACATTGTTGGCTTGTATAAAATGGCGAATATAGAAAATTGACGATTTGACAATAATCTTTTGGTACAAGGTCCGGGTAATTATGCAGTTTGAGGACTTTTCCGAATTTTCATGATTTTTTTTTTTCCTGATAGGGAAACAACGTTCGAGAGATCATTACAAACAATAATCAGTCGGGGGGGAGCTTGGAAAATTAATGTCTAAGAACTGCCTCGTGCCATTTTTTCGGAATATTTATGAATTTTCCTTATGTCTTAGGAGGAAAATGTTTCCACGTGTATGTGTGGCGTAAACATAATAAATATGGGAATTTTTATTGAAAATAATTATTCTTCGTCAAAAAGTGCACGAGTGATTGACCGTGAAATATTGAAAGCGCTCTGTCTGCAGACAATTAGGAGTATGAAAGAAATTTTTTTTTCAATCATCGGGGCGCATAATGTAGAGTAAGTAAAAATAATGAGGACGTATTTTTTATTTTTCGTTAATAATTACAGATGCACATGTTATAGGCAATTTAATTTCACGGATTTTTATATATATATAGATATAGCGTAACATGTGTGACGTCATAATGTTATATTTTTTCAATTTGACATATTAACGGCAATTTTGATTCAAATAAAAATAATAAAAAATACGTACTAAATATTTTTTCCTAAACTACCAGATTTTGAAATAAAAAAAATTTCATTTATACTCCCAATTACCCAAGGTCGATAAAGGATGTGAAAAAAGAAGAAAGTAAAACGTTTCAATGTCACGGGATCTTCTTGACAGTATAATAACGTCTCATTTTCATCGATAAGCCACGATTTTTTTTCTTGTCAGTGAGATTTTCAACTGCCAGAAATATCATAATACCTCTCGCTTTTCACCACGATTCTGTGCTTCGTGAAGTCGATTTTTCAAACCATCCTTCACCGGTATGCAGCCCCTCTCGATTTCCGACAATGTCTGAGCGTAAAGCAACTCCAGGGCTATAGGATCGCGCATCAGTTCCACGTCGTGTCCCGTGTCCCAGTATCCTTTGGCCAGCATAACTTTAACGCCGATAGCACCGATATTCGCTTGGGTCATCAAGGGCGATTCGAAATCCTGCAATCTGCGTAAAACTGGAGAAAAAAAAATTCAAAAAAAAAAAAAACAAATTTTTAAAATCGATTTTTCACCGTGAATGAGAAAAATGTGCTTCGGTGGCTCCATTAGAGCCGCGTACAAACCGTTTATGTGACCTTCCTCGCTGACAATCATCGCGAAGAGCGCGAAATAAATGTCGTATTGTTCTCGCAATTTCAGCTGTCTGCAGACTTTCTGCGAGCGATGAAAAAAAAAAAAAAAAAAAACATACAATCGAGTCCCATGAAAATTATCGAAAAATATTTTTCATGCGTAGGAAATATTTTTAAGACTTTTATTCTTCGTCGTCGAAGAACAAGCAAAGCACAGGCTTGTTCGTTAATTCTCGTATGCGCGCTTCTATGTAAATACTTTTATCAAATTGTGAATGAGAATTTATGATGAAAATTTTTTCCATGGAAAACGAATCGAGCGATTGTGTGATTGATCATTGCGATAAAAATTAATTCGAATATCATTCATCGCACCTTGAGGACTGCGTTCGAATTGTCCCCGGTTGAGACTTTAACGGTGATGCCAAGGCCATTCATGAGAAAAACATCGAAATTCTCATTTTCCATGGCTCTTCCACCCGTCTCTTGTTGAGCATTCAATAAAAAACCATTGAGCAATTCCGAATTGTTTATCGATGGATTCTGTCCGATAGTCTGGATGTATCGTTCGAGCGACAGACGACGTTCCTCCTGCTGATTGACGGTGAGGGGAAAAAATTTTTTGGGAGGAAAAGGCGGCAGAGGAACGTCCAACTCCTTGGACAATTGCTCGTGCAGATTGAGCAACTGTTTGTATCTGACGGTACAATGAAACAAGCCATTTATGTGAATGTTGTAGGCCTGGAGAAAGAAAGAAAATTGGTCCGTTTTTTTTTTTTTTTCTTTTTCGAGGATTATTCATTACGGCGAAGTGAAAAAATTTTCCGTCCTCACCAAGTATGGATTACCCGTGGAATCGTCAAATTCCTGTGTATCGGGTATTGAAAAATGCATAACGATATGCTTGGCGCCCGCTCTAACGTGTCAATCAGTTTTTTCACAAATCTCGTATCTGCGTAAGGGAAACAAACGCATTGACGGGCAGCGCAAAGATCCATGAGAATTTTTGAATGTGTATTTTTTTTTTTTTTCTCTAACATGCCGTAACGATATTGATCAATATAAAAGAATGATTAATTATTGATTTGGAAAATTATTTACAATTACATAATTACTCAAATTAATTAATCAATTAATCAGTTAATATTTTTAAATTATTTGAAAAATGATATAAGCACAAGATTTTATGGATATAGGACAAATTTTTCACTGAGATACTTGACTTTGAAAGACATTTAATTATTTCTCATGCACATGCATTTACATTATTATGTAACGAAAGCACGAAAAAAAAATTAAATATCCAGCGGTAATCGACAAAGAGCATTCGGTCGGGATGTTGAAAAAATATGAGATGAAACCCGTCAATTTTGTATCGCGCGAAAAGTTATGAAGAAGGAAAATACGACAGAGTATTTTGGACTTGGGTAAAAATGTTTCAGCGGCGATGATTGGAAAATTTGTATTCAATCGTTTATTGAAGTTTTTTTTTCTTTTTTCACAAAAATAATTCATTGATAAACGATAATAAATATTCTATTTGGTCTGTTTGAATTCTCTCGAATATTCTCTCAGAAGTAAAATATGCTTCTTACATTAATAAGAATGATCTAAGAGCCGGAATCATTGATCAAGGCGGCAGATATTGTATTCAGCGCCTGCATGTCTTCGAGCTATATTTTATCAATTAATATCATATCTAGCTTACATCACATCTAAAAAAAAAGCTTGTTCGAATGAATAAATAATTGAATAAACGAGTAAAGTAACTTGAAAAATAACATCAATCATACTTTGATACTCCCCATTGAGCATTCACTGATTTTACGATAAATTAACGTAGAAAATCGATTTATTCTCAATCGAGAATAAGTTTTGATTGAAGAAAACGTAAAAAAGGTAAATTATGAATGGACGAAGAGACTGAAAGAAATAAATGTTCAATCGAACGTGTGTGTATATAACCTTTGCACGTACGTTTGGCACTAGACCAGCAGACTTCGTATCGCAGCGAACAGTCTCCATGTAACACCATTGACAGATTTTCCGGTTCGATATGTTTTGAAGCTTTCCACTATTTATTTATTTTATTTTTTATTTATTTTTTTGTAACACTAAAGCCCGTTATTTTATCAAGACGATATGGAAACGGTGGGTTGAAACGCGACGAGACGTCAAAGAATTTTTGACAGCTATCGGTTGCCGCAATCGCCTCCAGGAGCGCTCTGCGCTCTCCCATTGAAAACTGACAGAGCTGTATGACGCACTATTTTTTTTTTTTTTATTACAACGTATAAATTCCCAGCCAAAAGTTAGATTCGATGATAGTATTTTTAGTAATACGCTCCTGCAATAGGTTTATAAATTTGGGAAAGAAATAAGCCATATATGCATTGAAGATTTATTTCGAACGACAATAATGACGAAACTTTATATAGTTATCAAAATTGATTTAAAACAAAAAATGCTAAACGAGGGAAAATTTTGCTTGAGAATATGGGAATGTTACAACACACATAATATATAAATGTATATATAAATAAGCATCCGTATGAATGCATACATGGGGACAGCTGTGATGCAACTTCAAACTTTCAGTCTCTGCGGTTCTTCGCGCTCATGCGTCAGTTATTATATATAGTATGAGATTCAATTTTTTTTTACATTTCGAATACTATAATCGGTAAAACCCAGTCATACACATAATATGCCACCCACCCACCCACACACACACACACACACACACACACAAACACACGCGCACACACGGAACCACTGAAAACCAAAGAGAATCCACATGGATGTTGCGCGATGCCTTTTTCACCTTTTTTTTTTTCAAGTATTGCAGGTTTAGTTGTGTATATATTGGCTGACTAATTCTTTATCATTTTAAATTTATGGAAATTATGAAACAAATTTCCATAAATTCGATTGAATTTTTCGATAAATTTGAAATTTAATAGAATCAGAACGGTTTAACCGAATCTCATGAAATTGATCCTTTAATATAATAATAATCTATTTATGTATAATAAAAACAAAATTCAAAATGTTTTGTATTTTTTGCAAAACAAAAAAAGGCTTTTAAAAATCTGAAAAAAAATTGGATACGTCTCTCCTCGATATATGTGAATATATGTATGGCTTCAGGCAATATCAACTGAATTACCAAAATCGAGATTGTAGTGAAATAAAAAAAAGGGTTAATTTAATTGGCTATGTACTTTTCCGTTGTTTATAAAATTGCCAAAATTTTATTCGAATTGATCTCGATGAGATTTATTTTTATTTTTATTTTATACACATACTACATTCTTTTTAAGGATAGCTTGACCAACGATCCTATCTGATGTCTTATCGGAAGCCACATCGAGATAGGAGTCGTTGTAACAATCAACTCAATCACGCGCGGTGTTCGGTCTGTTCAACATCCTCCTTGTGAATTAAAAAATTTGAAAAATTAAAAAAAAAACCCATTTGTTAAAAATACAAATATAATTATGTCGTCGCTACTGAAACTTTTTGCAATTGGACTGTGCATCGAAAATTTACTTTTTCAAAGTGTCATTGGTCAGAGTGAGTACGCTTTTCGAAGTGAATTGAACGTTAGACGATTTTCACATACGTCGAGTATTCGTCATCGATTTTTCATAAGCTCATGTGTTTCGTGGATTCTCACTAATTTTGCAAACGCATTTAAAAAAAGTGTTCGGATGTGTGTGCGTGTGTGTGTGTCACAAAATCGTTGTATGCGCTCGAACGTTCGTAAATTTGAAGCTATCGAGCCGAACATTTTTTACACGAATAGTGTATGGGGTAACAATGATTGGTATTGAATTTTGCAAGAATTCCTCAAGGGGTCAAGTTTCTATAAAATTTTGAAAATTTTCAAAAATGAAGGTATAATCGCTTTGACTTTTGAAAATTTGAAGCTATCGAGCTGAAATTTTTTATACGAATAGTCTATAGGGGACAATGATGATTGGTATTGAATTTGACGAAAATTCCTTAAGGAGCTAAGATTTTATAAAATTTTGAAAATTAAAAAAAAATTGAGGCGTATATTTCACGAAAACAAAATTTCATCGAATGATTAAATATAATTAAATTAAAAAGCGTTCAAATAAAAAACTTGCACATTGCTTCCCAGTCTCGCTTGCTCAAAGCATGCCATAGTCAGAATTGCACGCTTTTTTTCCCGTGCAATCCTGACTAATTTTTATTCGAGCGAAAGTCTGCTCTCATAATTTCGTTTGAACCGACAGAACTTTATTAAATAAATTTTCAACCATCCATACCGGTGGTTTTAATTATAGAATTTATTCTAAAAACAAACGCTTTCGAAATAATTTTCAAAATAAAAATTACAATCCCCCCCCAAAAAAAAACCTTCTCTTTGGCTAATATTCTTTTACAAATCTTAAAAATCCCAGACCAAAATACGAATATTCTGAAAATAGATAAATTATCGATCGGATAAAAAAAATTATGACGATCACACACGATGTACGAATGAACGTGAATCCTCCATAATACATAAAGTTTTAGTCATGCCGATTGATTTTATTAATTTTTATCGCGAAACGAACAGTCACTAGTGATGAGCCGCGATATCAATTGTTCGATAAAGTATATTGCCATCCTGAGGCACATATTACTAGAATAGAATATTATTGTTTCATCGATTATTCGAGTTTTATGAGAATCGACGGAGGGCTTAAGATTTCATAAAGATTAAAAATTTTTTTCAAATTCTTCTAATTACATTGAATTGTCAAAATTAAAAGTTTCATTAACGTCAATTTTTATCCATAAGTGAAAAATTAGGTTGGTCTAAGACGAAAATGAATGAGGATAAAATCGTGCAAATTTCATTCCGAAACTTTTGGGATTCGTTTTGGCATGATGTGTTGTAATTTTTTTTTTAACTGTCGAGTAACAAATTATATAAAATTTTCGGTATCTCGGTGGAATATATATTTTTTTTCATTCAACGTTTTTTCATTAATTCGTATGTAAATTATTAAAATTTGCCATTTGCCAATCATTGCAATTGCCAAAGTCATTCAGATATATGAATTTCATTATTTCCATTAGCCTGCAAATTCCAATGGGAGAACGGTACGGAGCTTGACATCGACAAATTCGGTGTTAATTTGTTAAAAATCAAGGACATTGCAGAACCGGGAAAATTATTGCTGTCGCTGCGTACGACGTACGTTGAAAGTATAACGAACGTTTCCACCGATACGATAAGCAAAGAGCTTTACATACTGCCTACATTGGAGAAGAAAATTCTTGCATTGAATCTTACGGATCATTTCGTGGATTACGAAAAAAACGAGGTTGTTCATCGCAGCATTGTGTTATTTAAAAGCAAATTAAAAAAAAATTATAATGACAATCCAATCTTTCTTAGGAAAATTCCCTTCACGAAATTACTCTCTAAACGTAATATAGATATAAATGTGTGTATCATAAAAATGTTAAGTAATAAAATGAGATATTAATGAATTGTCAATGTTCGTTAACAATTATGATAAACAGATTTTTGTTTTCTCGTCTAGTTTGCCTCGAGTATCAGCGTTTCTGTTATCTTCAAGTGCACAACTGGGACGAAAAAAGTGGTGTGTATTGGTGGCAGAAGAGTAAAAAAAAAAATTCCATCTGCTTCTCCAATCCATTATTTTATTGACAAAAAAAATGTCATCGGACAATAATACCTCTTGTTCATTGAAAAAAAAAAAATGTCAGATCGTAGTCGAATTAATGAAACTGACGTGAGACACACGACGATGGCAAAACTCTGCATTTCATTAGGAAGAAGTTCTCAAAAAAATCTTTTAGATTTCATCCCTCCTGTTTTCCCTTTTAATTTCATCCCTTCTTGCGATCACTTCCAACTGGCACATTTTACTTTACGAAAGAACCTCATCTTTAGGTACTCTGTGCTATCGAATTCTCGAGTAACATTTATTCGTACATATATAGGATTCATTTGAAATTAAATTATTAAAAATAATTACAAATAAATTGAATTAATGCGCGTTATTCTGTTAAACTGATTTGTAATTATTTAATTTCATATAAATCTATATATATGTAATGGAGAAAAAAAAAGCTTGCGAAATTGGGAAAAAAAAATGTTGAAATTTGAATTTTCAGGAATTCATTCAGCCGATCGAGGATACGAATAATCATTGGCCCGTATTCCAAAAAACGCCTTACATTTACAAGCTAACGATGCCATTTCCAAAGGGCATATCACTCACCAATATAGCGCCAATATCCGCGCGTGACATTGACATTTCCAACACGAATATCACATTTCATCTGGATCCAACGGATCCAAATGTCAGTGCTTTTTCGATTTCCTGGTTGTCCATTGATCCGGGCGATCGGAAGCTTCACAATGCGTCTCTCGTTACAAAGACCGCTATTAATTTTTTCGAGAACGTAACTTTTATTCTCTACGCTACGGTAATGATCATAGAAATAAAATAATTTTTTTTTTTCGTGACAATCTTTTCTATTTTTTTTTTTTTACACAATGATAAAAATTCCACAATCGTTTCAAAGTATCAATTTTGTTTTAAAATTTTTGTGTTTTATGCCACAAAAAAATACAAATACCTTACACCCGATTTTACATCTCCAGTAATTTTCATAAATATTATCTTTTTAAAAATTAATGTCAGAATGACGCGGATGAATTATTTATTTTTATTAGTTTGTTTATTTTTTTTTTCTGTTAATTTCGTGATTTCTTCAGGACACGGGAAATCCTCAGAATACCGCGAATACAAGCGTGACGATTCAAGTAGATCGAGAAAATTCAGTTCTCCGATTCGAGAAGTCACTGTACATCGCGGACTTGACGAATCTAAAACCCGAAGATGCAAGTATAAATTTTTTATGTTATTTTCTGTAACGAATTGATTCAGAGATTCTAATTTTATGGGATTTGTAATTTTCCTTTTTTTTCCCCGAAAAATCTTCAAAACTCCGAAATTTTGAAATATCGGGAGATAAAAATTTGCACACAAATAGAGGCATCGTCAAATGACAATTGTTAGTATATTTGGAGGAAAAAAAAAACGATTATATGATTCGGGTTTAATTAAAATGTTTAATTATTGAAAAAAAGACTTAAATTGTCAACTTTCTCAAATTTTGAAGGGGAGTAAATTTTTTAACATTAATGGAATATCATTGAAGGACGATTGCTGATTGAATTTGTTTTTTTGTTTTTTTTGGTTTTTTTTTCGGGAATTCATGAAATCACTTTTATGCAGAACTGGGTATAGTACTTCAAGTACACGGTACTTGCGATGTACTAGAAGTACAGTACTTGAAGTACAAAGTACATTAAGAGTATTTCAAGTATCGTGGTTGAATTTTCAAGTACATGTCATGTACTTTGAATTAAATGCACTTGCAATTAAAATTTCAAATACTTTCCCGTACTTCGAGTACTTTTTCAAGTACCAAGTATGAAGTACTTTTGAATACGTCTTGCTAATGGTTGCATGTACAACGCCTTTGAATATATAATTAAGGATAGTTCTGCGCCATATTTTGGTTAAGATTTTAAGGAATGACCATTCAAAGGCTCAAGCTACGGTAGTTTCGGTGTCATTGTCAATGCATGGCCCCGTTTTTAACAATTTGTGTATTATATTCCGTATTTTTTCTTCTTCAAACCCGAAGCTAAATAAATCTTAATTACAATCATCAATGCTATTTTTTTAAATTATTTCTAATTATTCGTTTAAATATTTCTGTTCAAATCTACCCAACCTGAGTGAATTGCACAATGTGAAAATGTGGATTCTTGATACTTGACGTATTCCAAGTACTTGGTACCTCAAGTACTTCAAATATTTAGTATTTCAAGTACTGAGTACTTGAATTACTTAGTACTTCAAATATTTACGGCACTTTTGGTACTTGAGATACACGAGTACTTCAAGTATTTACAGCTTTTTGTACTTTGTACTTGAAGTAACTTTCAGGTACTTAGCCCAACTCTGCTTTTATGTAAATTTGAATATGTACAGGCGAATGGAAAAATCATTACGTTTAACGAGGGCGTGATCCGTTTGGGAGGTGGTGTGGATAATAAAGTGGCTTACAAGATCCAGGATAATCTTACTGGTAAAAAAAAATTAACTAAATACTCTACTTAAATATACACGGAACTTTGTTTAAACGAGCCTAAAACAAGAGAACGATAATTCTAGAAATTAATTTTAAAAAAATAATAATTAATTTTCTCAGATTACGGTGAGATTTTCGAGGTTATAAATTCGGTTGATTATTCGACGGTGCAGATTCGGCTGAAAGATCCACCGGAAAAATTTTTCCTCGAGAGTTCCGTCTTGCTTAGTCTCACGGTGAGTTTTACAAGCGAGCGAATAAATTATTGAAAATGCATAAAATCATCGAATTTCTTTTTATCGAATTTTCGATTTTGTGTTTACTGATAAATATACAATCTTCCCAATTGCATTGACGTCGAAATATTTATCGAAAAAGAAAATACTTCGAAAAATAATGTAAATTTTCCCTCTCGCGTGAAAATACAAAATGGAAAAGATTTTTCAGTCTTTTCAGCATAAATTTTATCAATTTGAAAATACAATCGGTTGTTATCTGAGACTTTTGATTAAATATTTCGTCGAGTTTAAAGTCAGCGGGATTTTAGGCAATTTTTTTTTATAGGCTGAGAAGACACCAGTCAAAGAGTCAACTGTACTCTACATTTCTCTTTCTGATTCGAGTACGTATTATCTTGCTTTACACAGCTCTGAATAAAAATTTACACTACCTTCATCTTGCAAGAATGCAACAGATGTCAACATTTAATTGGCTCCATTAAGCCACTTATGAGAAATTTTGGATTAGATTTTTTTTTTCTAATTTCGCCTACCATTTTTTATTTACCATTTTGAATTTTGGGATTTGTGACTTCACGTTTGTTCAGGCTCATAAAAAAAAATAAAAAAAAATAAAAACTATCGTGACTGCTCTCAAATTATCGATGACTGTCCCATTGCAGAAAATGGGGTAACCACTTCAAGTAATTGTGACAACATGGAGTACGTAGTGACGATAATAGTACTCGGTATTCTTCTGATAGCTGCAACAGCCGGTCTCGTAGTAATTGTTATCAAGAATCGTAGGTTCGTATTCTCGAAAGAGCTGCGTGCAATCATTCGCGTCGATGTCACGAAAGTGACAGCGTGAAAATTCCGTTAGTGCCTCGTATTTTTGCACATACACTATGAGACACTGACGAAAAATCTCCTCCACTTGTCGCAGCAAACGCGAACCCATGCAGAAAAAAAAAAGAGTATACCATTTTGGAGTAATATTTGGAGAAAGTTATTGAAAGGAAACACTTAGTTTTCGCCCAAAACAGTCGCGCTCCTCTGAAAAATTTACCCAAAGAACAATTATATCAGAAGACAATTCTCCCAAACGACAACTCTACCGGAAAACAAACATTCTTTAAATAACTCCACGAGAAGAATAACTCTGCAATAAAACAGCGGATCAATTAAGATAATAAGAACAATTATATCAGAAGACAATTCTCCCAAACGATAACTCTACCGAAAAACAAACATTCTTTAAATAACTCCACGAGAAGAATAACTCTGCGATAAAACAGCGGATCCCCCGAAAAAAAAAACTCTCCCATGGTAAAACTCTACCCTGAAACAAATCTTTCGGAACATAAACCTCCAGGGACAACTCTACCGAATGATAACTCTACCAGCGAACAATTATTATCGCTTATATTAAAAACTGCTAACGTCTTATGTGCTCCGTACAACCGGAGAGATGTTCTTTTTGGTAGACTTGTCCATCGGGAGAGTTTGCAGCTTCGAAGAGTTGTTCGCCTGGAGAGTTTTTACTCGTTAGAGTTGTCCCGGAAGCTTGTATCCTAGGAGATTCGTTACGGGGTATAGAATTTTACTACAGCTGTTTTATTGTACAGTTGTTATTCGGAAAAAATTACTCCGAAATAGTTGTTTTCTGGTAAAGATGTTCCTCGGGGAAAGTTGCACCGGGAGAGTTATCTCCCGTTAGTGTTTTTCTTCAGGAGAGTTGGGTCCGAGAGAGTTTTAAGCTAGCCTTCAACCATTGAAAATAAAACATACCAAAAAATTTTCAATAGAATTCTTCCGTCAGAATATCTTGGCACTAACGGAGTTTACACCCCTTAAACTCGTTAAATTTATTATCCATTTTTTTTTTTCGTCGAAAGGAACGTCAGGAGCTCATCGATCGGGGAACCGGCGATGAACGGTATTCAGGTCGTTGTCCCGGAAATGAAAGAAGTCACCAGAAAGTAAGAAGCTCGGGAAATTATTTGGGACAATAAATTTCTATGTTGGGACGCAAAATTCTCCGAAATTATCGGTATAATGTAAAAAATCGTCTGAGAAAATTTTCCATGGGTTTTAAGGCAGGCGTCAATATATGGCATTGATTCAGTTTTTTAGGTGGGAGACCCTTCTGACATTTCAAGCTCGAATCGATATATTGTATACTCACAAATTTTTTTTTCACCAAAGTTGGTAAACTTTCATCTCCTCGCACAAAACACAAGTCTGATACTCGCGGTAATAAAAAGGGTACAAAGTTTTTTTTTCTTCTTTTTAATATGCATTCGGGACGTATGACTCGATGTATTTTGGAGCATTTAAATTAACACGTGAAGCTTCCTCGGTGATGAGCCAAATAAAGCAGATTCATTAGAAATCTTTCGCCTAATGGGGCCTTGCACGCGTCGATCATGATTTATCATCATTATTAAATCGAACGGTTGCTTAGCTTCGAAGGCCGAAACCCAAAGTACACGTTCCGTGAATGCTTTTCTTTTTTTTTTTCTATCGTTGATGGATCCTTGCATATAGTCACGCACTGAACGATCGAATACGATAATTATAATCTCGTTGAAACGAAACTATAAAGACTTATTGTCACGTGCTTTAATCGCTATGCATAAAAGTTCTCGAGACCTTTGATGTCTAATGATATTGAGCAATAGAGCATAAGCTTTAATTTTATTCATACTATTCTAGTTATTATAAGTGAATTTCGCTTTTTTATAAGAGAAGCTTCGCAATAGTAAACTTTTATTTTCCCAATTGAGCATTTTGCTGAAATTTTGAGGCAAAAATTTTCACGCTTTAACTTTTAGCTTTTTCAATTACGCTCTAAAAATTCGCGATATTTTTTAGTTTTACGAAAATTACAGTTAAACGCAATTTTATGGTACACAAGAACGAATAAAATGTTTTTTTTTTGTGATTTTTGCCTATCAATCTCACGGAGACAGCAGCTATGAAAATGCCACAAAAATATTTCGATGAAAATTTAAAAAAATCAGGAAAAAGCAGTCAAATTTTTTTCACATATAACTTAGATGGAAGCTTTTTCGTGATTAAATTCTGATTCATTCGTTGATGCGAGCTTGTAATTTTCGTATGGATCATCGGAAAATCCAAATTTTGTTAAAATTTCTTTTCGCGGGTTCGAAGTGATCGTTAAAGCTACAGGCGTGAAGTGAAAAGTCACGAGGAACAATCCAACTATACTTCCGGTCACTATATCGGGTTATCGCACTGCAAATACGAGTATGACATTGTTTTTTTTTTGTTTTCGTCTCGTTTTACAGCGGTGGCGTGAGTCCAAGTGGTTCATTCAGAAAATCCGTGGCGTTCAGCGACACCGTCGGAGATGAGATAAAGATTGCTCGGTTATGAGGCAAATTTCTATATACAATCATTGCAACGAACACTTTTACACAACGATGGAAATGAGATTGATAGGAAAATTCAATTGATCGAATGTTTCCGTTAATTTCTTTCGATCCAACGTTTTAATTCAGAATTATTTCGCGTCAATTGATTTACTCACTGAATCCTCAAATTATCGATAATTGACACGATAATTTCAGGCTATTGCAATGTATTCGGTGATTCTTCGATTATTCGATTTATATCCGACGTTAAGTTTTTAATTTTCGTCGATAGAAATCAATCGAGCTTATTCGATTTGTTATTCAAAACGATGTCTCAAGATTCGATGTGATGGGATAAATAGTAATAGAAGTATGTGAACGAATACGCTGTACACTATCAAAAAAAAAAAAAAAAAATTAAATCCTAAAACAAAAATTTATTGTTGTAGCAGTCATTATTCACAGGATGGAGATTGTGAAAATAAAATGAATTCATGCTGGCGATCCGGAAAGAAAACCGTTTAGATCTACGTGCAATTATATTTTAGATCAAATTTGATCTAAGTAGATCTAAATTTTCGAAAATCGTAAATCTACCTAGATATCCGTTAACAAAGGTAGGTTTACGTACATTCGGGTTCATCTAATAACAATAGTGCATCTAGTAATAATGTTTGAACACCTCTGCTTATTCGATTTCCGATTATCTGCTTAAATCTCAGTAGATTTATTTACATCTGGATAGATATAACGGAGATCCAGGTAGATCAAATTTACATCTGGATAGATATAACGGAGATCCAGGTAGATCAAATTGAGATCTAGGTAAATTCAATCGAGATCTAGGTAGATCCAATCGAGATCTAGGTAGATCTAGTTGAGATCCAGGTAAATCTATTTGAGATTTAGGTAGATCCAGTTGAGATCTCGGTAGATCTAATTGAGATGTAGGTAGATCCAATCGAGATCTAGATAGATCTAGTTGAGATCTATTAGGTAAATCTAAGTGAGATCTAGGTAGATCTAGTCGAGATCTAGGTAGATCAAATTGAGCTGTAGGTAGATCCAATCGAGATCTAGGTAGATCCAATTTATGATCTAGGTAGATCCAATTGGTATCTACGTAGATATAATTGAGATCTAGGTAGATCAAATGGAGATCTAGGTAGATATAATTGAGATCTAGGTAGATCAAATTGAGATCTAGGTAGATCAAATTGAGATCTAGGTAGATCTCATTGAGATCTAGGTAAACGTATGATGTTTTTGGCCATAGAACCGTTGCTTAGCCAGAGGAAAATTTGACAAATTAATTCGCGATTTGTTGTGAATTAAAGGGTTAGGGGTAGTCAGGATTTTAAAAAAAATCGTTTTTTTTGCATTTCCTTAAAGCATGATGCCTCGAAAATATTCTCTGAAAATTTCTAGTACATCTCTGATGAATAGTTTCCGAGATATCCTACAATAACTGAAGGGCTTTATGACCCTCGATGGCAGGTAGGTAAAACTTTAAACCTGTTTTTTTCTCAAAACTATGTGTTCACAGTCGGTGACCACTGTAATACAAAAAACACTCGACGGATTTAAATGAAATTTATACGCTTTATTGTAGGCATAAAAAACTAGTACCTTATCGTAGGATTTTTTTTTTTTCATCGAAACTTCTATTTTTTATAAACAATAAACAAGCGCTTTTTTCCTTAAAAATTCGCACAAGTACATCATAAGAGGCCGCCATTTTTGTTTATTAAAAAACAGCTTCGATCAGGCACGAGATTAAAAATTAAACTAATGATTTTTTTTTGCTTCATTGATTTTAGATGAACCAGTAAAAAGTTATGATAGTCACCGCAAAGCACTACTTTTGTGGGACGGGTTCCAAAAAATATGGCGATAACTTGGTCTAAAATAAATATATATATTTTTTTAATTTTTGTTAAATAAAGTTAAAACATTGTAAAATAACTTTGGATTACTTGTCTTATAAAATACATTAAACTACTGTAAAAAAAAAAATAGTTTAAAATATCAATTTTTTCACGCAGCTAACTATCCCTGACCCCTTCAACGACATGGACCCATCAACCAATGCGAAAACATTGTCAATTTGTTTCCAAAAGAAATAATTCGTTTCAAAGATTCGTGCAAAGCATCTAAAATTATACCGTTGCAATTCAAACGTGTATGACGCTTATTTTTACACAAGATCCATAAGCATCGAGATAACAGACGTGGAAATACTGGAAACGAAACTATAGAGGCGTTGGAGAAATCTAGTTAATTCAATTGGCGTTGCACGAGTAATTCCAGTCGATCGATGCGTGACATAAAAAATCGTACATTTTCCCAACGATCCACTCTCATGTTGAAAAATCCCATATTCGCTGCAGGTTTCGTTGGATTGCGATGTTAAAAAAAAATTATGAGACAGTGATCGTTCCAATAAAAGATAAATATGTTATCAAAGTCGTATAAACACAGATAAACGAGAACAAAAGCCACTGGACGTATTATCTCGTGTACGACAAAACCCGGAAGACGGACAACATCTACAATGAAATTCGGATCACATAACTCGTGAACGAATCTTCATCACGCCTGATGGCCTATTATATGGATTGCGAAACATATCGTGCATGGTTACGGGAGTATTTAAATTCTTTCGTATTCACTTATCGTTGTCGATGCAAATACGGGCGCGACGTGAGGAACAGCCGCATTCCACAACGATACTCCCGATAGAAAAAAAAAGTGATACAGCACAAACGACCTTAAGATCTTTTGCGCGCTAATTATTGTTTCGACGCGAGATTGCACGGTTTGCTGGTTGAACGTGACGTCGTTGTGAGCTAGCGAATATTATCAGAGTACAGCATTAATGAATTCGGAAAGTTGTTCGTTTGTCTCAGGTTACCTTCCATAAGTTCTAGGGTTATAAGATATAAAGTACGAGCTCGTATCACAAGTTGACGATTTCATTCGTCACAAGACCTCACTGCGATTCTACGTGGCATCACGATCACAAGACACGTGACGTCACGATCACAAGACCTTACTGCGATTCTACGTGGCATCGATAAACACCCGCGACTTATGGAAGTTCAGGTCTTTTCTCGGACAGCCCTGAAACTAACCTTATATGGGAGGATATGGATCTAGAACTTTTTTAAAATTATGTGAATCGATGGATGGAAATCTTGATGAGTCAAGGAGCCAAAGGACTTCTCTACCCCGATGACTATTGCCTATTGCCTATGACTATTGCCTACCCCGATGACTCGTCATAGACCCTGTGGTTTGTTTTTATCGTCCGAAGAACTTCTTCCGTCATACCCCAAGAAATCCGTTATACCCAGGCTATCGACTAACTCACTTCAGTCACTAACTCACAGCTGCAGCTGCCAGATAAACTTTTCAATGGACGATACTCAGCGAACAAACGGATGAAGTTGTAGCGGAATAGGTCCCGAAGTGATCGATGGACAAGTGGCAACACAAATGGTTCAACTAACAACATTCTTCACTTCTGTCAATAAAATACGCACTGAGACTACGTGGAGCAATACATGACAGCCTCACAAAAGTGTTGTTTGGCCCAAACAATTCTCAATTCTCATTACAAAAGCCTCTCATCCAGTAGATCATTTTCTTATTTCATTATTTTACTTTCCCTCCGACTGCATTTAAATTTATAGCTAAAAATACTACTGAATATTCTGGCGACTAAAGACATTTAGAGGAAAATGTTTGGCAAAAAGTTTCCTGATAGCGCGAGCCTTATGATAGCTTCTTCCCAAAGAGGTCTGCAGTGCAGAAATTCAAGAAGATCTTTGAATGATATGAGTGTATGGGCGCAGAGGCAGGCTAAGAACAACCCTGTTGAAAAAGACGATTGTTCTTTGGTATGATAAAGATAACGAATATTTTTCGTCGGTAATAATATTCTTCTTTAAAATTTGTCAAAGTATGCGGACGCATCTTGATCCAATGAATATGCCGAAGAGTGTTTAATCGGAAAATTTCGATTGACAGGCTTTAGGAATTTTCGGCACTATAAAGCGAGTGATTTTCCTGATAAACACGTTTCGGAGCATTCAGCATTAGAAAAAAAAAGCTGACACACACACACACACACATCGTGTATAAGCCGGCGACAAACCGTCAGAAGGGACTATACTATAGTATCAAAATTTATAGCCGCCGTTGGTACAGATGTTTCGTAGATGTCGGTTACGGTTACGGCCCTGGCCTGTGTCCCTTCCTCTCTTGTGCTCCAAACGTTTCTTCCTCGATATACGCACTATGCCGCGATCATAAATGGGCGACCTTGTATTGTGGCAAACAGATTTCAGCCAACGTTGTATTACTATTACATAGCCGGCTACACACACACACACACACACACCAGACCAAAACACATACATGCACACACACGAACGCATAATAGATACTCGCGTGTGTAAAATACAGATTGGTGCTGCCAGTTAGGCCAACTATCTCAGAGCACGCAGTATATATACACTCTTTGAGACTACAATGTTTTTTTTTTACTCCGAAATGACACATGCACGAAACGCTTTTCGTAAAGTTTGCGCATATAGTACCCCTCGGTAGATCATTTTTTTTTTTTCGAACTGCACGCGAGTAACCGAGCCAAATGTTACGGTGATTGACATATATCTTGAATCATCGATAACCAAGTCGCGCACACGGAAGATCGCACGAGCCAGCGTACGCGAGTGTTCAGAGGTGACCAATGACTGTGCCGTAAAGTCTCGTTTTACCCCCTACAACCGGTAATTCGAGTGCAATGGTAAGTCGGAGTGGGTATCGTGTACGTGTACTTGTTGCGCGCTATACCCAAACCACCAGTCTTCTCTCCCCCCCCCCCCCCCCGGCCGCCACAGATCTTCCTGTATGCATTATACCCAACGCACTATAGATTCCCTCGTCTTATAAAGCATACCCACGTTAAACCGGGCTTCGCATACCGGCCCGAGACTATACACGTCATCGTGGTTTCTGTTGTCGTCAGTCGCGCCTTCGCTCTTTACAAGCTCTCGATCCATCGTGTACTCCAAAAGAGCACACGAAGGAAAAAAGAAAGCAGCATCGGGACAATTAATCGCGAAATGTATCGCGATCGAATATTCGCGGATATATGTCGTGTAATTGAAAGTCACACGCGGGAGGATACGTGAATTGTCTCAATGCTCGTTTTTACAAGCGAATTACACGCTACTGTGAGTGTCTTTTGTATCCGGTCGTACTGTATATGATCTTCAATGAAGAGAGATCAGAGCTAGTGTGTTGGATAAGTGACAGCGGTATTCGAATAATAGAGAAAGAGTACGATACACGCGAGTTATCGGGTGAGCTGATGATGGTGCGGACACTGGGCCATCAGCGTTTATTATGGTCCAATCTCTGCGTTTAATATCCCTCCCAAAGGACGAACGAGCTTATGCCAATTATAATTTTCATTCAGTCGGATGTTGGTCAATGACTGGCAGATCTTTAGTTAGGATTCATCGCGTGCAGATTGCGCGTTCGCGAGAAAGGAAATCGATATTTAAAACGGTTACGGCCAACCGTTAGGTTATGCGAATATACAGTTATATCGCGCGGTCACACTACTCGGGAAATTTGATCTTGTATATGCTGAAGCGAATCGTGTTGGGATAGAAAGGCGGACAAGTCTCGAAAGAGCCCGTAACTGTGTGTTAATTTTACTACATTTTACTACATTTTACTACATTTTACATTTACATTTACTACATTTTACTACATTTTACTACGCGTTCATTTTTTCGTCTGCTCAGTTCGGCCGATCACTGTGCAACGTGTCCCGTTGGAATGTTTCTCGCACGAGGGATTCGTGAATAAAATACAAAAATTATCCGCGTGTTTACATGAGAGAACCGGTGTCCTGTCTGAGCCCATGCGGCCGCCAAGATCGGCGAGTCCCGACCGCAAGAGCGTACTTTTGCAATATAATAATGTCAATTCAGCGGGGATTTCTCTTCTGGTAGCTTGAGACTTATCGAACTGTGTAGACTTATCGAACTGTGAAAAAAAAACCTCCGCAAATCGAACGTGCGAACACACGCGATCTAGTGGCTAAACTTTCTTTCATAAAGCTTTTGGTTTACTGATCGATAATCGTTGTATGCATTTTTCTAGTCAGAAGCTCCTGAATCGTTGAAAAAATGTTTTTTTTTTCGAAATCCTGTATTTTTTTCCAGATACCCGAGCTAATTTAGAGAAAAAATGTCTCGTGGCAAGATCGCCGTTACTTGGAATTTTCGAGATATAAATTTTTGTTTTTTTTTTGCCCAATAAATGCTCTTGATGCGGATATGTTAATAAAAGCCTGAATCGCATATGCTGTTAATATAATTTTCATGGAAACCTGATCAAAAATTCTAGAAAAAAAAGATCAGAGCTGAGGAAAGTGTTAAAAAACAATTATTTGTATAACATTATTATTTAATGTCGACCGATTTTTTGAATAAAAATAATAATTCGAAGTTTCCATCAGTCGGGACATAGATTATCATAAATGGGGGGTCATCTGCTCGCCCATTGAACGACTTTGATCCGATTAACATTTTTTTAAAATTACGTCTCAGTTTTGAAATTCATATAAATATGAAAGGAGCCTGTAGGCAAATGTTCAAAATTCGCGACATTCTCCTCCAATTTTGAAATGTCCTAATTTTTAATAAACCCCTCAATAATATCCTAAGCATACCTTAATTTGAATTTAAAAAAAATACTTCTAGCTTTGGGTCCCGTGTTATATCGACTCGTTAGATCGACTTTTCACGGTTCTGGAAGAAAAACGCATTGGGACATTCGAAAAGCCTTGTGCCGTGATATAACGAGAGTAAATGTAAAAGTAACAACGACGCGGAAGAAAACGATTCTAGGACATTAGTATATGCGATGACATCGAAAATTTCTTGGTGAACGGGAGTGGCCGAGAGTAATTTGAACGTTGATTCGTTTTATTGACGGTTGAATAGCGTTTTATGAAACTACGACAGTGCAGCTTGGCAGGTGGCTCGATATACCCGCGCGTGGTCGATGGACAGTCGCGGGACGATATTTTTGTGCACATATGTAAGTATATTACGAATATAGATTATTCTGGACTGTCCGAAAAGCGTTGAATTGTTAAAAATTTTTTTAACTGACTTTACTCAAACGGGCTACGCTATTTATTAATTTTTCGCCCCGATACATGTTTAATTGATACGGAATAAGTGAAGATTCATTAAATTTTTTATTTATCATTTAAAAATCTGTATAACAATGGTCGAATTTTAATTTTTTAATGCTCGTTCTGTGTGCCGAAATATTCTTTATAATTTCGATGTAAAATATTTTGGAAAAACGTCGTTTTCCATAGAAAATTAAGTTAGACTTGATCACGAATCGTTGATGTAGCTGTTAATATGTATGATAGCAGAGCATGACAATCTTTCGTTGGATCCTCCTCTCACATAATATATAATGTACCTCGTGACATACCGATTTTCGATTATATACACGAATGAATTTCAGCCCGCGCACCATTATACCGTGAATTGTGTAATATATGATAAGACTTTTACTTTGCGGTGAACCACGTATAAATTTAACTCGTGACCTAGTAGCTTGAATTGTCACTTATCACACTCTCTCTCTCTCTCTCTCTCTCTCTCTCTCAAGAATCATCTTTCGTATCTCGTAATTCCTAAATTTATTAATTTAAAAAAAAAACGCACATAAGGCACTCTCGATGGCCTCCTGAAAAATTTTCCAGTTTGTAATTTGAGAAAACAAAAATTCTGGAATTTCTTTCAAAGTATGCAAACCAATCGCGATTTTGGGAAAAGTATTTTTTGCGAATTCATAGACGATTAAAATTATTCGATTTCACAAAAATACGTGACTTTTAAATTCGGAAATTTATTTATGTGGAATATATGCGAAAAATATATGTGAAATTTAGAAGATTTTGCCTCAAAAAAATATGTGTCACTCAGATGAAGCTTCGTAATATTTTTCTTCGTCAATTTTATATTAATTTTGGTGAAATGTTTTGATCCTCTGGCTATCGATAAACACTTCTCGATGATAAAAAATAAAGATTATTTTTTAATGCGTCAGAACATCAGAGAGAGAGACTGACTCACTTTGTCAACGATCTTTTCTTTTTTTTGTTTTGTTTTTTTTGTTTGCATTTTCCAATTGCAGGTTAACGAGTGACGCACCAGACGGCAGTTGAAGCATCAATGGCTCTTATCAGGCCTGGGGCCTGGGCGTAATTACGAATCTTGAATAAGCGTCGTTGATATCTTTTTTTTTTTTGTATTTTTTTCCACCAAGTCGCGAGTATTCGACGACTTTCTTTTGATATTGCATACCAAAATGGCGATCGCGAAGATCAAAAATTTTATCGACAATGGCCTCAAGAGCGTCGCAACACCTCTCGATCGAACGGCAAATTTGGAGCCGGAAGTCGGTATAAGAATAGTACACTCGCCGAACGAAAAGACTCTGCGCGTTACCGTACTCGGTGCACGACATTTGCCGCAAAATTTTGGATTCACCCGAGTCAATAGTTACGTCGTCAAGGTAAAGAAACATCATATACGTACGACGTTATAATCGCGAGAAATTACGTAAAATGATGTAATATCAAAAATGAAAAAAAAAAAATAATATAAAAAAAATTGTACAAATTAAAACTTGCACATTTGCTTCACCATCATTTATTCTCATTCACGAATCTTCCCCTATAAGTGGCATTCTCAATTTCGGCTTCCTCATACGGGAGAGGATGCCCAAGAATTACGACGACGCGATAGCGAGCTTCAATTTGAAAGTTTTTTTTTTTTTTTAATATTTTTTTCCAACTTTTATTTTTGACAAAATCAAAAAATCGTTTGTCGCCAAATTTAAGACGAGAGACCTATCGATATATTGCTGCATTCGCGTAAAAAAAATTTCACCCCAATAAGGTCAAAGTTTTCTCGAACAACGTACCCGTATACACATTGGATTTTTCGAAAAATTCATAATTTCCCAAAGTTCAAAACGATTTATCGCATCTTACGAAATTCTCAATGACGCTTGATATATTTATCGTCTTTTTTTTTTTTTTACGATCGATCAATACACATTTTTTCGATATAACCGTCGTGAGTCCGTCGTACGTCATGCCTGCTTGCAGCCATAATTAATTCAGTCGTTTATACGTACTACAATATGCTATGTATATATCCACTCTACTTTGCGGCTTGTTCAGGTCGATAATTTGCGTATCTCGAGGCATTGTGTATCTCCCTTAAAATAAAATACAATACGGGAGTATGACAATACGAAAAAAAAAAAAAAACAAACAAAAATCGACGATAAATATTTAATTTACAGATCAAACTTTTTCCGGGCAAGGAAAAATTCGAGACAACGTCGAAGAACGAGTCTTGGCCTCAATGGAACGAAGAATTCACATTTGAATTGCGCAAAGAGACGAAGCAACGTTTCGGCAAGACGAAGGTAAGCGAGGAAGAGATCGGCGCTTCGAGATTCATAATAGCGACATTGTACGCGATACTCGAGGACAAGCCGCTGATTGCGACCGAGAAGAAAGAGGCCGAGAAGGAAAATTCGAAGGTACAAACGACGAGGAACAAGGATGCCAAGAATAAGAGGGAGAGCGCGAGCGGGGAAAATACGGCATCCGGTTCGCAAGAGTCAAAAGCCAACAAGCTGCTGAGCCAATTTTTCGGCAAGGAAAAGCTCGCCGAGCCGATTACGACGGAGAGAAAGAATATGGACACGAGACGGGTCGTTGGGGCAACGACGATACCCCTTGATCCGAAAAATTTCGTCACCAAGCCACCGAGATCCAAGCACACGGACGATGTTTCGACCGGTGATCTTTGGAAGCCATTGAGGGCGATCGCTAGCGGAATTTCCGGTGCCGATGACAGGGTAATTATATATTATGAAATTCTTTTTTTTTTTTTTTTTCGAGACAATTGGTCGCAGGGAACTATACGGGTATTATAATAATGATTCTGATGATTTCTCTCCCTCTCTCTCTCTCTCTCTTTCTCTCTCTCTCTCTCTCTCTCTCTCTCTCTCTCTCTCTCTCTCTCTCTCTCTCTCTCTATGGCAGCGCAAAAGTAAAAAGGGTCAGGTGGAGATGATCCTGACGCAGGAGAAGAGCGAAAAGAAAGACGTGAGCGAGGGTAAACTGGTGCTTAGCCTCTCGCGCCTGAGATGTTCGCTTCAAACGATGCACGAGCATGAGACTCTCAAGGGTCAGCTTTACATTAAAATGTCCGTGGTCGAGGGTGGAAAAGTGACGCATTTTTGGAAGAGCGATCGTTTTCCACCGTCCGTTTCCCTCAAATTCTCACCGGACGAGGCAAGAGTTATCGCCGATAATCCTTACGAGGGTGCCCTGAATGACGTCAGTTTCGTCGTTAAATTCGTCTCGAAAAATAAAATGGGTAAGTATATACACGCAATTGCGTATATATATATATATATACACGCCCGAAATTATATAATTAATCGTTGAACTTTTGTATGTGAGCCTTTTTCCTAAAGTCCTCTCCGACACGAAGGACTTTTGAATTACATGTATAGATGTATATTTTTTTACTTCCTCGCAAAGAAAACTTAGTTTCATGAAAAAAAAAAAAAATCGATTTTATATTGTCAACGTGTTCAAAATGTTCTGAAACATCGAGAAAATACTGATAAAAACACGGATGTATGTGTGTTTGTGTCATAAAATCAGTGTATACGCGCTCTAAAATTCGTAAATTTGAAACTATATATCGAGCCGAAACTTTTTACACGAATAGTCCAAGGGACAATAATGATTAATTTCAAATTTTGCTAGAATCACTTGAGGGCTTTTTAGGTTTCAGAAAATTTTGAATTGTTCTAAAATTGTCTGTACGCATTCTATCTTTTGTAAATTTAAAACTATATCGAGTGGAACATTTAAATGAATAGTCCAGGGGACAAAGATAATCGATATCGAATTTGATTAGAATCACTCGAGGGGTTAAGGTTTTAGAAAATTTTTAAATCCTCTAAAATTTTCCGTACGCGTTCTAACTTTTTAAAATTTGAAGCTATATACTGAGCCGAAACTTTTTACACGAATTGTTTACGGGACAAAGATAATTTATATCGAATTTGGCTAGAATAACGTGAGGGGTTTTTAGGTATATGCGAAATTTTTGAAATTCTCGAAAAAAATGTTTGTACGCGTTCTGACTTTCGTAAATTTGAAAATTCGCCATCTGTAGCGGTTCGACCGCGAACTACATTTAAATACGACAGAATCCTCGTAACATTTGACCATATGCGTTTATCGTGTCCTATATTTTTCTCCGGATGGAAGAAATTTAGTGACACGAGAGTGTCCATCGCGCGTAACGCGAAAAATTTTTTTAGGAAAGAAAACGGAGCTCGGTCATTTCGTGATAGGACCGGAAGCTGGTGTAAATTACGCCGATCAGTGGAAGCAAGCAATGGCGAAACCCGGTCATCCGATCACCAAGTGGCAAGCGTTCGAATGAGCATGCGTCGCAGCGTGAAACGTCGCTTTTGGCCATTTTAATTCCGTCCTCGTCGCAGAGGATTCGCGCCAATTATCGGCTAATCCAAAAGCTTCGCGGACAATTTTTCCCCGTGAATGTATAGAGACACAAAAGACCCTCTGAGGAAAACTGCGCGAAGAACAAAATAGACGAGGAGAGAGAACGCAACCCGAAAAGTTTCTCACGCTCGTTACGCAAAGTGCTCGCATGTATAATTGTTTAATTGATTTATCTTTGTACATGTTTATAAATAGTATTCGAATAACATATACATATATATGGCTCAACCGTCCTTGACGACTCTCGGATGAAGAAAACGTCGAGAATACGATGTTCTTTTTGTCACGTGAATCGCACCTACATATCAACGTAACCGTCCGATGGAAAAAAAAAAAAAAAAAAAAACAAACAAACGAATAATAAATCTGTAAAATAACGACGAGAGGACTTGCTCTGCTTTAATTTTAACCTCATAGTTCGAAATGTTAAAATTTACGAACAACAAATAATGTATTACACTTGAGAGAAGTGATTTAGCGCACGGAAAATATGTCACGCGGAGTATTTCCAGTAAAAGTATGTATAAACAGTTTTACGTTCAACAAAATATTTAATTTTCTCAATAAAACTTTGCTACTTACATTAAAATGATATGCATCAAAATTTTACTGACGCCTGCTGTTACTTACCTCTTACTACGTATATGTATACACGCACGCGGTTAAAAAGAGTTTGGATCTACGTGGATCGAAATTTTTCTAAAATCGTAGATTTATCTAGATCTCAACTAAATTTACTTATATCCCAATTAGATCTACCCAAATCTCCGTTAGATCTACATAAATCTTCTGAGATTTAAGTAGATAAACGGAGATCTAGGTAGATCTACGAATGTCCAAAATTGGGAACTACGTAGATCTAAATTTTCGTAAATATCTAATAGATCTAATAATCTAATAGATCTAATCTAATAGATCTAATCTAATCGATCTAATATAATAGATAGAAATAATCTAATAGATCTAATCTAATAGATAGAAATAATCTAATAGATCTAATAAAATATCTAATAGATAATTCGTAAATACCTAATAGATCTCCATCAGATTTACCTAGATCTCAATTAGATTTATCTACATCTCAATTAGATTTATCTACGCCTCAATTAGATCTACCCAAATCTCCGTTAGATCTACATAAATCTTCTGAGATTTAGGTAGATAAACGGAGATCTAGGTAGATCTACGAATGTCCAAAATTGGAAACTACGTAGATCTAAATTTTCGTAGATCTCCATGGATTTACCTAAAAGATCTCCATTTACCTAGATCTCAAGTAGATTTATCTACATCTCAATTAGATTTATCTACGCCTCAATTAGATCTACCCAGATCTCCGTTAGATTTACATAAATCTTCTGAGATTTAAGTAGATAAACAGTGATCTAGATAGATCAACGAATTTTCAAAGTTTAGATCTACGTATAGACAAAAATTTTAACAGACCTCAATTGGATTTACCATTTATCTATATATTTCGATTAGATCTACTTAGATCTCCGTTAGATCCATATAAATCTTCTGAGATTTAAGTAGATAAACTATGAGACCTAGATAGATCAGCGAATTTTCAAAATTTAGATCTGCGTAGATCCAAATTTTAATAGATCTCAATTGGTTTTACCTAGATCTCTATGAGATTTATCTAGATCTCAATTAGATGTAATAAGCAAACAAGTGATCTACGTCATTGATTTTCAGATCTACGTAGATCCAAATTTGAATAGATCTCGATCGGATATACATCGATCTCAATTAGGTCTACTCAGATCTAATTAAATCTGCTGAGATTTAAGTAAATAAACGGAGATCCAATAGGCAAAAACGTGTTCGAATATACATATACTCGAACGTACGTAAATCTACCGTTATATGTCTAGATCGCGTGCAGGTGGCTGATTTGGAATCCGCTTTGAAACATTTAAAAATAAATTTATTTATATATACGTATTATTTTTTTCTTTTGTTTAAGTCAAATTTATTCTAATAAACCATGTTATTATGCGGGCCATGAGCCCACATAAATTTTTTCTATAACCACCCACGGGCACAGCAAGAGCTTATTCTAATGACTATGGGAAATTAAGGATTTTCTAATTTTCATGAATAAATCAAATCAAAATCGAAATCATTCACATAGGTTTTGTCAGTTATTCATTGATTATACCAGCTTGAAAATTCAGCTGCTTCTCAAACGTATATCACGTGACAGTGAACGTCACAACACTAAGGTAATAATTACCTTACACAACACGTCAGTGCAGCAACGCCTCTAGCGGTAAAATTAAAAAATTCAAGCAGCTGATCATTCCTAACCCAAAAATGTATCCTTGATTCTTTTTTTAAGTTACAGCATATGCTGTAATTTATATAACATATCAATGATTTATTTTCGCCAATTTTTTAACCGACGGATGGTTATTCGATGAATATCGTATGCTTTTAACATGGATTATCTATCTGATAACCCATCTATCCGGAAGATAACCCTAGGTGAAAAATCCGGACATAACTTGCCCTAGTACCGAGGGGTGTTGCGACGTTACTCGGCCCGCAGAGCCTGTAAATTTCTTACAATTTTTACACCTTAAGAAATAATAATTCACTTGCTTAAAGAAATTAATGCAATGTATATTAACTTCAGAAAACATTTAACTGTGACAGAATGATAAAAAAAGAAAGAGAAAATCGTTAAAATTCTCTATTATCGAGTACTGAATTTTGACAATAAAATGCTGGAAAATGTAAATTTGTTTAAATAAATATACAGCGAGTTACATATAACCATATATGTAATTAACAAAAAAAAAAATTTCACACACGATTTTGTAGTAGAAGAACTTTATATTGTTATACAAATTTTATTAATAGTAGTTTCACGTTCTTATCAGATAAATTCATATCTCATGCATCGTAATGCAAAGCACCTGTAGAGCTAAAATGAAAATTGCGAAACGCTCATTTCCACACCCACCATGAGGTAGAGCAAATCTGGGCGCGTTTTTTTTTAAGTGGTATCCCCTGTAGGCCTACTCCACTCTGACTACCTTTACACCGATGGGGTTGCAGCATTAGCATGATTGCTACAGAACACGTACTCCTCCATCATCGAACTGTCACATTCATGCTAAAGCACAGACCAACTCCATCAATGGAAACGCGGTCTCTACCTATATCTGCCTAATTTTGGAAACTATAATTGAACGGGATTAAAAAAAAACAAAGCGGAAGTAATTACGGAATTGAGGATAGCAAAGGCATTTTATATTTTCGAGAAATGCAAAATACCGACAACGACAAAGAGTCTCGTTATAGAGCTGCGCCCCAACAAAAGAGTCGAGGATCAAGTGTCCAGAACAATCTCTTCGTCATTGTGCCACGGAAACTAACAAAAATCTTCCGCTTTGTTTGAATACCGACCCCCTCTGTCGACAGAGGGGATTCTTATTTATATTAAGATATATTTTAACCTTATATCTATACCTGCCTATATCTTTATAGAAATTTTATAGTAAGTCAACTAAAAATCTTAATATTAGCTTAAATTGCAATGATAATCTCTTAACATCAATATACGCAGCGGACTAACTTAGATCTATGGGGTTGGTATTTTATACCGATTGAAAATCTTAGCCTTATAACGTATACCTGCTTATATTTAGACATGGAAATAATATATTAAACCACGTCAATTACAAAATACGGGCATGTTTTTTTTCAAGTGGTATCCCATATTGGCCTAAGTCCACTCTGCTTACCTAAAAGCCTGAGGCCAATTAAAAAACAAAGCGCAAGTAATTGCGAAATTGAGGCTAGCAAAGGCATTTTCTATTTTCGCCAAAATACGAAAATACCAGCAATGTCAAAGAGAATCGTTATGAAGGTGGAACTAACCCAATCTTAGCTTCAATGGTCCAGAACAATCTCTTCGTCATTGTGCTACAGAAACTAACAAAAATAAAAAATCTTCCGCTTTGTTTGAATACCAACCCTCTCTCTGTTGACGGAGGGGGTTCGTATTTATATTAAGATATCGTAACCTTATATCTATACCTGCCTATATCTGGATAGCGTTATTATAGTAAGTCAACTATAAATATTAATATTAGCTTAAATTGCGATGAGAATCTCTTAACATTAATACGCAGCGGACTAACTTAGATCTATGGGGTTGGTATTTTATACCGATTGAAAATCTTAGCCTTATAACGTATACCTGCTTATATTTAGACATGGAAAAAATATATTTAACCACGTCAACTACAAAATACGGGCGTGTTTTTTTTCAAGTGGTATCCCATATTGGCCTAAGTCCACTCTGCTTACCTAAGAGCCTGAGGCCAATTAAAAAACAAAGCGCAAGTAATTGCGAAATTGAGGCTAGCAAAGGCATTTTCTATTTTCGCCAAAATACGAAAATACCAGCAATGTCAAAGAGAATCGTTATGAAGGTGGAACTAACCCAATCTTAGCTTCAATGGTCCAGAACAATCTCTTCGTCATTGTGCTACAGAAACTAACAAAAATAAAAAATCTTCCGCTTTGTTTGAATACCAACCCTCTCTCTGTTGACGGAGGGGGTTCGTATTTATATTAAGATATCGTAACCTTATATCTATACCTGCCTATATCTGGATAGCGTTATTATAGTAAGTCAACTATAAATCTTAATATTAGCTTAAATTGCAATGAGAATCTCTTAACATTAATACGCAGCGGACTAACTTAAATCTATGGGGTTGGTATTTTATACCGATTGAAAATCTTAGCCTTATAACGTATACCTGCTTATATTTAGACATGGAAAAAATATATTTAACCACGTCAACTACAAAATACGGGCGTGTTTTTTTTCAAGTGGTATCCCATATTGGCCTAAGTCCACTCTGCTTACCTAAGAGCCTGAGGCCAATTAAAAAACAAAGCGCAAGTAATTGCGAAATTGAGGCTAGCAAAGGCATTTTCTATTTTCGCCAAAATACGAAAATACCAGCAATGTCAAAGAGAATCGTTATGAAGGTGGAACTAACCCAATCTTAGCTTCAATGGTCCAGAACAATCTCTTCGTCATTGTGCTACAGAAACTAACAAAAATAAAAAATCTTTCGCTTTGTTTGAATACCAACCCTCTCTCTGTTGACGGAGGGGGTTCGTATTTATATTAAGATATCGTAACCTTATATCTATACCTGCCTATATCTGGATAGCGTTATTATAGTAAGTCAACTATAAATCTTAATATTAGCTTAAATTGCGATGAGAATCTCTTAACATTAATACGCAGCGGACTAACTTAGATCTATGGGGTTGGTATTTTATACCGATTGAAAATCTTAGCCTTATAACGTATACCTGCTTATATTTAGACATGGAAAAAATATATTTAACCACGTCAACTACAAAATACGGGCGTGTTTTTTTTCAAGTGGTATCCCATATTGGCCTAAGTCCACTCTGCTTACCTAAGAGCCTGAGGCCAATTAAAAAACAAAGCGCAAGTAATTGCGAAATTGAGGCTAGCAAAGGCATTTTCTATTTTCGCCAAAATACGAAAATACCAGCAATGTCAAAGAGAATCGTTATGAAGGTGGAACTAACCCAATCTTAGCTTCAATGGTCCAGAACAATCTCTTCGTCATTGTGCTACAGAAACTAACAAAAATAAAAAATCTTCCGCTTTGTTTGAATACCAACCCTCTCTCTGTTGACGGAGGGGGTTCGTATTTATATTAAGATATCGTAACCTTATATCTATACCTGCCTATATCTGGATAGCGTTATTATAGTAAGTCAACTATAAATCTTAATATTAGCTTAAATTGCAATGAGAATCTCTTAACATTAATACGCAGCGGACTAACTTAAATCTATGGGGTTGGTATTTTATACCGATTGAAAATCTTAGCCTTATAACGTATACCTGCTTATATTTAGACATGGAAAAAATATATTTAACCACGTCAACTACAAAATACGGGCGTGTTTTTTTTCAAGTGGTATCCCATATTGGCCTAAGTCCACTCTGCTTACCTAAGAGCCTGAGGCCAATTAAAAAACAAAGCGCAAGTAATTGCGAAATTGAGGCTAGCAAAGGCATTTTCTATTTTCGCCAAAATACGAAAATACCAGCAATGTCAAAGAGAATCGTTATGAAGGTAGAACTAACCCAATCTTAGCTTCAATGGTCCAGAACAATCTCTTCGTCATTGTGCTACAGAAACTAACAAAAATAAAAAAGCTTCCGCTTTGTTTGAATACCAACCCTCTCTGTTGACGGAGGGGGTTCGTATTTATATTAAGATATATTAACCTTATATCTATATCTGCCTATATATGGATAAAAATATTATATTAATCAACTAGAAATTTTAATTTTAGCTTGAATATACGCATCGAACGTTTTCGAAAGTTATGTTCGAAAAAAATATAAGACACTAAACTTTACAAAGAATATTGCACTGAAAGAACTGCAAAACAAAGCGGAAGTAATTACGGAATTGAGGGTAGCAAAGGCATTTTTATATTTTCGAGAAATGTAAAGTACCGACAACGACAAAGAGTCTCGTTATAGAGCTGCGCCCCAACAAAATAGTCGAGGATCAAGTGTCCAGAACAATCTCTTCGTCATTGTGCTACGGAGACTAACAAAAAGCTTCCACTTCGTTTAAATACCAACCCCCTCTGTCAATAGAGGGGATTGGTATTTTATATTGATTGAAAATCTTAACCTTATATCTATACCTGATATATGGATAAAAATATTATATTATTCAAATAGAAATCTTAATATTGACTTAAATTGCGATGTGAATTTTTTAATATTAATCCGCAATGGGCTAACAGATCTAGAGGATTTGTATTTCATATCGATTAACAATCTTAACCTTATATCTATATCTGCCTATACATGGAAAAAATATTTTATTATTCAACTAGAAATATTAATATTAACTTAAATTGCGATGTGAATCTTTTAATATTAAGCCGCAATGGGCTAACTTAGATCTAGGGGGTTGGTATTTTATACCGATTGAAAATTGCAACCTTATACACGTATAATCTGCCTATATATGAATACGAATGTTATATTAAATCAAGCTATAGATATCTTTAATTGTAACTTAAATTTACAAAGCGACCTCTTAACATTAAGGCCTAATAACAGAGGCTAACTTAGATGTAAGAAAGAGTCCCTAGAGCGATAAGAAAACCTGAAAACCCATAACGTTTTTTCCCAATGATGGACACGATCGATTAAATAAATTTATGCGTCGTGTACTAGAGCAAACATGACACATAAACAACCTGTAACCGGAGAAATATATATGCGACATGGTAATAGTGAAACTTAACCTACAATACGTGAGAGATAACCTGAAAAACAAAAACATTTGCATGTTAATTCCATTGATTCAAGCGATATCAAGCAAATATATATATACACACACATCTTAAGCGCAATAAAAGAAAATGCATAGAATCACATTATTAGAAAGGAACATAGAAAATGCATGCAAACAGTTTTTTCTGTGGTAAAAGCACGCATGAGTCATGTAATGAAATTACTTAATGGTATGAATACCAGGCACTTTAAGGCACAATTTAAAAAAAAGTGAATTCAGCCGTTAGCAAATTCATGCTTTTACAATAAATAATATTGTCGAAGCACGAATTCCCCAGGTTCCACCACGTGGAGGTGGCTGACTTGGAACCCGCTACGAAAAATTTAAAAAAATCATCAAGCATGATTAAATGAACAATCATTACATATTAAATTATCATTAAAAGTAATTATATTCAATTAATTGTTACCATTAATTCATTAATTTTTAATAATGCATAACGAAAAAATCGTGCTAATTCAAAATTGCCATCCCATCTCTCTCATACATATAATTGCAAATGTACAAAAGCTCGTCAACAAACCTTTGTGAAAAAAAAAATTAATTCTCTTTGTAAATCCGATCTGATGTTTTTGAAAATACGATCATCCCCTTGCCCGCAAAATAGACAATCTTTTTTCGCCAATTTGGCTGTCTTATTTTTTCACACAACGATAATAAAGATAATAAAGATAATAAAGATAATTAAGATAATAAATGAAAATTCAGGAAACCTTTATAGAGACGTCATGTAGGATCTCAATAATCGAGACGAACCAACTCCGTTAGGTCACTGTCCTGTCGAATAAGAATGATAGAAACGTCTTACAAGACGTTTCTATCATTCTTATTCGACAGCATAGTCATACCATTGGGAAAAATTACCCGTCACCCTCTAGCTGCAAGATTAGGCGTCTAGGATGACTAAAGACTCCTTGTCCTTTCTGTTAATCTTGGGGGGGGGATTGTCGAGAAAAGTTTTTATAAAATGGTAAAATAAAGATCGTGCTCAAATGTGTAAGACGGTGCCTGTCTCCGAGACTACGAGCGGGAAGGGCGGCACGGAACACACAGAGACGAGGCAAATGAAAAATTCATAGAGGATCCTGAGAAATCAAGTGAATTATAGAAATTGAGAGGACTGAGGGGATATGTAAAAGCGAAAAGATATCGTCGGATGGGGGGGATAAGTGAAATTTTTTTTTTTTTTTAATTTATTTGACAACTTTACCTGTTATTTTATTTTACTTCGATAAATTATGGGAGTTTTATCAAACAGAGTTAACGAAGTACGTATTACATATAATATAAAATATATTAATATCAGAACAAAGTAATCACTATGAAAAAAAGAGATAAAAAATATTTATGATACGCTGTTCTATAATGTTTTTATTTATATACGCTGTTCTGTAATGCATATATCCATCGAATCAATTGACAAAAAATGTAAACAAAATTTTGTATTAAAAATGCTTTATCATTACACAGATTACATTATTAATAATTTCACATTCTTATTATATAAATTGATTTCTCATACATGGAATTGCAAAACCCCTATAGAGCTAGAGAAAGTTGCGACTTGCTCATTTCCACACCCACCACGGAGGTAGAGCAAACGTGGGCGCGTTTTTTTTAAAGTGGTATCCCCTGTAGGCCTAATCCACTCCGACTACATTTACACCGATGGGGTTGTAGCAATATAATTGTAGCAACTCCACCAATGGAAACGCGGTCTCTACCTATGTCTGCCTAATTTTTGAAACTAAAATTAAACGAGATACCCTGTAGGCCTACCCTGTAGGCCTACTTGACTACATTTACACCGATGGGGTTGTAGCAAAAGCATGATGCCACAGAACACGTACTCCTCAACCGTCGAACGGTCACATTCATGCTAAAGCACGGACCAACTCCACCAATGGAAACGCGGTGTCTACCTATGTCTGCCTAATTTTGGAAACTAAAATTAAAAGGAATACCCTGTAGGCCTACCCTGTAGGCCTACTCGTCTGACTACCTTTACACCGATGGGGTTGTAGCAAAAGCATGATTGCCACAGAACACGTACTCCTCAACCGTCGAACGGTCACATTCATGCTAAAGCACGGACCAACTCCATCAATGGAAACGCGGTCGCTACCTGTATCTGCCTAATTTTCGGAAACTAAAATTAAACGGGATAAGAAAAAAAAAAAACAAAGCGGAAATAATTGCGAAATTGAGGGTAGCAAAGATATTTTCTATTTTCGCCAAAATACGAAAATACCAACAACGTCAAAGAGAATCGTTATGAAGCTGCGCTAGACCCAATCTCAAGCAACAAGTGTCCAGAACAATCTCTTCGTCATTGTGCTACAGAAACTAACCAAAAAAAAAAAAAAGCTTCCGCTTTGTTTGAATACCAATCCCCTCTTTCGACAGAGGGGGTTAGTATTTATATTAAGATATCTTAACCTTGTATCTATACCTGCCTATATCTGTATAGCAATATTATAGTAAGTCAATTAGAAATCTTAATATTAGCTTAAATTGCGATGCGATATTCTTAAATTTAATACGTAATGGACTAACTTAGATATAGGGGGTTGGTATTTTATACCAATTGAGAATCGCAACCTTATACTTATACCTGCCTATGTCTGGATTAAAATATTATATTGAGTTCTCTAGAAATTTTAATATTAGCTTAAATTGCAATGAGATATTCTTAAATTTAATACTTAATAAGACTAACTTAGATATAGGGGGTTGGTATTTTATACCAATTGAGAATCGCAACCTTATACTTATACCTGCCTATGTCTGGATTAAAATATTATATTGAGTTCTCTAGAAATTTTAATATTAGCTTAAATTGCAATGAGATATTCTTAAATTTAATACGTAATAAGACTAACTTATATATAGGGGGTTGGTATTTTATACCAATTGAGAATCGCAACCTTATACCTATACCTGCCTATATCTGGATTAAAATATTATATTGAGTTCACTAGAAATCTTAATATTAGCTTAAATTGCGATGAGAATTTCTTAAATTTAATATACGCAACGGACCAACTTAGATATAGGGGGTTGGTATTTTATACCGACTGAGAGTCGCAACCTTATACTTATACCTGCCTATATCCGGATAGAAATATTATATTTAATCAATCAACGAGAAATCTTAATGTTAGCTTAAACTTAGATAGCGAACTTTTAACATTACGGCACAACGGGCTGACTTAGATCTAAGAAAGAGTCCCTGGAACAATGAAAAAACGTGCGAAAACCTAAAACGTTTTGTTCCGAAGTACATGATCGATGGAAAAATGTTGTATACGTCGTATAATAGTGAAAACATGACACAAATAACCTGTAACCTAAGGAAATAGATGCAACATGGTAATAGTGAAAATTAACCTACAATGCGTGAAACATAATCTGAAAAAAGGAATCATTTGAAAATTTACCCCAACGATTCAAAAAATTTACGTTGAACATATATAGATATACATATAAAATATCGAGTTTTTTCCGTAGCAAGCATGCAAGAGTCGGATATTGAAATTATTTAATGGTATGATTACCAGCCATTTTAAGGCACAATTAAAAAAAAAAAAAACGTGAATTCAGCCGTTAGCAAATTCATGCTTTTACAATACATAATATTGTCGAAGCATGAATTCCCCAGGTTCCACCGCGTGAAGGTGGCTGATTTGGAACCCGCTTTGCAAACTTTAAAAAAATCATCGAGCATAATAAAATGAACAATCATTAAAAATTAAATTTTCATTGATTAAATTTCTTATACCTGCCATAGAAATATTATATGAAATCAGTCAACTAGAAATCTCAACGTTAGCTTAAGCTGTGGGAAGAAAACTCTTAACATTAATATGGAATGGGCTAACTTAAATCTAAGAAAAAGTTCCTAGAGCCGCTAAATTTACGATGAGAATCTCTCAACATTAATACGCAAGGGTTCAACTTGGTTCAAAGAAAAAGTCCCTAGAGCAATGAGAATTTCTGAAAACCTAAAAAATTTTGTTTCAACGACGGACATGATTCATGAAAAAAATTTGTGCATCCTGTAATAATGGGCACATTACATATAAACAACCTATAACATGAGAAATACATGTGAGATGATAATAGTGAAAGTTAAACCTACGATATATATTTGTATATATATATATATCGATGGTTAAATTCCATAAGAGCGTATAAGCTATGTTTATACACAACCGATACGCCTCTTTGGCATTAGTCCATCGATATTATCAACGCATGTTAAGCATAATCTAGCAAAATGCACAGAATCACATTATAATATAAAAAAACATAGAAAATGCACAGAAATACGTAATCGTGATAATGTGCTAGCACATCTTTGTCTGAAATAAAAAATGTTAAAAACAGAATACGAATGATACAAAAAATGTGGATCTTGCTATCGATCAAAATATATCTTAAAGTAGCAAGCACGCGAGAGCCGCGTAATCGAATTATTCAATGGTATGAGTACCAGGCGCTTTCAGGCGCAATTTTTACAAACGTGAATTCAGCCGTCAGCAAATTCATGCTTTTACAATGAAACATTGTCGAAGCATGAATTTCCCAGGTTCCACCGCGTGGAGGTGGCCGATTTGGAACCTGCTTTGTAAAATTTTAAAAACCATCGATCATAATAAAATGAAGAACCATGAACAATTAAATTGATTATTATCGGAATGAATGATAATTATTAAAAATTATTCCATCGTAAATTAAAATAGTACAAATTCAAAATTTCCTTCTCATTATCGCATCTCTCTCGTTGAGTTACAAATTTATAAAAGCTTCACGAATTTTAGTAAAAAAAAAAAAAAAAAATTATTAATCCACAAATTCTGGAAAATCTAGACCACATTTTGGTCATCTCCGATCAAATTCGGTATCAAACATGAGCGTCCGTTTGTCCAATCTGTGATCGCAAATTTGGAAATTTTTTTTATAAAATTTGGCTCTCTTATTTTCTCGAATATTGAAATCTTTTTGAATGAGAAAAATTTAGAATAAGCTAGTAGATGTCGTCGAGCAAGTTTTTTGATAATCGCGATGAAATAATTCGCTCCGTTGGGATTTTACCCCGTAGGAAGTTTCTATCGCTTTTGTTCGAAAAGTAGTGACGAAGTAGACGGAGATTAGGCTTTTAGCGGGCTCAAAGATCTATCGTCGTTTCTGTAAATTCTTGGGAATGTCCGAAAAAGTTTCTTGGCAAAGGGAAAGTATAAAAAACCGAGCCTGCTCCAAATTGTAACAGGGATGATCTCTGTCTCTGGGACTACGAGCGGGCAGAGCGGCGTGAAAGACGCAGAGACAAGGCAAATGAAAAATTTCAAGGGGATCTCGAGAAGTTTAATCTGATATGGAAATTGAGAGGATCGAGAGGACGCGTAAAAGCCAAAAAAATTCCGTACGATTTAAGAGAAAAATAAAATAAAAAAGGATATTTACTAAAATAAATGAATAATAAGGATAATGAAAAGAGTCTTGGAGACGAGATAGTCACTTACCCTGAGCTGTCAACGATAATCCGGCTTATCGTGGGGAGAAAAAAAGACACGAGTAGTAAAGACGTCTGGCAGGTTATGTTCGACGTGTGGTTGATTCACGAGGAAATTTCGTCAGGGCGAAGCACGAGACTGCGGTCCTTCGCGGATTAAACTTTCTCGAAGAATAACGCACTTTTGTTTACGCGATCACTCGAAATGTTGATGAGAGGTAAAAGAAAAACTGCGTGAAATCGAGGAAACGCGAAAAATACGCATTGTTCGAGTTTCGAGCGACACGTGACGCTCGACGCTCTACGACACTACGACGTACTACGTCACTACGCGCCACGCGTCACGCGTGACCGCGTCACTACGCAGTACGCGTACTATCGCCTCTCTCGCCCCTACTACTGCTTGGTGAACTTTAAAATAATTAACGTTAATTATTATTCATATAAATTATTATTAATTTATAATTATTTGATTATTAATTTTTTTTCAATTAGTTAAAATTGTTTCATTATGTAGCGATCGCGTGTTAAACATTTCTATTTTTTCCTCTTTTAACGCTTCGCCTCATACGACAATGCGCGAGACGCGACACGCGACACAACAGCCAACACCAGCAATGGGCGATCCGCGACTGGCGGTTGTCCCTCGCTCTCTCCCATCCTTTCCCCACTCCCCGCTACGCACCTCGCCGGCGCACGTTGACGCGTACCCCCCACTTCTCTCGCTCCCTCACGCGCTCACCTGTTACTGCCTCGCGCGCTATATTTTTGTTCCACATGAAATTGTAATTAACATGATGTTTATAAATGTTAATTATAATTATCATCGTTATAATTATTGCTAAATATTTAATTCTTCTTTTTGCAACGTCTAAATTATTTTGACTCGAAATTGTTTAAAAAAAAATGCCAAGCAACGAGCTGCAATCAAGATTATCCAAAAACCTCGAAAAAAAGCTTATTGACACATTTTATGCATTTAAGGGATTGAAAAAAATTGACCAATATATAGCGATGAAATTGGGATATCAGTAAAAAAGAATTCTTGAGAAAAACGAAAGAAAATTTTAAAACGTGGAGTTTCAATATAATATGTTTATGACACATCACATTTGACAGCTGACTTTTCGTTGATGCAACAAGAATTGCAACACAATGTTCTTTTCATATATATTTTTTTTCCTTTACGACCATGCAATCGTACTGCATTCTTTTCCTTTTGCGCGTCCCCTTAAATCCTCAATTTTAATTTATTTATTTAACTTCTCTATTTGTATTTAACTTACTATTGTCAAAAAACTTTTCTGAACAATCCCCAGAATGCCCCAGAATTTACAGAAATAGCAAAGAATTATCAGCTATGTCAGAAGCCTTATCTCACAGCTAGAGAGTTACGGGAAATCTTGCCAATGATGTGACTACGAAGTCGAACGAGAACGATAGGAACGTCTTACCGAGCAGAGTCCTAACGGACCGTACGGATGCGTGATTTTTCGGTTCGATTATCAAGACTCTACTAGACTTTAGTATCGCGTCTCCTAAATTTTCATTCATTCATTTTTCGTTCATTTTATAAGAATTTTCCAAATTCTATGGTATCGAGTTTGAGCACAGACAATGAAAAGTGTGCTCTGGTAAATTTACATGTTTACTAGAGGCTGGGATGACAATTTCGGATGTGAACGATTTTTATCCCTGGGTAATAATTTTTAACGATTACCATAAAAAATTAAATGATTAAAAATACAAATGAATAAATTATTGTTACTTTCAACGATAATTTTATTTTTTATTATTTTTTATTTCATTATGTTTCGTGATTTAAAATTTTTCAAAGAGGGTTCCAAATCAGCCACCTCCACGCGGTGAAACCTGGGGAATTTATGCTTCGACAATGTTTCATTGTAAAAGCATGAATTTGCTAACGGCTGAAATCGCGTTTGTAAAAGTTGCGCCTTGAAGCGCCTGATAATCATACCATTCAATAATTTTCATTACGCGGCTCTCACGTGCCTGCTACTTTGTGCATTTAACATTTATTTATTTTTTCAGATTCCACTAAGCTACAATTACCTGTTTCTATGCATTTTTCTATGTTTCTTGCTAATAATAAGATTCTATGCATTTTGTTTGATCGCCCATAAAATGTTTTGTGCATATAAATAAATATATTCGCTTGATATCGCTTGAATCATTGGGATTTAACTTGCAAATGTTTTTTTTTTCAGGTCATTGTAAATTAAGTTTCACTATTACCACGTCACATATATTTCTCAGGTTATAAGTTCTTTATGTGTCATATTTCTACTATTATATGACGCATAAATGTTTTCATCGATCTTTTCCATTGGAACAAAATGTTTCAGGTTTTTTCATCGCTTTAGGGGCTTCTTCTTAGATCTAAGCTAGCCCGTTGCACCTTAATGTTAAGAGATTCCCATTATAAACTTTTCACAGGACTTTTTCATAGGTTTAAGTTACCTTAATGTCAAGCGATTCTCGTAAATTTGAGCAAATATTAAGATTTGCTTAAAAAAAACACGCCTGTATTTTATGATTGACTTCATTTAATATATCTCCATGTCCAAATATAAGCAGGCTAAGATTTTCAATCGGTATAAAATACCAACCGCTTGGATCTAAATTAGTCCGTTGCATATTAATATTAAGAGATTCTCATCGCAATTTAAGCTAATATTGCTTAATATAATATTCCTATCCAGATATAGGCAGGTATAGATATAAGATCAAGATATCTTATTATAAATACGAACCCCCACTGTCGACAAAGAGGGTCGGTATGTAAACAAAGCGGAAGCTTTTTGTTAGTCTCCGTAGCACAATGACGAAGAGAATTTTCTGGACACTTGTAGCTTTAGATGGGTTTAGGACAGCTCTATAACGAGACTCTTTGTCATTGCTGATATTTTGGCGAAAATAGAAAATGCCTTTGCTACCCTCAATTTCGTAATTACTTCCGCTTTGTTTTCTGGTTGGTCTCAGACTGTTAGATAGGCAGGGTGGACTTGGGCCGATAGGGGATACCACTTGAAAAAAAAAACATACCCGCATTTTATAGTTGATTTCATTTAATATATCTCCATGTCTAAATATAGGCAGGTATAGGTACAAGGCTAAGATTTTCAGTCGGTATGAAATACCAACCGCTCGGATCTTAAATTATTCCGTTGCGTATTAATATTAAGAGATTCTTATCGCAATTAAAGCTAATATTAAGATTTATAGTCGACTTAATATAATATCGCTATCCAGATATAGGCAGGTAAAGATATAAGAATAAGATATCTTAATATAAATACGAACCCCCCTCTGTCGACAAAGGCGGTTGCTGTTTAAATAAAGCGGAAGCTTTTTGTTAGTCTCCGTACCACAATGACGAAGAGCTTGTTTTGGACACTTGTAGCTTTACTTGGGTTTAGTTTTAGCTCTATAACGAGACTCTTTGTCATTGCTGGTATTTTAGTATTTTGGCGAAAATAGAAAATGCCTTTGCTACCCTCAATTTTGTAATAACTTCCGCTTTGTTTCTTTTATCCCGTTTAATTTTAGTTCACAAAGTCAGATAGACAGGTAGAGACCGCGTTTCCATCGATGGAGTTTGGTTGTGCTTAAGCATGAATGCGACACAGTGCATTGATGGAGTTGGATTGTCTTTCGCACTCATGCTATTCTCCAATCCCATCGGTGTAAAGGTAGTCAGAGTGGACTTGAGCCTGCAGGGGATACGACTTTAAAAAAAAAAACGCACCCGCATTGCTCTACCTCTGCGGTGGGTATGGAAATGAGCGAGTAATAATTTTCATTAGCTTCAGGGATTTTGCATTTCGATGTATGAGAAACTATTTTTCATAAGAATGTGAAACTCTTAACGAAATCCGTATAATAATAAAGTACTTTTATTACAAAATCGTGTGATAATTTTTCAAATACATATGCATGCATAAAGGTACGCGATATATTGTAAGATTTCAATCATTAGTAAACTCTGCGAGTATGCGCTTTGGTATATACATATTTGTATATCTTAAAAAAATTGCGAAATTTTTTGTCCCGTTATAGATTGTGCATCAAGAATAAATACAAAGATCTTTATGAACATGCACGAGTTTTGCTAAAAACGACGGATCAGAGAAATGGGCCTAAAATTAAGAGTGCTATAATTTTTTGTTGTTTACAGAAATTCATTAACCTTTAAAGGACGGGACTGGTCGAAATTTCGACCACCAAATTTTTCGGGCACTTGACGTGACAGAAGCTTCGATATTATGTACAAATATCGTGTAAAAAAAAAAGTCCAATTTCAACGTAAAAATGCCCGTCCTGAAAAGGTTAAAGAAAAACTATTGGAAAAAGTCAGTAACTTCACTGTACACATCAGTTCTCGCGGAGAGAACTATTTCTCGTGGACGCATAACCCAATAATCGATATACTCCTCATAAACGTTTCTTTTTATTGCATTTCACGTGTGACTTAGTACTCTCTAGCATTTTTTAAGACTACATTATTTTCATGTTTCTCATTTTAGTCGCACTTGTATTAAATCGATTGCAACCACTCACTAAAATGAGTAGATTCCTTTTTTTTTTTTTTCTTTTTACTAATTATAATGATCCATCCCTTATCAAATGTACAGGCGTCGATGGTCCACTAACCTTTACAAAATTTTAATATTTCATTTTTTATTTACAGCCAAAAAAATGGCTGCCCATTGTTTCGGATAAACTTGTGTAAAAAAGATATGTGTGTACATCTATCAATATTTATCATTGAAAAAGAATTTAAAAAATAAAAAAAAAAAACAAATACTTGCGAATTGTTAATCGCTCGATAAGTCTAATTCATCGTATTATTTCTGGACGGAATTGGCAGTCTTATTCTTAATATATAAAATTAACTGGCTCATCAAGGAGCAATGAAAGGAGCTCATAAATGAGCACAGGGCGTATGGAAAAAGCAAAAAAAAAAAAATAATCATTAGTCGCTTGTACTGTGTGTGCGAATAAGGCGGTAATTGTTGTTCGCGACGGATCCGACCTCGGTTCGAACAATAGATACCAAAGGCAGTTTCGACGAACGTAAGTATATCTTGTTAAGTCTAGGTTTGGATGGAATTGTACGGATACGTCGACCAAACGACACAGCGAAAACAGAAAAAAATTATTCAAGGTTGATCGAGTCGTCGAAAGATCATGCGAATATTCGAGAATAAAAAAAATTAACCAAAAATTCTTTTCAAATAACGAGAACAATGCAGATCCTCAAATAACTTTCTATTTCACTGCTGTGTAGTAGAGGCGATAAAAAAAAAAAAAAAAGCGAGTATTCGCTCGATTGCGAAATGACGCCATTGCGCGCATCACCCCAAGGCACGAGTTTTGTCCTATCTCAGAAAGTTTCAGATCTTTTTTGGTTTTTTTTTTCTTTTTCTTTTCATATACCCTTTAAGCTAGGTTTAACGTGTATTTCAGTATCGATATCCCGGAAAATACGAAAATGAGCCAACCACCATGAGCATTGGTCGCAGCGTTGCATCCATCCTTGCTATTGCATGTACAGTATTCCATAAAGATGTTGTAAGAGCCTGTTCTCATGAGACAAAATCTCTCATCCCCCTCGATGCCGGGCTCACCCAAAAAGGCGCAACTACGAAGATATTTCCAGATTCCTCCCACTGCGAGAAATACGATTTGAATTCTTGCAATAAGATTTTTCAATAATATTATATTTTCAATATTATTATAAGATTTTTTAATATTTCGAAGGGTAGGGGATTTTTAAATATTATAATTTTACAATAATATTATAATATTTTCAATAATATTATATTTTCAATATTATAATAAGATTTTTCAATATTTCAAGGGGTATTATCATTAGATATTAATCCAGCTAGCGTTGATATTGAGTGGGAGAATTTTGTAAAATGTTTCTTCTCCAAAATACAAATATTGAAAGTTCAATTTTCATGTCTCTGGCTCAATTTGGAAATTCTCGAGTAACAGAGGAACAAGATTTCTGCGATATCATGGGTACAATATTCGACTGCGGGGATACTCACCTTTTTGACGTATTTTACGACACATTGTGGGTTTTCCGATGCTGAGCAGATGCTTGGGGATATTTTTCAACTGGTTACAGTCGGTATATCCTAGGGTGGAATTGTCGAAGGGATCGGCGCATTTCGGATCGATGTCCGATCTGCATGTCCAGCATTTGATAGAGAGACCTAAAAAGTCAGTTGTTAAGGGCTTCCGGGTCTTTTCTTTTCGGCGTACATTCATTTTGAACGCAGCGGCATAACCCAAGATGCAAATTTTCATGACAAGTCTAATGAATATGCGTAATTCCCGTTTTGAACAAAGTATCGCATGATCGTTTGTACATTAAATAGCTATCTTATAAAGGAAGGTTTGGGTTCATGAAGAATTTTTTTTTTTAATTTTTGTGCTAGAGCGAATAAAATGTTCCAAATAGACAATGTAATTTGGATAAAATGTCCGGACGCAAGTGCTTCTGGTCGAGCTAACCTTGCAAGCTTAGAACAGTTATATCTGGAGTACTCGTCGAGCAATCGTGCCCAAATTGTCCATCAAAATTAGCGTAAAAATTTCATGGATTGCTGTAAATTTCCTAAAACTTTTGCGGATGATCTAACTTTTGTAAATTTTCAGCTCTCGAGTCGAAAAATCTTACAAAAGTAAACTATAGGAGACGATTGGATGTTATTGAATTTGGCAAAAAATCGTTAAAGGAGTTCAGATTTTATGAAAATTTCAAATAAGCAAAAAAACGTATGTTTAGTTGCAATTATTTGTTAAAATTACTCCAAAATAACAATGTCCGTATATTCATCGCTGAGAAGGTAAAATTGACCAAAAATTTTTTTCAGCGTAAAATTTTACGCGTAAACCTTTTCAACATAGCACATCATGTGAAAGCGAGATCGATCGTGTTTAACCTCTGAGACGCCAAAAAAAAAATATCGAGAACCATATTGACGTAAAACTATTTTTTTCCCGAAGATTACCAGCAGCAACGCGAGTTCAATTATCCAATTATTCCTCGATGCAAGATAATAAAAATGATCAAAATTCAAAGTTTCGAAAACAAAATCATCAGGTGGCTGACAAACGCGCACGCCCAGTTTACATGGTACAACGTTTGTAACGAAAGAAATAAAAATAAAAATAACGAGAAAAATTTGCCTTGACTTACTTTGTTCGACGAAAATAAAGAGTAACGTCAGTGTCAATAGTATCGACGAATTTTTCATTGCACCGGCCATTATTGCTCGAGAATATATTTTTTTTTTTTTCGACAATCCTTGAATATTAAAACTACACAACAGGTCGATTCCTCGAGTATTATTGTGTCCTTTTGAGGATTTTAAAAATTGCCCACAACACAAAATCACATTTATATATACGAGGAAACTTATTTTTCGATTCAATCTCGAAAGTATTAATTTTACGTCGATTATAAATAACTTTTTCACTATTCAACACGATTCAAGATCGTGGTTGGAATGCCTAATTATCCACGCCACCACGCCTAGTGTTGTCCCCACACAGACACAGAGTTCAATGGTTGTCCCAACTCCCAACTCCCAACGGTTGTCCCGTATGCGCCATTGCTCGGCAGCGACGCCATTCGTGAAGAATCGGTAAGCTTCGGGTCACGTAATTATTGTGTACGATGTGCGAGAGCCGCACCCGGTATAATAATAAAAATTTCAAACTTCTTTATTACTCATACACTCATTTCAGTATTGTACACTCGGCAGATAATTTTAATTGAAGAGAGCCGGCCTTTAAGTGTTATTTGTACGCTTTACAGGATTGGAAAAGAAGTTGATTGGGACGAAAACATTTTGCATGCATATTTTCTTATTTTCAGAGTATATTCACTTTTGGAGCTCTCACAGATATAAAACTAATTTCGATAATTCGAAAGAAGCTGTACGTTAGCCATTTCACGTCAATCAAGGCAATCCACTTTTTTTGTCTCCAATAACCGTTGATAATTTTTTTAAAGCCTTAGAGATCTATTACAACAATAATAAGAGCGAGCAGTGGTCCAGTCTAGAATCCCGTGGCCTGCACCAATGGATTTTCCCAAATGCTTTTTCTGCAAGGCTCGGCGGTTCGAAACCCACCTTGATTGGAGCGAATCCAAGATAAAAATCTGATTTTTTTTTTTATAGCATTGTCGAGACTTTCGTACATGCGTATGCGAAGTCTCCACGAAATTTACCATACAGTTTCCGAGATATTAATTATTAAAGTTGATGAATTTATCACACGTGAACTACAAAATCCTCGATAAAATCTGTCTGTGCTCTCATATATCGATTTTTTTATGCTACCTAGAGCCAAGATACATGTAAAAGAAACTAATGGTTGCGGTCCTTGAGTTTTTGTGATCAATAAGGCAGCTTGAATTGATAATTTTACCGCAATAATAAGCAAGAAATTGATAAATAAAGTCGAGAAAATCCGAAATATTCGGAGAGTTAGACTTCACGTGACGTAACAGCAACCATCTTGCTCGAAATTTGGCAACGCCGAATACCCGCGCAAATTTGAATCATCTATCGGATATTTTCTATTTTTAACGCAAATTAAAAATATGAATGTGCGAAGTCGTTCATTTTTTTGGATGGATTTTAAAGGGCTTTTTGTCAATATTTACTTAAAGTTCTTTCATTTGTATCCAAAGCACCTCAATTTTTCTCCCGACATGTATACAACGCATCTATATATATATATATATAAATTCAGCGTGAAAAAACCGTGTCATATAGAAGGAAACGCCGGTTGAGCTGCATTGAGGTTAACTTCAACGCGACGCTTTTTATTTGCATTCGCAATATTGTCTCTCCACTTCTTGATGTTTTTGCGACAAAACCTATCTTTGTCTCTACACTGGACTTCAGGTACAATCCCATTGCTCGTTTGAAAACCTTCTAATACATTTGTGTTGATCTCCATGTTTACCGGCTACAAAAAATAACAAGCCGGGCACATGGGAGACAGATGACAGCCATCGATAATGCGACGATGCCAAACTTCGACCATATGGCGTACTACTGAAGTCAAGTAGTAGATTATTGAGTTTTTTCCTTATTATAAAAATGACAAGAAACTCGAAATTCAATGCTTAAAAAATATTTGTCGAAAAATAAGCCATGTACATATACCTAAACCGTACCGGTATTGCGGCGCAAAATAGACTCTCAGTTCACTAGCATGGTCATCACTGAACCTCCTTTTAAATTGTAGGTTCGCCCAAATATACTGGGGCCGGTATAGAAGCGATTGTGAAATCAACAGAAACTGAAATAGGTTTTTTCTAAATGCCCCCTTCAGTACACAACAATAGAGGTAGTTGAGGAGGTAATCATACTTTCAGTAGATCGAAAGCTTCGATTATTGCTTACAATATGCTTCACTGAGGTTTTTCAAATAAACATAGCATAGCTGTAATAGGGAAGTTAGTGAGTCACTGCGAAAAGCTTGCGCACAGGATTTCTCAGGACAGACTTATATCCTATTGAGCTGAAATTTGAATCACACGTGGAAAGAATGTGGTGAATCAAAATGAGGAAACAGTTTTTTATTTCACTGAGAATTGACCAAATTGGCAGGGAATTAAATATTTGTTTCTTGATATTTTTATTTTTATTTGTGCATAATGTACTGTATCTTAAAAATTAATCAATGGATCAAGTTTCTGGTTAATCATTTCAAAGTGGATGACTTCAGAAATTTTTGTACAAAATTTTATCCAGATCGGTCCAACGGTTCTGGAGATGTGACGCAGTGACTTACCAACTTTCCTATTGCAGCTATACTATATTAATTTGAAAAACGTCAATGAGGCATTTTGCAGGCAATAATCCGAACTTTCCGCTGAAAGTGTCATTTTCACCCCAACTCCACCACTATTGTTGCAATAGACTTCTAAAATAAAGGCCTTAGAAATGCATGTACCTCCTTAAAAGTACCTTCAACGATCAAGAAACGGATTAATTTTTTTCCGAATTATACTACGCATGTATTTGGCTGGAAAAAAATTCGGAAAAAAAGTATCTTCGATCTTTTCCTCATTCGTATTTTTGTCCTCAATTTTTTTTCGTTGAATTTTACGTCGAAAACCACACTTTTATCAATAATAAATTAGATATATTCGGGAAGAAGAAATAGGTGACTAATTTCGACGAGCTTCGAAGATCTCTTGTAAACGATATTATTGCAATATTCGCCATAGAAACGTGTATACTTTATGTGCAGATATTTGTTTTGGGGAAGATATACGCGAAACTAAAAGAATGTGGAGCAAAGACAAAAAGCGTTTCTTCAACCACCCTTCATGTACCTAATATATGTACGCGTGTACGAGGGGGATCGTTGATGTATTATTTATACAGATATAATGGTACTTTATATATCATCTCTGTTAAAAATAAATAAATAAATAAAAATGGCCGAGAATACTCGTTTCCCATCATCAGCTTCTGTTTCTCGAGTACCATATGTTCGAATAAAGTCCACATAACGGTTCGAAGTTCAACCTTATATACAGAGATTTGGCGATCGAGACATTGTGCTTCAGATTTCTGATCGGACGCATCATTGAATCGTGGGCTGATTGTTTTTGCGAATCGTGAGAACGAATTGAGCTTCCCACAGTATTTCATTAGGCCTGGAATAAGCCTACATCAAATATGCAGTCGTGGGCATATATAATATAGGGGATACTCACGCGAGCTTCCTCCGATTACCAAAATAAGTCGATCTGGGGATCCTAACCAATCGTATTTGGTTGGATATTTGGGTTGACTGCGAAAAAACCCAATCGAAGGAGAAACCAAACGACGCATAACCCAAAATGGTTGATTGGGACGCTTAAAAACCTAACCATTGCCTAACCCTAAGTTCACTGATGAGTCCGTGAAGCAGGTCTCCTGATGAACCGATGTATAATTTATTATGTACAGAGCATATATAATAAATTATATTCCAATGATATATTATATTTATTATTTATGCACAATGATAAATTATATTCCGATCATTTATTGTATTAAATTTTTTTTTCTATATAATCAATTTTATTCTTATAATAATTTATTATGGACAGAGAAGGTTAGTGCAAATTTCGATCAGACGGTAAATTTTGATCATTTGCGCTTATAATAGACGTCTGTGATCTGTGATAGACCTCATCTTCATTCTTTGGTTGGGAATAAAAGGGCGATACTCAGGAAAAAGACGTTTGGATCTACGAAGATCTAATTTATATCCATGTAGTTTTTTTAGATCAAATTTCATCTACGTATAGATCTAAATTTTGTAATGATCGTAGATCTACCTGGATCTCCATATATAACGGTATAGATTTACGTACATTCGAGTCGACTTGATAATATTATGTTGGAACACTCTTGCTTATTAGATCTCTGTTTGTCCATTTAAATCTCAGTACATATATAGATTTACTTAGATCTGAGCAGATCTAACCGAGATCTACGTATATAGGTAAATTTACGTTTTTCCAAAATTTACATCTACGTAGATTTGAGAAAAAAATATCTACGTCGATAAAAATTATTTTTTTTTTGTCAGTGAACTAAGTTTCTGGCACGTGACAAAAGTCTTTATGCGAAGAGGAGTGAATCAATTCGAGAAAGGTTATTTTATTTAAAAAATACGAAATAAAACCATCGACTTGCAGGGAAGGTTTAGTCAAACCTTCTAAATAGGGGCTTTGTAATGTAAAAGTGCGTCATCATTTGTATCACTTGTTTTCAGACCCAAAAACTTAACATCCGCAGCCACTTTACGTCCACCCAAAATTCCATTCAGACAAACGTGATTCGACCTTTGATATACTCAGAGCAAAATCACCCGCACGAATTGGAGATTCTCAAATTCATATCGTCCTGATAATCGTACCATTCTCTAATGTCACGATGACCGCGTGTCACAATTAAATCGCGGATTCAATTGCTGGTTTCATACGATATGATAAAAATGGTCCTTTTGAGTAATTCGATGGTATGTAGGTCCAGCAAGGAGAGCAACAGACGAATTTTTCGTTTGCCCAGGGTGACCACGAAGATCGAGACAGTTACAGAAGCCCAGAAACGACTGCTGGACGTATAGAGGTTTGGACTCGGCGTCCTTCCACCTGCTATAGGATATCGTGAAACGGGAAAGAACAAATGTCGCGGGTGGTCCATATCTCTCGAACGAGAGCTCAGCCAGCGCTGATATACGTATATAGTAGGACGAGGGGAAACATTTGAATGCTATAAATAAATATAAGTAAAAATTGATTTGCCGACATTAGCATAAGTAGTCGGAGGTATAAACCAGGTCTGAGACGTCGTCAAGCTCGCCTGAGCCTCGCTCCACCATAGGCCCTTCTATCCTCTTCCTCTGGCTCGCCTTTTTCATTCCATCTTCTTCCCTTCCTGCATGCTGCAATCTTCTTCTTTTTTGCTTCTACCTTGCTTCCTTTTCATCCTTTTTTGTTGTCGTTGTTGTTGTTTTTTTTTTCTGTTCTTCGGCTTTGTCGTTCGATCCAAGTGGACGTTGATTTATATGAAGTACCTTTTGGTCTCGTCGTCTCGTCGTTGTTGTCCTCCGCGTTCTCCAGGTCCCTGTAGGACTTAAAAGGACCGAGAGGACCACGAGAGCAGACTCGTGCTCCCTCTCTCTCTCTCTCTCTCTCTTCTCCTTTCACGTTTCGTCTCTTGACTCACGTGTATAGTCTATCACGAGCTACTTTCTACTAATATACATGTTAGTGTGCCTGATAGAGCAGATCCTGATGCGGAAATTAACACGGGGGCAGTGAAGAATAAAAAACAAATATACGAGATTATATTATCCAAAAATTAATGCTGTTCGCATTCTTTCGCGTCTCACGATCGTTTTCCATGTATATAAGATCTCTGAAAAATAATCCTCTCGTTAAGTTGAGTGAGTCCGATCATGGACATTGTACCAAGTCGTGGGAACCGTATAAGAAATCATTTAATCGTCTCTCTTGCGCGCATAAAATTATAACGTTCATATAATAAGCCTTTCCAAGAATGCAGGTACAGTGTGTTCACATCCGAGCATAAAGGCTTTACTTGTATAGGAATGGAACGACTTCGATCATATTTGTCGTATCAGAAAACGTGAAAAGGTTTTAAAGTTTATAGAAACAAAAAATCCATACAATATATATCTTGGCTCAATCATTGGAAAAAAATGTATGATTGAATATAAATTAATGCTCCATCAACACCTTTTAAGGTACTATTTGATCGAATGCAACTTGCAGTACATTAGTTCTTGATGCAATAATAACAATAATAATAATAATAATAATAATAATAATAATAATAATAATAATGATAATTTGTCTTGCAATATTATGTTAAGTTATATTAAGAAAATCATCATTTATTTATATTTAATGCAACTATTTCTCTACCTGATGTGTCCTATTGTAATATATTTGTAAAGTGGTTAGATTTAAAAAAATTTCAGAGCTCGAGGAAGAGGAGCCATATCTTTTATATGGTTGCCTCCTCCACATTCTCATTTATGATTGTTCCAGCGACTCTTGTTTCAGTGTCGAATTCGTCGTGACGCGGTATCATGCCAATACTTTGGCCACTCTCAATCTATAGGGCAGCATTGTTAATCAGGCATCGGATTTATAAAATTTGAAACAAATACCAATAATAATTTTTTCATCCTCCTATTACGATGGAGAATATAGCTTCGATTTTTAATAATCTTTCCTGCATTTCTCAAAATTTCTCAACAAATTGTCGTCGTAGGATCCAAATAGGCATATCGGAACCCTTAATTCACCATATGAATACGAAAGAATTTCGTTTTGATTACTCAAAAAAAAAAAAAAAAAACATTTTTTCCTTGCACATGCCCATGCATTTAGCCAGTAAATTTTTTAACGTCGTCCAGAAATATTGTCAATAAATGAGATCGGTTTCGGGGACAATAATCGTATCAAGTTTTCAGAACTTGCCATGTTTTTCTGCTTTTGCTATGTAGAGTTAGCTTTTTTGTCATTAAATAAAAAAATTAATTAGTGTGTGCGTGTGTGTTCAGTTTGATAAAATTCAAAGTTCTATAACTCGACAAGGACTTATGAGCTCTCGTCCTGAAATTTTTCATCGACGAGATGCGATTAAAAATAAAACTATCGTCAACAACGTAATTGCACGGTCAGTGGATGAGCAAAATATGGTTGAAAGTGTGCCGCCTTGTCTATAATTTTCTTGCAAGTAATTTTTTAAAATTATTTTACGAATTCAAAAGGACTCACGTCATACCGAACGAAGCACGTTTGTTCGAGAAATCCCAGGGATACGAGGGAGAAAAAAACGGCGATAAAAATAATTAAAAAAAAAAAAGAAAAAGAAAACAGAAACTCAACCAACCAGGGAAACGGTGCCCGCGTGTGGGGATATGAAATCACCGGTTCCACAGAAGGCAGTTACGGGATCAAGTTTTTTTTCCTTCTTCTCCCATCATGTTCTCGGTTTTTTTTTTCCCCTCTTCTATTCGCTTTTTTCCTCATTCTCCTTTTGCGGAGCTCATCTCGAACGTTTTTTTTTTTTTTTTTTCGTTCTGCTTCTACAGCCCCGCCGAAAACCCAGGTAATTTCTTGCAATCACGTCAAAACGAGTGGTGCAAGGGCGTGTATTCGTGAACGAGATCCTTAGAAAGGATTCACACTGTATTTTCTTGTAATATTTTATGTTTATATAACGGAGAGTGAGAAATAGCGAAGAAACGAGGCCTTCTCGAGATGAGAAATTCATCGCAAGGGTGGTCGAGCGAGCGTGTGTATGCATTAATATTTTCCGTCTCATTATCAACGATAAAACGAATATATATAGCGATGTATCTTCAACGACTACGTCACTTTTACACGATTTGCCTTTGTCTGATAATTTCCTGAATAGATCCTTGAATTAGTACTCGCTGTATACGCAATGTGCGCAGAAGTGCAATTTTTCGCCGCTAGGTGGCAAACCGATCAGACGTTTCGCGCAAGTAAATCAGTCCTACCTGCGTGTATATGAGACTTACGTAGAAAGTTCTAATTATGTGATTTTGATCGATATTCAACGGGACAAAAAATACAAGCAGCTCGGATTGGTATGCGCTCTTCATCATAAATTATAATTCCAACTGAATTTTTTGGACGATAACATTTCCTAAATCAACATAGTGGCGCATAATGCTGAGGCATTCTATCCGAGATTACTATGTCTTTCGCTGCAGTAAAAAATGTACCCCGAGAAAATCGTTTAGATCTACGCAGTTGTTTTTTTAGATCAAATTTGATCTACGTAGATTTGAACTATGTCGTCATAGAATATTTGCTTTGAAAAGCATTTGTGAGATCGTAAAAAACCTGCAATTTTTTCTCAAGTATCCAAATAATCGATAATGAAAGTTTGAAAGCCCTCATTGTGAAAGATTTTAATATTAAAATTAGTGTATATTATATATTTTATTGTTTCTTTGTACGAAAACCTCTGCACATAAATAATGTAAGCGAATTTCCACCACCACCGATCTTGACTTCCGCTTTTCTGCCCCCCCCCCCCCTCCCCCGCCGCCGCTTTTATACCGCCGACCGTTGATACTTCCTCTCGAGTGTGTAATATCTTTCAGTCGCACCGGGACCACGTGCGAGCTCGGTTACGCGGATCGGACCGAACTTTAAGCCAGCTTTGAAGCTCGACAGTATAAAACCGGCATAAAAGAAAAAAAAAATATCATCACGAAGATAAAGAAAAAACGTTACCTTTTTTCAAATGCAAACGTAAAAAAAAAAACAAAAAATGAATAAATTTATTCATCACTGATGTCGATGTAGGACTGAAAAATTCTAAGACGCAGTAGTCTGGTGCAAAGAATAAAAAGTTGAATCAACTATGTTTTTTTTTTTCCTTTTGATTCAATGAAAAATAAATAAAATCAGTGAGTGAATTTGAGATCGTACTAAGAAAAAAAAAAAAACAACAACGGTCGGAACAAAGAACAAATACAGAAATTTTTCTCTCGTCTCGCGTGATTCGCCTAAATTCGAATTTGGTATTGATGTAAAATCTAATTGACCTGTGATCGCTGATGTATTTTCTCTCGATGACGTTAAAATTTTTTTGCGCACATAACGTGTAACAATCATCGATCGAACAAAGTCGAAAAGTCGGTGCCGCATGTGTGCGTGCGTCATGTTATTCGCGTCTGGCACGTTGAACAAGGCAATTGACGTTTGTCGTATTTGATTCGCGGCATAGGAAGTACACGAGAATCGTGTGTGCATGTCGAGTGAAGTACGAGAGAGAGAGAGAGAGAGTGAGTAAGAAAGTGAAGAGAAACGACGGACGAGAGGAAAGAACGAAGGGGGGGGAGGGGGAGAAATCAAAAAGGGAATAAAAAGACATTGAGGATTCCCTTCCGGTATGCACCGAGACACGAGACGGGAAGAGTCGAGAGGAGCAAAATATCTCGGGTCGACCCCGAAGTCGTGATCTCGGGAGTGAGGACAGTTTGTTCTCCAACGTTTTATCTCAACGTGTACAGCCGAGATTTATATACGAAAAACAAACACACCAACGTGCATTTTCATGGACAAAGGTATATATATATATATATATATACAGCTTCTACTTTCTTCATCTTCATCTCTTCACCTCCCACCTCGCGAGATAAATTTTGCGAGGTAAAACACACATAAGCGATCTATATGCGCACGGGAGATGAGTGCTGCGAGCTTTTGTCAGGGACTCTTCGGAATCCGCGAACTCGTGCGCGTGGACGGATGTTGATGACGCCCGGTAATCGCTCGATTGATTCGCGTTAAGAAAATTTTATAATTGCATCATATTTATTGGGTATAGCATGTGTATATTCGTATTGCATTCTCGATAACATTATTTATGGATATTTTTTTTCTCCTGTAAACGTTTTTATGAAATGATCCGAGAATTCATGACGGTTCATGTAAATTTTCCTTCATGTTGGTGTACGAGAATCTGGTGTAAAAAAATGCTCGAAACGAAATTTTGAAAAGAATGTGAAAAAAAAAAAGAATTGGATTTCATTAATATACGACGTCGAGTGCTAAAATTGCAATTTTTTAAACTCAAAAATGGTTCGAATCATTGTGTAATTTTTCACACAATTATACAATATATATTGTCATTAATCATGGGTATGATTTTTTCGGGAGATCGTAGGATTAAAAAAAAAATTTAAGCATGATTTAGTAAGAAATTAGAGATATGATGAAAAATTTTGCGTCGAAAAATTCGCGTTATTGCGTTGAACTTTGGTTTGGGAATTTCGTGCCAGGAATAAATGGTATGCTGATTACTCACTAAGCTTGAGTAAAACTAATCTGTTCGGCTTAGCGTTATTTATTTTTTTATCGCTCAGAATTATGAATTTTTGTTTATAGTCGACAAAAGCGATGGATATTCTGATTTTAAAGGACGTTAAAAAAAAAAAAAAATAATCGAAACGAATCCATCAAATGTCTACCCGATTCGAGGATACATAATTTTTTTTTTGTTAGTCATATGAAAAATACCCATACAACGTCAATTACTAAAATGGGAAATTCTCGGATTTTTGTACTCTGAATTATTCAAATCGATGTGTAATTTTGTAGATTAATTGCATTAAAATTAATCGGGCCTACGATCACTGCCCTTAAATTAGCCAACATCGTTTTTTGGTGAGCCCCGTATGAATATAAATTGTTGTGTGTCTGGTGGCATTGTTCGATTGATAATGTGTCGTTCACGACAAGAATAAGAAACGTTGAGACTGCGAATGTTCAGTTGAAGATCAATTTTATCGGTAAAACGTGACTTTCACATTTTGCCTCGAGACTTGTCCGGTATAGTAAAAGGTACGAAATACGATAGGGTGACTGAACCAGTGAATGAACACCTACCAGTGAATGAACAGGCTTAGTATTTTAATTAAACGACAGAGATATGATTCTATTATTATGAAGAATTTTGTATTCATAATGAAGTGAAAATTCTGAGAAAACATCTAGTAGTGATATTATTTGACGCTGTGAAAGATTTGCGATGCTATGGATTTTTTTTCGTACTTGGGGCGCATATTCATAAGAGACAGCCATGTTGTTATAACCATCTGACTGTGCATCGAATACCAGAATATTCCATATCACCTCGATAAATCTTTTTAAAAGATATGCAATAATTTTTTCAACGTTATACATTGCTAAGCTTCAATTATATTAATGAATTTTTGGTCAAAAACCCAATATTGTTTGCGATATATGGCCGTTTATTCACTGGTCCAGCTTTTTAACCTATTTCCAGTGATTGAACGAGCGTTGAAAAGGCTTTTCATAACCTCAAAACGCACGAGTATGCGTACGCATCTCTGGTTCCATTGTACGTTCATTCACTGGAAAGATACGAGTTCATTCATTGGAATTTTTGTTCATTCACTGGGAAATTAGTAATTTCGTTCATTATAATTTTTTTTTACAAAATCCTTGCGAACAGGGCACTTCGAATATTTTTTTTAATATTCTGTGAACATTGTTCTATAAGATCTAATTAGCTCATAAAGAAATTCGTAATAAGTTAAATTATACGGCTTTATCGAAATAGAAAAAAGGCTTATGCGTTCATTCACTGGTTCAGTCACCCTAATTCCCAAAGCGAATCATTGCTGAAACCCTGCTGTGAATAATGGCCTAAGAAATTTTAAATGAAAAAAAAAATAAAATAAAACTACACATTCACCATAGAACGCACATTCGATACAAAACTAAAACAACAAAATAAAAGCTCTTAATATCGAAAAAAAAATTACAAGCAACAAGAAAGCGTAAGCAAAAGCACCAAGCTATGGGCGAGCCCAAAAAATGTTAAGAGCCAGGACTTGCTGCTTTGTGCCAAAGTGAATTAAGGGTATAAGCCGGGGGAAAAAAAAATTGTTTAGGCCTACCGTAGATCAACTTTAGATCACCGTTCAACTGAATTTTGAAAAAACGTAGATTTATCTATATAGATATCGATTAAATCTACCTATACATCTCAATTAGATTTACCTACATCTCAATTAAATCCACCAACATCTTAATTAGATCTGCCTAGATCTCAGTTGGATCCACTCGGATATACGTAAATCTATTGAGATTTAAGTAGATAAACGGAGATCCAATAATTAAACGTATTCGAACATGATATTGGTCGACTCGAATGTACGTAAATCTATCGTCATGTACGGAGATACAGGTAGATCAAATTTGATCTATACAGTAACTGCGTGGATCTAAATTAGATCTAAATTAGATTCGAGTAGATCTAAATTTTAGAAAATCGTACATTTACCTAGATTTCCATCAGATCTACTCGGACATAAGTAAATCTACTGAGATTTACGTAAATAAACAGATAAGCAAAAGTGTTCGAACAAAAGTGTAAGGTCGATTCGAATGTGCATAAATCTGCCGTTGCATACGGAAATCTAGGTAGATCTACGATTTTCCAAAATTTATATCTACTTAGATCAAATTTGATCTAAAATACAACCACGTAGATCCGAACGATTTTTTTCCCAGATACGCAGTGATTTTGTAGATCAAATTTGATCTCCGTAGATCTAAATTTTGTAGATCAAATTTGATCTACGTAGATCTAAATTTTGGAAAATTGTAGATCCACCTTCATCTCCGTACATAACGGTAGATTTACGTATACATACCAGTCAACCTAACATTATGTTCGATCAATTTCGTCTATTATACATCTCCGTTTATCTACTTCAATCTCAGTAGATTTACTTGGACCTGAGTAGATTTAACGGGAATCTAGATAGATTTAATTGGCATATGGATTGATCTAGAATCTTTCAAATCACAGATCTACATAGACCTAAAAAATTACTACGTAAATCAAATTTAGATCTGTGTAGATCTAAACAATTTTTTTTTTCCACGGGTGATACGAAAAATTTTCAAACCGCTCGTAGAACTCGCCGCGAGTTTAAGAAGTGTCCCTGAGCTGATTCAATTAGTTTCACAATTTCGTTGTAAATTAGTAGCTTGAACTGGGTATAATATATTACACACGCGGAAACTCTTGCAAAATTCTAAACCAGTTTACGTCAACCTACTTATTGTTCATTCTCATCTCGCGTATAGCTATCACGTTGTCGTTCCAGCCTCGCGATGCCACTGCACACATATATATATATAATATATATATACTTGTGTTAGTGGAACGAGAGTATATACGGCAATGGCGCGTTATACCTTCGTATATGTACTACTTCAGGTTTGAAAGTATATATACACACATAGTGACCTAATAAAATCTTCAATAGTTCAATCTCTTTATACATAAAAACGTTGATTCAGCTTTTTGACGAAAAAAAAAAAAACCAACAATAAGATGACAAAGGTAAATTTGCATCTCTCCTACAGGACAGTTAATTATATCCCTTAATAATTTATAGGCATTATTGCAATATACGTTCGCGTTTCATAAGCGCGATATCTCTGCTGTTATTAAAGGAAGCCGTGTACCGTCAGACGCGTATCCAAGAATTATCCGATATGCGCGCTCACGCATTACTGCGAATAATCCCGCTCAATTAAATATGAAATATGCCGTGATAATTAAAAAAAAAAAAAAAAAACTCCACAAATTAACTGTGCAGCTTAAACTTTCTATTCACGGCAAAATTTTATACCGGAAACATTTTGCACGTTTCCATCGGAAAAAAAATGTCAGGCAGTATCCCGTATACATCGGAATTGTTTTGTAAAAATTCTTTCGAAACTCAAGCAAAGCACAAACGATTGCGTCTATCGACCTACAGAGCGATGTGAAGAGGTGCCGAGTAAGATTTGCATTTACCCCTTTTCTTCGCGTTATAGCTTCTTGCCTTTTCCCAAAATTCCGTGGCAGCCCAAATTGATCGAGCCACTGTCTCACACATACAATAGAGAACGATATATTCGCATATGTTGAAAAATGATTACGAACACGATAGGAATCACGTTGTTGAGTGTAGATCCCTTTGATGGCCATTCGTGCGATCTACCTACGCTCATCGTTTCGCGTCATACCGAATGGGCGCGCGTTTGTGCATTAGCATTGAAAGTGTATGTGACGCCATGCTAAACATAGATACAAGTCAAAACCCACCCTGATCCGAGATACTTGGATTAACTTTTCATCAGATCCATCGAACCGAATGAATAAAAAAAAAAAAAATACGAAAAAAAAAACATCTTCAAAGATTCGTTTCTCTTTTCCCCAATATAATATAGCAAAGTACGAACGACCCAAAAGCTCTGACGCACGAAAACGTATTTTCTAAAAAAAAAAAAAGTAAAAAAAAAACGATCTTTCGTTATTTTTCACCAGAAAGACTCGACTGAGGCTCCTGAGAAACATCATTGACAGATCACGAGTGAAAAATTTCCGATCTCCAAGAAATTTTGCCTGTCAATTTCATTTGGATCGCTACATACTAATACGCAGAGGCTCCCGTCGACGCGATATCGCTCTTCACCCCGGCAAAACGTAAAATCCGTGCTTTTCCCCGCTCCCTGTGAAGCATATAATACATATATACGCGCTTCGTTTTTCTCGACCATAAGAGCCTGCGCGTATAATAGATGCCGGCATCGCTGTAGAAGAGCGCGAAGCTTTTTACCCGCCGTTCTTGAAATTCTTCGCGGACTCGTGACCGTATTTATAGAATTGCAGTTATAACGCTGCGCAATACGGCAGAGCGTTGCACACAAACCGTGAACGTGTCCGCGAGGGGGTTGCCGCGGCGTGTGCACGTAAATATATGCGCGATTCTTTGGGTATAAAGAACCCACGAGGGAGAGAAACGAAAATTTCGAGGGCAAAGAAATAAGTCCCCGCGCGTGGATCACACGAGGAAGAACGCGACGCGAGCGTATATATATACTTGTGATTGCCGCGCGAGAGACCGCACGGCGCGGTTTTCGTCGATCGTTCATCATCCGTGATTGCGGTCCATGCGGAACATGACGCTATGCGTCCGCGACAGGAGATGCATGGCGATGTTCGCCAAACGTCATCATCGGCAAGACTCCCGACGAAATCCATCGGAGGGAAAGATCGGGAAATCGTTTTCTTCGATATTTCCATTGAGCCAGTGTATCGTACGGCAGGATATAGCGAGATGATCGCGAGTCTCGATGAAATCGACGATAAAGGGAAAATGTGGAAGAACAATTTTGTTTACCTCGACGAAGGACACGACGATGCCCATTCGGAGGATCTGCGAATGTTCGACGGTTGGCAGTCAGCAAGGTTGATTGCTTGCTTTCGCGAGCAGGGTGGATTGACGGCGAGTCTGTTGCGACTGTGGATCTTTCTCGTTCTTTCGATCGGAACGATCGTGAGCGCGGAGCCGAATCCGGTGAGTTTATTATATAACAATGTATTGTTATAGGGCGGGAAAAAGAGATTGTGAAGTTATGGGGGGGGGGGGGGGGTCGAATTGTCGAGGAAACTTTTATTGATGGGTATATATGCACTGAAAAAAATGGTTCGGGATTTACAATAATACTGTTATTGTTGGCCAGTTATAGGTATACTGGTGAAAAAATATTGCCCACACAGAAAATGCAGTAGCCCTTTTAGAAAATCCCGATTGCCGTAAAGTTCATACAAATATGACTAGTGAAGTATTTCTAATTCAACAATAATATCGCTGGTGAAGGCAAAGCAGTTTTGTCTACGGCGCCTATACTGCGCCTTTGTGGACGACACTCAATCGTCTGGCTAGCTTAGTCATTATAAATAGCTGGAAATTTATCGTTTTTGTAAATCAGCCATACTAACATAGCTCGCGAAACTACACTGTATTGTTCAAACAGCTGTAGTAGCTGATTTTTACATGCCTAGCTATTTCAACCATATAGTATGGCTGCGAGAATAACGTTGTGACACATAGCTATACTAATATGGCTCGCGCAACTATACTACGTTTTTGGAACACCTACAGTAATCTGTTAACGCGTGGTGTCTATGCCTCTGCCTCGCGCGAAAACGAGACCTCGCTACGCAAAATTTGATAATGAACGAGTTTGTGAAGAAGAAACTGAACGAACGGAATCTTGATGAGCTTATACCAACATTTGAAGGTAAGTCTGTTCTCACTTATCTACGGAATATGTAAAAAAGGACTATTTTTCCTGTTATATAAACGCCAATCGTATAATAAGCGAATTTTTGTAGGTTAGGTCAACTGTCATTTTCCTGCAAGGAGAGTATCATATGTCTCCGGGCCATGGATTCTCTCAAACTTCCAGGTGTGTTTCATTAGCTCTAAAAATCAAGTCTCTTTTGCAAAATATTTATGTATGAATATCATTATCGATAACAGATGATTAAAATAAATATTCATGATTATGAAACATATTGGCTGAATTTTTACTGTGACCCGAATATCCCCTACTATATATACCTACCTATACGAGTATCGGTAGGTACAATATCCTGTAATTTATCTATATAAAATGAATTTATAATTCAGCCATATTCTTTTGGTAGTATGGCTGGTACGTCTACCTCGTATGCTAGCGTTTATAAAACAGCTCTACTAGTATTGTTGGTATACAAATAATTCTGCCTACACTGACAAAACTGTTATCCACGAAACAACATTGTATATGCTTGCTTCGGCTATACTAGTATGGCTGGTGTTCGTCTACCTCGTATGCTAGCGTTTATAAGACAGCTATACTAGTATGGTTGGCATACGCATAACTCGTGATGGTGAACTCAACCATACTATGGTATTGCTGAAATAGAGATACTTGTCAGATTCGCGGAGCTATTGGGTATATGTCTGTCATGACATAGTGGTATGCTTACGCCAACGATATTGTGTCAGTCATATTTGTATGGCTTTATTACCTAGATGGTATGGCAGTAGCGTATTTTCCCATATAATATGGCTGAAGCAATAATAATTATGGCTCGAATCGGGAAACTTTTTTTTCAGTGTGGAAGAGTTTTATTTTATTATTTTGAGTAATAACGAGTGCATGGTGATTTTTTTTTCGACGCTATCAGAAACCTGACGTACTGAGTGTGCGAATTTTTGACGCACCAACTTTGCGAATTTTTTTTTTTTTTTTTGCGGAATTTTTTCAATGTCATCTTCCGGCTCAACGCGGGCAGATTTAAAATCGCTAGAGTCGAGACAATGCGACGTATATATTTACGATGCCATCGGTAGCTGAAGGGGTCAATTGATAAGTCGATAATTTTAAAGATGCACTTATACCACACGTTCTCATCTAACAGTAAAATTCGCATGTGTTGTGAATCGTAGTAGATCCCGATGAGTTAAAAAAAAACAACATCGAAGACCCCAAGGACATTGAGTTACAACGATAATATTGAAAAGTCATTTACAAAAAAAAAATTACCAAAAAATGTGAACTGAATTTTCAGAAAAATTGCCATTCTTTTTTCATGAATTGTAATGTTCGATGATTGTTTTTGACACACAATTTTTCCGAAAATTGTTTATCACTTTTTTTTTTAATTCAATGAAATTGAATCGAATGAATTGAAATTGAATGTTGACTGTAGAGAAATAGTTCAGAGTTGGGAATTAAAATGAAAAAACGAGAAAATATTGGTTGATTTTTATCATTAATAATAATAATTATCAATAATACATAATGAAAAGTCATTTACAAAAAAAAATTAACAAAAAATGTGAACTGAATTTTCAGAAAAATTGCCATTCTTTTTTCATAAATTGTAATGTTCGATGATTGTTTTTGACACACAATTTTTCCGAAAATTGTTTATCACTTTTTTTTTAATTGAATGAAATTGAATCGAATGAATTGAAATTGAATGTTGACTGTAGAGAAATAGTTCAGAGTTGGGAATTAAAATGAAAAAACGAGAAAATATTGGTTGATTTTTATCATTAATAATAATAATTATCAATAATACATAATATATTAACGAACCTTAATATATTATTAATATTATTATTAATTGTTAAGGATCAGCTTGAAAAGACAAATGCTGCTGCTCCACTAAATCTTAAAATTTGTAACTATATATTAAAATCCTTTTATATATGGCTAACGATCGGGGCTATATCCCCTGAAATGCGCGTGCGGGCGTTTCAAACGGCACGGCTATCATCTCCATTATTCCAATTTTCATATACCTCGGTCTTCAACGTTGCCCTTGATCCTCCTATCTGGTAGCGCGTTCTCATTTGAGTCGTTAAGTGGATAATCGAGATCTACGTTATGCCTTCTTCTTCTTATTCTTCCCTCGGGCCCACACGTTCTCTCCGCCAACTTGATACCCAACTTAAAGCGGAATACTCTCGTATTCTGAGAGAATCGAGTCTCTGACTCACCGACAATGTCCTCCATTCACGTTTCGATCGCGACCAACGGCGCATTTTGATTTCCAAATATCTTGGACTACTATACACCGAAAAAGATGATATTACAAATCAACCGAATCATATGATTGCCAGCGAGATATATGAGATAAAAAAAAAAATCTACGCAGATCTCTAGAATTCACTTTCTAATCATTGTGTGTTAAAAGCTTCATCTATACCGTTGCAATAATGAACGTTACAGGCGATAACGCGACTATGAAAATACCAAAATTTATCACTCATCGCAGTCCTGTTCTCGCAAGTACCTTGCTTATAAATGATGGAAAAAATTAACCAGTAAATTTCAACCGTAATATAATGCCCCATTCATGAACAAAAAAGAATTATCTTTTTTGTTTTCTGCCGACTTAACCCTTTGAGTCATATAGTGGTAGTATTCTTGACACCTGTTTTATATCCATTTTTTGTATATTTAGAGAACTTTTCAGCATATTACACTGCGGTTTTTTTGCTATTTCTGATAGTATGCAGATAGGTTTTCAAATCCCAAGAGTAATTATTGCGATATAATGTATGTAAATGATTATTGTTAGAAACAAATTGATTGAAAAAAATCGTGCAACATTGAAGGAATAATTCATTTCCGAGAAAGTTACCCCTCTACACATCTACATATTATACATGAATTATATGTCTTTGGGGTCGCTGATTACGAATCTGAAATCAGATTTTGAAAATTCAAGATGGCAGATCTAATATCGCGGACGAAAATTGCAAATTTGATCGAATCCGGACAAAGAACTGTCTGCAAGAGTTTTTCGGGTCGCTGATTACGAATCTGAAATCAGATTTTGAAATCTCAATATGTTAGATCCAATATGGTGGACGGAAATTTCAAATTAGGTCGAATACGGATAAAGAGCTCTATACAGTTTTCGTCCGAATTCGATTGAATTGGAAATTTTAGTCCGCCATAATGGATCCAACATCTCAAATTTTCAAAATCTGATTTCATAGTCGGATTCAGCGACCCCGGAAAACCCCTGTAGACAAATCTTCGTCCGGATTCGATCAAATTTGAAATTTTCGTCCGTCATATATTGGATCCACTATCTTGAATTTTCAAAATCTGATTTCAGATTCGTAATTAGCGACCCGAAAAACCTTAGAGTATACTATCTTGTTTTAAAAGTTGACTCAGCACAATAATGTGTGACTCAAAGGGTTAAACCATAGGCAAAGCAAATTGGGTTAAATATTTTTTTTTTTTTCACGGTAAAGCTCCATTCATGTTTTCTAATTCGTTTAGGAAAGTTGGTGGCAAGATAAAACGAGAATTGCGTTACCGGTTTTTTGTTGTTGTTTTCGTTGTTGTTTTTATTGCTGTCATTCATTAAAATTAATTTTTCATAATTCAAGAGGAACGAATAAACGAGCTATCTGTCCCCAATCCAGGCAAACCCAGACAACTGCGTTCGCAATAGCTATCCATATCGATCCAAGAAAAACTCAACCATAGCGATCGAAGATTGGAAAACTGGATGATAAATAAACTCGGAGGGTGATCGACATTTTTATTCCCCTTTTATTACGTTTGTGAGAAATTATATTTGCATGAACATCCACCTATTCACGAGTGTTCTCTTCGAGGCTTGGGCCAGCTGATAAGACATGCCCGCGTGTCTCGGTTATATTTAGTTCGCTACTTCCCGGTGGTTCTTATCTTTACGTGACCGGCGTGAACCACCACGACGTTTTTTTTTTTCGCTCAGCCAGAGCACGCGGTATTATACCTGGTAAATGTGCGCTTATACATACCGAATAAGCCAACAGGGAAATATAACGCATCCCGCAATGTACGGAGGCTCGTTATCGCGCACGTGGACGCGATGGCAATTTGTGATAATTTATCGCCGCATGAATCGGATAGGCGCAATGCTGTCTGGCCTCATCCGTAAAGGGTCATTGATGGTTTCCATGCGCGTATATATAACCGCGAGAGAAAGGCAAAAAATCATAAAGCGATGGAGCACACACGTAGGTGGGAAGAAATGGCGAAACTTGTCCGCGATAAAGAAATCGATGAGTTATTTTGAATTTTTGGTATATGCAAATTCATAGTAAAATATATCGTCTTATCAGTTATGGAGAAAGAAGTGTATTTGAATATTGAAAAAAAAAAAAAAATCAAATTTTATTATCCGAGGAAAATCGAGTCTTATCGCTTTATATTCGATAATTTATAGCGAAAAAAACGTAATCGCGATCTTCGATTGTATGGCCATACTCGACGATGTTTTGCATGACGAGAGGATTTTTCATCCATCAGGCCTTCTCTCGAGAGAGAGTCTTGAAGACTTTTCTCATATGATAAAATGTCGTTGATATGCATCTTATTTCTCGTTGACAAACTTTTTTCCTTCAGTCCTGAGGACACGTAGCGAATATTTATGTTACAGACACGCTACCGCGGTCATATAATCCCCCAACTGTATGGGCACCCTGTGGTGTACATTCTCCGATAAGAGAAAGTGTCTTGGCGAATATTCTAACCGCAAGTCCACCGTTCGAAACGAAAAAATAATGAGCTTCTCGTTACAGAGGAAGACCCTTTACAAGTCGTCCCCCTCAAGGGTTATGGGCTCCTTGCTGATTGTAAACTGTTACCTTTATTATATTTGTTATTATATTGTCACGTACATGTTACTGGCAGCCATTATTCTGTCGATTTTACCAAAAATTCTTACCTCCTGTGTAATAATACATTGAACGGATCTTAGGCAATCCAGCACGATTGTCGGCCTCTTTCTCTATTCTTCCCTGCACCATCATCATCATCATCATCATTTTTCTCGTATTTCGCTGATGGGCTTGTGCTCTTAGGTGCACAAAAGTCGTAGTCATACCTTCGTGTAACGAACTTAGTCGTCGCATGGAATTTCAGCTCGTTGTAACCGTCAGGAAGTATGTATGCGCTTGCGAACTTGACTAAAAAGTCCTCAGGGAAAAAGAGAAGAATGTCGCGTACGGTTATACCGTGATTCTCCTGTCTTTCTCTCTCTCTCTCTCTCTCTCTCTCTCTCTCTCTCGCGGCAGCGTCAAACGTTTTTTTCCCTCCCCCTCGAACTATAATGCACTTTGCTTTCTCGGCTTGTCACTGAAGTATCCTGCAATGTTCTCTGTCCCCTTTCTCGATGACGGTGACAATTTTCAATTTTTTTTTCATCGTAATCCCACATTTTGCCAATGTACAAGCGAATCTATTGTCTTTTGCGATCGTGATGCTTCCAGTCATTACTATAGTTATTTCCTGTTAGGATATCGAGGTTCTCGGGATATATCGGCGTTAGGATTCAGAAAGCGCGTGCATCAACTCGAACGTGACTCTTGCTATGGGCAACCGGACTGATAAATGTTCCACACGGTGCCAAAAGACTCTCAGGCTGCTAAATCGTGCGCAAATAACAGATGGATATCGTACGATCGTTGGATATAGCGACAGGGGGGAACACGCCTTGAATCAATTTATATGCATTGATCGTTTACAGCGCGTTTAATCCTATGCAAAGTAGACATTTTGTTTATCCATGGACGCGCTAAGATTGCCTGAAATATCAGATTGAAATTGTATTTTTCGTATCATCCCTTACTGCATTCCTAAGCATTTTTTTTTTAAATCCTCAAAGTCCTACATACATGTAAAGGCCTGTGCGAGGTCGAGAAGAAGCACGAGGCCCAAACAAGGTCCATTTATTCACTTAGACCGCATTCAACATCGAATCCTTCGAGTTTAGCCTTTGGCGAGAAGCTGGCAGACTCGAGGCACACTGCCAGACCATGGTATAAATGCGCGAAGTACGACGATTGAAATCGGCAAGCAGAAGCGGAAAAAAAAAAACAATTAACCGGCTCCCGACTTCGCTAGAAGGGTTCAAAAGTTGCTCAATCCTCGCCGCATGGCATCGAATAGTTTTGCCATACAGTGAAAGCCTCCCGGTGTATTCTGGCAGACATGTTGATCCGGAAATAACCGCGCGGGTCATAAACAAGCGTGGGACAGACGTGTATTATAAACGCGGGGAAAGGAGCTGCGATGGGCGAAGGAAGAGGTCGAGGAGCTTTTACGTGTGCGAGAGAGATGAAAAAAAAAAAAAGGAAAGAAAGAAGAAATACGAAGAACACTGAAAAAAAAATAAAAATGAAGATGAAAGACGAATGGGAGAGCAGGGGTCAAAACGCGGCAGGTGACTTTTTGCGGCGGGCGTCGAACGAACGAGCCGAGATAAAGAAAATAAAGTTAGCTTGGTATAACCGTAAAATCGGATATTATAGATATGCGTGTACACGTGGTAATGCAAAACACATGGGTGCCTGTATGGTAGAGGGTATGTAGGTATACTCTCGCCATTTGGCAGTGGCGATTGTACGATTAGCGACTAACGATTAACGATCTATCCAACTCATTCTCATCGTCGTAATCCTTTAGCTCTGTTTTATACGGTTCTCCAAAAAGACAGCCCGCTATACGAAGCAACAGGGAAATGTACAATTCCCTATTGCTTCGTAGCGGGCTTAACAGGGAAATGTACAATTCGCTGTTGCAGCATCCATATTTCTTCGATTTCCTCGATGATCGATTCTATATTGCTTGTTTTAGGGTAATCCTCGTAGCAGAGACTAGTCGCGTGATATATTATTTTAGCAATAAAATTGTCGGAGAAAGCTATAAAATTTGATGACTCGCAAAGGTAGTTTTCAGAATTTGTAATACTCTAGAAATGTCTTTTGGCATTGGAATAAATTTAAGGTATACCTGCGGGTAATAAGGCCTAGTAAAATATCCAATTTAATCGACAGATTTTAATAATAATCATTATTTGAGTACATCTTCGTGCAATAGGCGTCTGTTAGTGTCGCCATGAGCGAGAGCACCTATTTTAAATACGATTTTTGTTGATAAAATTGGATATTTTATATTGGATATTGCAACAATTGTAGCGGAGGGCTGTCAGTTGGATCGTTTACGTCGTAAGACTGAGCTGTGCTGATCATTAATTCTAAATTTCATTGCTAAACATCCCCGCGACCTTGCTTTTTTTTTTATGGATTCTATCGAAAGCTCATAATTTCGCAAACAAATTCATCAAATGAATCACTTCTTCAGTATTTAGGAAAGTTCATATTTCAATTGAACTTGTGGAGAGCTGATTCTTCCATATAAATCCCGTGCTAAAACAGCGATTTTAGAATCGAAATTTTATGCAGAAAAAGGTGGCAGCGTGGTCGGAAACTTTGCAGTCTTAAAGAAAAATATTTCAGGATTAAAATATTTTTAATTAAGAAAATTCTCCAACAGGCGTCCAAGTGCAAGGTATTTTAAGCGCCTCTTTCGTTCGGCACAAGTATACTATATTAGTGAACGATTTCAAATGTATGGACTGCAGCCTCGTGGTAGGTGTTGAATTGTTTCTACTGAAAAAATTCCGGTCAATATTCACCCAGAAATCCATGATGCCTTTCCAACGGAATTCTCATAATGCAGAGATGGGAAGTCATTTACCACCTCGATTCCACAAAGCCACCTAAATTCTCAAGCGAGAAGATTCCATACGTTAGATTTCTAAGCGTGACACATTTCCAACTAATTTCACGAAGATAGGACTGTGGCTAATCATCCTTGCCTATATAACTTGAGACTCATTTGAGCCGTTGACGGATGTTTTTCGGTGCTATTACTTAGCGTAGGATGTAACGAGGCTATATCTGCGACGGAACATTCGCTCATAATTCTATGAAGCCAGAGAGAGAGAGCAGGCCATACGTCAGGAGATTGAAAATTTTGACTCGGGATACGGGCACATGGACAAACAATTCCGGATAAATCATAATCATCAGACTAACGATAACTAATGGGATATATAACTCACTTCTCAAGAACTGCGCGTACGATATACGAACGCGAAATCTTCGCCGTATCAAGATACAGTGTACAGTGATTGATACCGTTGTCCCAGTTTGTAACTTCAATGCAGAATCAACTCATCGTCATATGACTGCGATTCGCATGGAAGAAACTATGAAGATACCTTCTTTCCTTTTATACCCCGCGAGGATTTCTATTTCGGAGGTGCTTTCCGGATTGTCATTCGGTTGGGCAGGTGCGCAGTTTCTGGAATTTCACGCTGTATGCGAATTCAGTGTATTAAACAGCACACTTATATACTAGCTGCCTCATTGCATGTGTACTTTCTCTCGTCTGTACCAATATATTATGCAGCTTCTATCACAAAATCCACTGTCTCCTGTTCTTAGCCATGTGTATATTAGGATATCACACTATATGCTTCCCTGGTAAATTTCTTCCTTTCGCTTCCTTGTATCCGCCTGGACGACCAGACGCAACAGTTGCATGGTCGTGAAGCCTCGATGAAGAGCTTCCCACGAGATCATCACGGAATACAGTCCGGATACGCGAGTCCACCTATTCGTTCTCTGGCCATAGGTGGACTTGCAAGTATACATATGTATGCACACATCGCGAAAGACCATAAATCAGATCCCCAAGCACATTCCACGGGGGGGCTATGCCGTTGGTGGACGTGAGGGCGATCTGGCATCGGGGGCCGAAGAGAGAGAGAGAGAGCTGCCCCATGCATCCAGAATCGGTCACAAGTGCCTGGAATACCTTGGTTATACTCTGGTATATCGTTGTTTTCGTTTGCAAACGCCGAGAGTCGAAGTGTCTCGTACAAAATGCACAGCAGAGAGAAAGAGAGAGAGAGAGAGAGAGAGAGAGAGAGAGGCACGAGACGTTGACAACCATTTTCGGAACGAAAAGGAACGACGACGAGGATGGAATGAGCGAGCACCGAAGGAAGAGAGGAGCTACGGAAAAAAAGGGAAGATGATGCACCATCGAGTACTTCCATTTACGGTACCTTTGGGAGAATGGCGTCAAACAGAAGGCCGTGAAACCGTTGGCGCATGAGAGAAGGGTCCGATGAACCAACCGAATTGCCAACGAGTGGGGCTTTTGATGCAACCGAGAAAATGCAAGTGCTTCTCATTCTCTCGATGTTCTCCGGATGGAACCGCCAGTCGTGAGATTGACTAAGAGATTGTTGCTGGTAAACGAGGAGAGAGAGAGAGAGAGAGATGAGCGCTCGTAACTGAATGTGTAGGCAGACTCGCGCAGGGCATCGCCTCATGAGGAACACGCACACGCCTTCCCATTAAAACACAATCGCAAGAAGTCGAGATGATTTTAATTCTTTTTTTTTTCTTCTTTTCTTTCAACTGTATATGGATTTCGATGATTAGTAAGCCAGACCCAATGGGCTTACTGGCTTTGATTGTCTTATTGTCGAGGTAGCAGCAGGATGTTTTCAACCTCTGATGAATGTCGGATTCAGAATTTTTATTTTTCGTTTCTTCATTAAAAATTGCAAAACGTTTTGGTCATGTGGATCTGGAATTTCCGAGGACTACGGGTCTGCTCTCTTGCGGGAGTCTCAGTCTCATGGCTCATGGGAAAGAAGTTGATGAACCATGTTTCATGATTTTTGAGGTTCGACGGAATATTCAACGAGCAACGAAAAGATTAATGTCTCAAAGTCACGCAGTTAAAGGGTTGAATGTACCGGATATTTTTGTTCCAGTACATTATCGTCTTTCAACTATGAAAGTCTTCATCCAGACGACTCCGAGAACTCGTGGTCTAGAAAACCATAGTATGGGAAAATGAGCCACTTCGATATATGTTCAAAGCTTCCATCGCCTTTAACTTTGATACAACTTCATGTGGCTTATCAGACTCTTTGCCATTGGTTATAGGCATTAATAAATGTGCGTAACAAAATTGAAGTATCTGAAACGGGTCTGAAGAGTGTTGATCTGCAGAAATTGTCTGTCCTGCACTCGTGGTTTTCTTCTGCTCCATGGATGATAAAAAGATTGATGATGAGGTGCGTCCATAAGGAAGGAGGAATGACGTTCATGACGCGTTCGAATTCCATCGGTCATTCGTTTTTTCTTGTAATTGAGAAACTATTTGACCATGGGAAAAGACATGTCGTCTTGATAGGGGAGTTCATTTGGGATGGGGGGACCAAGGCACTGGTCGCGAACGTCGTTGATTTTGCTAACCGCGTTTATCAGGTTGGCAACAAGGTTTCTTATTCCGAGCGAAAGATATAAGGCGGAATGAGACTCGGTCAGGGGCCCGTAAGGAGCCGCCGATCATCGGACGAGTCGGCATCGTTCGCTTTCCTTGCTGCGCCGGTTTCGTCCCTTAAGGATGTATGAGCACTAGCTTCAAGATCATATAAAAATCTGAATTTTTTATATGCCGTAGCAGAAGTTTATAGGATAAAACCTGCAAAATTTCAAAGGGGGTCAACGACTCTTTACGCGAGTAATTAATTCGTGAAATCAAGATATTTATCCCACGCCATATACGAATTCTGGGCTGACGCAACTTTGAAACAGAAATTCGTATCTTTCACGATCAGATACGATCAATATTAAAATTGTTAAATGTTCAGAAAACTATCACGATTACATACGTTCCATAAAAAATGGGGGTTAACGAACCTTTTGACATACAATTATCGATTTTAAGGAAATTTTTCGCGTGTGTCGCATAATGAGCGGTCCGACTCTCTCTTGTTTCATGCGTGCCCCTCGCTCACCGCGCTCACCCGCGCCCATGTTTTCGCTTATTCCCCGCCACCTTGTGCTCATACATCCTTAAAGCGCCTCTGCCTGAGGCTCCGAACGCCGGAGAGCTTTTTGCCTCGTTCTCCTCGTCACGGAGATGCAAGGTACCGCGGCTTTAGCCTAGTTTGGACACGCTCACATCGATGAATACAAATTTTCACTGTCTATACCGATACGAGAGGAAGGAGAGAAGCGGACAATCCGCGGCAGAGTCGCAACTCGGCTAGCCGCGGCTTCCTTCGGTCATCAGCGGAGTCTCTCCGAGGTTCGCCTCTCTTGCGCATCAAGCGCACCAGCATCCGCGTACAAACTCTTGCTGCTCATTCCCTTTATCCGTGAAGGCCTGCGCGCCTTTCTTTTTCTTTTTTTTTTTCTCCCCCACTTGCCAACCGGTCTAACTGAATTCTTTCACGGAGTTCGCAGCCCTCCAGCCAATTCGTGCAAGCATAATGAGATTGGGGGGGGGGGGGGGGGGGGGGTAAAAAACGGATTAATCCCTTTTCGTTAGCGCGGAACGTTGCGTCCATTATTGATGAAGTGTTCATTATTGCATTCGCTGTCGCGAAAATGCCTTTCGGGAATTTCGACCATTGTGCATCAGGGCGACCGCGTGACTGTGTCTCTTATTCGTGAAGAACATCGTAATATAATTCGTAAACTTTTTTTTTTCTTTCGGCGAAATGAGTTACCGCGCCTTTTCGGGACAACGATCGATATTAAGACCGAAGATTTCCACGGGGCTGTTTCAAGTGCGAGAGCCTGGTTGGATTCCTTGTGAGAATGAAATTATAGTGCATCGATTCTTAATCAACCTCGAAAAATCATTTGCCAGGAAAAACAGAGAATTCGATTACAGGGTTTCGTTTGATTTCATCCTTCTTCGTAATTAATAAAAATGGGTTTTTGTCTTTTTAAGGCCAATAAAGTGGTGATTCTAATTCGAATCGTGGCCAAAATCGGTATCGACCATCCATTGAATGTATTTGCCAGAGTATTTGTGATTTTGATCGTTTTCTAAAGATACAGAGGACACGAGAAATACCGAAAATATTTTTGCACATTGCTTCCTCCTTCATTTTTCCTCGCACATAAACCGTTCTCTCCGCGAAACGATATTTATAAATCTTTGGGATTTAGAATGGACGATTGTTTTTTTCAGCAATTTGAATATTTCCAAGCTATCGTAGCAGTAGTAGTAGTAGTAGAAGTCGTACAGTACAGTATAGATTGCTAGGAATTTCAATTGATCGATGAAAATTGGCTTTAGTTCCATTTGCCGAAGCTTCGATAATCATTGAACCGTGCGTAAGCACTCTGTAGCATGAGTATATCCCTTTTTTTTTCATAAAAAGAAAAAAATTTTCATTGCGTGAGGAAGCAAAAAGGACAAAACGGTCATCCTTTACTCCCGAGGAAGTTTCATTGAGAAACTCGGAGGGGTTCGAGCTTCCACGACGCGTGGGACGATCGATTCATTTGCGAGGTAGAACCCGCTCTACACACCCGAGCGCGTAAGAGCTCCAAGGTGCGGTTTTACACTTGCATATGCTTGTATATATATATATATATATATATATAATATTATATATTCGCACATGGGAAGGGGGCAGGGGGGAATAAAAGACGAAAGAAGATAGCCAATCGTGGAGGAAACCTGTTCTCGTGTGTATACGATAGTAAGGATATACATCGCAATATGCAATTGCCATGTGTGTTGAGCTTACAATGAGATGAGCAAGGTACACCGATCTTGCTTGAGAATCGCAGGCTTAACGAGAGAAAACACACGCCAGTTGGGAGGCATGAGGAAGTACGGGGACGGGGGCGAGATCAAAGTGAAAAAATAAAAAATAAAAAAAAAAGAAACAAAATAAAAAAAAAATCAACGGCTCTAATGGCGTATTTCCTCGTTAGCATATTCAGCAATCTTCCGCAAATCCGACGAAGGAAGTTTCTCGTAAATATGTTGAAACCACCGATACAAATTTATTCCCCGAAACTGATAATCGCCACACTCTGATGAAATTTTTCCCACAATGATAATGTGATCATGACATTGCAACGAACAATAAGAGTAATGAAGTCGAATATGAATCGCGTATTTTTAATTAAAATGAGGATGAAAAGAAAATTATGGATTCGATCGAATTTTACGAAAAATATATTTTTCGATCGATCTGCTGATAGATGAATCCTTCTGAAGAATCTTCATATATGCTATCACATCTCGCGGATAATTTGTATTTTCATATTTTATTTCATTTTTTATTACATAATTTTTCAAGAAATCACAAAAATTTCTAATAATTAATTGAAAAATTATTTCTGCCTCGATCATGTGATTAATGAAAAAGAAAAAATTGTTTGTATAAAAAAAAATATGAGAAATTTGTTTACCCATATATTTGTACGACAATCCTTTCCATATCTTTGATTTTTTTTTTGTGTCAATATTACAGTTTAAGGTCAGGCTTTTCCGAGCATCTCGAATTAAGTTGAATTTTTTTCCAGATTTTCTATTTCCGTGAGAGGCAATAGAATTCGATCGAAGTATCTCAAGCGGGCACTCGAATAGCCAATAACGTTTTGCATATGGAATTTTTACAGGAGTTGGCAAAATCATTATATTTTCGTGTATATATATATATATATATATATATATATATATATATATATATATATATATATATATATATATATATGTATATATGTCTCAGTAGCCAGACTCCGCATATTACACTTTCAAATTTTCAAGGCCATCCACTTACCAGTTCCATAGATATGCATGCGCCCTCCTGAAGAATCCCGTGGCTGTTTCTTCCGGATAATTTCGTTTGTAAAAAAAAAAAAAGTCCACAAATTCTGAAAAAGTTGTCAATCATTACTTCGAGACCGAGCTACTGTCGTAGCAAGAAGAAAAATAAAAGTTCACTCTTGCTTTTCAATGAGAAATTAAAACTTTTCGAAAATTTCGATGAGATATCTTACTTTTTTTTTAAAATTCCTTCAACCACAATTTCATGGCATGTGCTCTGGCTCAGTGTTTCGAGTGTCCCGAGTATAGTTGATTTGATTTTGAATTTTTTTTTTTTTTCATCGCGATGCATACCGAAACAATACAGGTGAATTAAAAAAAAAAAAATTTGAATATTTCATTCCATAAATGTAACGATAATAGAGAGATCGCAGGTTGCTCATTATTATAATGATACTTTGCTGCTCAAAATTATGGATACCTCTCGAGCAAAGAATCACATATGGCTCGAAGATGAAGAATGTCCAACGATATTTATTTTAATATCTGACATTATATCTGTGTATTTTACGATAGACCATTTAAATACAATATCTACGATCCTGTATCTTCATAAAGATCGTTTATAGCTTGTGAGTACAAATTTTTTAGTACTCATCCATTCTGTAACAATTTCATGACACACCCAACGAAAGCAACGGTCATTGAAGCGAGAAGCATCGAGCATTATTTGACGTACTATCAAAATGGATTTGATCCAGTGCTCGGGGTTAATGGAGCCCATCATTTTACTGCTCAAAAGGATCTAGATTCGTTGCAACGTGTGGTTGCAATCGATGCTCAATCCCCTGAGTCACGATTCTACGCGTGATTATTCATTATTATATGGACTTTGTTGATTTCGTAACGAAAAGTCAATTATTCTCTCAAGGTAATCCTTGCACTTTGGCAGCTTATTGAGAATTTCTTAAACTGGAGATATTACAAATCAGCTCATCAAAAGTTCAATTGAAAAATCAATTTGATCAAAACTGTCTCTTCACACCGCTTCATTATTTTGTTAGCCTGGCTGAAACGATTCAACGGACTATAGTCAAATGGATGAAAAAAAAAAAATAAAAATAAAACTCAACAAAGACATATGAGCTTCAAGCGCTATAAAAGACAAGCATTATAAATCCTGACGACTACTTCTACGTGTCATCAGATTTTCTAGATATCTTCAACAATTTTTTTTTGCCAAGTTTAGGAAGATTCATATTTCAATTGAACTTTTGGAGAGCTAATTCTTCCTTATATATATATTCCGTGCTAAAACGGCGATTTTAGAATCGAAATTTCTTGCGGAAAAAGGCGGCAGTGTGGTCTGAAACTTTGCAGTCTTAAAGAAAAGTATTTCAGGATTAAAATATTTTTAATTAAGAAAATTCTCCAACAGGCGTCCAAGTGCAAGGTATTTTAAGCCTCTTTCGTTCGGCACAAGTATACTATCAGTGAACGATTTCAAAAGTATCGACTACAGCCTCGTGATAGGTGTCGAGTTGTTCCTACTGAAAAAATTCAGGTCAATATTCATCCAGAAATTCATTATGCCTTTCCAAAGGAATTCTCATAATGCAGATGGGAAATCATTTACCACCTCGGTTCCTCAAAGCCACCTAAATTTCCAAGCGAGAAGATTTCAGAGTTACATTTGGAATCTTCTTCCTCATTGTTCCGTTAGCCTGGGTGAAAAGATTCGACGGACTACAGTCAAATGGATGACAAAAATTAAAAAAACTCAACAACAACAAATGAATTCAAGTGCTATAAGCAGAGACATGTTCACAAGAATTATAAATCCTGACTACCTTCTACGTGTCATCAGATTTTCTAGATGTCTTCAACAATTTTTTTTTTTGCCAAGTTTAGGAAGATTCATATTTCAATTGAACTTTTGGAGAGCTAATTCTTCCTTATATATATATTCCGTGCTAAAACGGCGATTTTAGAATCGAAATTTCTTGCGGAAAAAGGCGGCAGTGTGGTCTGAAACTTTGCAGTCTTAAAGAAAAGTATTTCAGGATTTAAATATTTCTAATTCAGAAAATTCTCCAACATGCGTCCAAGTGCAAGGTATTTTAAGCCTCTCTCGTTCGGCACAAGTATACTATCAGTGAACGATTTCAAAAGTATGGACTGCAGCCTCGTGGTAGGTGTCGAGTTGTTCCTACTGAAAAAATTCAGGTCAATATTCACCCAGAAATTCATTATGCCTTTCCAAAGGAATTCTCATAATGCAGATGGGAAATCATTTACCACCTCGGTTCCTCAAAGCCACCTAAATTTCCAAGCAAGAAGATTTCAGAGCTAGATTTGGAATCTTCTCCCTCATTGTTCCGTTAGCCTGGGTGAAAAGATTCGACGGACTACAGTCAAATGGATGACAAAAATTAAAAAAAACTCGACAACAACAAATGAATTCAAGTGCTATAAGCAGAGACATGTTCACAAGAATTATAAATCCTGACTACCTTCTACGTGTCATCAGATTTTCTAGATATCTTCAACAATTTTTTTTTTTTGCCAAGTTTAGGAAGATTCATATTTCAATTGAACTTTTGGAGAGCTAATTCTTCCTTATATATATATTCCGTGCTAAAACGGCGATTTTAGAATCGAAATTTCTTGCGGAAAAAGGCGGCAGTGTGGTCTGAAACTTTGCAGTCTTAAAGAAAAGTATTTTAGGATTTAAATATTTCTAATTCAGAAAACTCTCCAACATGCGTCCAAGTGCAAGGTGTATCTTAAGCCTCTCTCGTTCGGCACAAGTATACTATTAGTGAACGATTTCAAAAGTATGGACTGTAGCCTCGTGGTAGGTGTCGAGTTGTTCCTACTGAAAAAAATCAGGTCAATATTCACCCAGAAATTCATTATGCCTTTCCAAAGGAATTCTCATAATGCAGATGAGAAATCATTTACCACCTCGGTTCCACAAAGCCACCTAAATTTCCAAGCGAGAAAATTTCAGAGTTACATTTGAAACGATTCAACGGACTACAGTCAAATGGATGACAAAAAATTAAAAAAAAAAAAAAAAAACTCAACAACAACAAATGAATTCAAGTTCTCCAAGAAACATGGGTCTGATCAAAACTGTTGATCAAAACTGATGACCTTCTACGCGTCATCAGATTTTCTGGAATGTCTCCAACAATTTTTTTTTTTGCTAGTATAATCGATCGCACGATCAGTCTGCCATAAGAACTACCCTGATGAGTATCGACTCCAATTGTACAGTGTACATTTATCAATGAGAAAATCATCCGAAAAAGTTCAAATCACTCGAATGCCTGGCCATTTATTCCAAATTCACGAACTCATGGAAAATTGAATGATCTCTTATTATGGTCCGACCATTCATTGGTCGATTAACCCCGAAGCGGATTGTCTCTGCTTCTCTAGCAGCCCGACGAGTCCAGACAATATACATTGAATATAGTTTGGCAAGAGTATACGATGCGAAGAAAAAAAAAACTGTAACACAACTTGGGATCCCCGAAAGGAGGACACGATCCGGTTGATCGGAGCACATAATCGTGGTGGCTCCTATTTTATTATCGCAGGTCCCATCACGGAGCTCGGGGTTTTACGGACACTCGTCTTATGCCATACGGTCACCCATCCCTGTACGTGTTATTCGCTGCTCCGTTTCAAATTTTAAAGATCTCTCCTTTTCCAAATAAATCCAACCAGGTCCAACGAGAATTTATAAAAAAAAAAAAATCATTCAATGCTCGTTGAATCATGTCCATTCAATGAAAAAATCCAGAAATAGGAACGAGATTGGCATCATCGTTCTCCGTTATGTTTTGGCTGCTTCATCGCTGTTACGCTTCATATATTAAATTCGCGAAAATCACGCACCATTTAATAATTACCGTATCATCAATGAAATCGTCTCTAAAATTCCTCGACCCTGTGGCCTTTCCAGACCTCTGGTCTTCGAAATCCCTCAAAAAGCCTTTGGGCATGACCACACGGTCCAGAGGCATCCCACAAATGGCAGCAATTGCCCTAATGGCTTCTTGCCACTCTAATATCGGGTTAGCTTCTTCCACGATATCCTACCAACGATCAATCTCAGAGCAGACACCGTGAATTAACGATTCGCATTAGAGCTGATCGTTTCTTTGTCTTCGCGAGACGAGGAATTTTATATTCCGATATTCAACACTTTGGTCCTTTACGAGCTATCATCGCATATACATGGAATATTCGACGCCATACCAGCTAAGGATTTACCCTCGCCATTAAAAAAAGAATTTCGTTTTGTTCGATTGTCCCCTCCAGAGAAAATGTGAAAACATTTTTTAACAAAATTTGTTTACCGCCATGCTAGTTAGCTATGGGGATTGGAACAGCTCAAAAATGAAAAAAAAAATACTCCAAAATTTAAATACAAATACGAAATTTGAAAAAAAAAAAAAATACTCCGAAAATTTAAGTACAAATACTTGAAGTACAGGTCGAGTACTTGGAAATTTAACCTTTAAAGGACGGGACTGATCGAAATTTCGACCACCAAATTTGTCGGGCACTTGACGTGACAGATTCTTCGATATTATGTACAAATATCGTGTAAAAAAAAGTCCAATTTCAACGTAAAAATTCCCGTCCTGAAAAGGTTAAGTACAAAACTTGAAATACTATCAAAGTACTTGATATACTATCAAAGTACAAAACTTGAAATACTATCAAAGTACTTTGTACTTTAATTCCCGTCCTGAAAAGGTTAAGTACAAAACTTGAAATACTATCAAAGTACTTTGTACTTCAAGTATTGTAATTCCAGTAAATCGCAAGTACCGGATACTTGAAGTACTTCTCAGCTCTGCCCCATATACATGAATCATTGTTCTTCATTATCGTAAATTGTGATTTTTCATTGATCCGCATAATCATGTGTGCGCATCTTGTGTGTCATTGTGAATTACAGAGGGAGAATCGAACGCTTTCCGCGGGCTCGTCGACCAGTGGCTCGATCTGGATTCAACTTAGTCATCGGGATGACGTGAACGTCGATCATTTACCAAAGAATAGTATGAGCGATTAACAGCGGGATAGATGTATCGTTTCTTGGGGGACTGGAGAATCGAGATTTTTAATCACAGCTCGGATCTAACTCGGATCTAATAATAATTCGAGCTATACGGTCATCGGTCGCGAATTAGCACGAAGGGAATAATGAAGAAGCATTCGATATGAAGATTCGGGGGGAAAAAAAAAAATTACAAAATTATGCGTGTATGGATCGTCGAGTTATGTCCAAGAACTGTAAACAAAATAGACTTTGTCATTGACGTTCAGAGATGTATAATCATTCGGAAATGAAATTGTTCGGTACTACGCAGATCTAATTTAGATGTACGCGATAATTTTTTTCGATCGAATTCAATCTATGTAGATTTGAGTTTTTGAATTATTGGAGATCCATCTCGATGTCCTCTCCGTTTATCTAATCAAATCTCAGTAGATTTATTTCTATCCGAGTAGATCCAACGGAGATCTAGATAAATATAATTGAGATTTAGGTAAATCTGGGATTCTTCAAAATTTAGATCTTTGCAGATACAAAAATTACCTGCGCAGATCCTACCTTTTACCGCTTTGCATATAACGGTAGACTCGAGTCGACCTGATATTACGTTCGAACACTCTTGCTGATTAGATCTCCGTTTGTCTACTCAAATTTCAGTTGATTCACTCAGATCCAACGGAGATCTGGCTAAACTTTTCGAAAATTTTTATTGTAGATCTAAAAAAAAAAAAATCACAGCACAGACCTGAATTTGATCTGCATAGATGCAAACTGTTCTTTCCCGGGTCCTCTGAACCGGACATGGGGATTTTTTTTTTCATCAAAAGTCATGAAAATGGTGGATCGGACATTGATGAAAAATTGGCCCGGTCAGTATTGAAAGGGTATTCGGAAATTTTTAGGATCACCGATCCCACAGAGAGGAAAAATGCATGCAAATGCAAACGAACGATAATAACGAAGTATGAGTTATGTGCGGTACATCTTATCCCGTTGCCAAATAAATTAACTCACGAGCGTCGACAGCCAGGAAGCCATTCATGGGATTCTTCGTATTATTAGCTCCGAGCCGCTAATAAGTCGAAGCGTCCCATTTGGCTTTCAATTAACGCCCACTTGTATCGGCGTTAACGTCTTCGCTTTCACTTTGCGCAGTTGTTTCCAACGACAATCGTCATTTCACGGAATGGAGCGAGTGGTCCGTGTGCGATCGTCGATGCGCCCAGAATCGCGTAAGGAGATGTCGAGCTCGGAAAAAATGCGGCGACACCGTACTACGCGTAAATACAGTGGCTTTGTAAGAGAATCCGTCACTTTTTCGATCGGATATATCGTATATAACGTCATGAATCATGTGAACAGGCAGAGCGTAGCTGTTATCACAAGGGAAATGAACGTCCGGGGAGATGCGACCAGCAAAGAAGACGCCACGATGAACGAAGGGACAACGATCGGTTTCACGTTGTCCAGGTATATCGACTCGACCAATTATATTTGTACTCTTGATCATCAATTTTCTGAATCATCCGAACCGCGATGAGAAAATATTGAAATGGAATATCTGATGCGATTGAATCAAACTCGGGGGAAATAGCCGATTAGAAAGCGATTTTATAGATTTCCTTTGGTGTTGGGCTCTTGATTCGACAGTTGGCATCTCGAAAAAAATCACGAAAATCATCAGCAAAATGAAAAATGGCCAAGAAAAGTTACGGGCTTAGGTCTGAGAGTGGCTACGGTACAGCAAATTTGGCCTAATTGCCAGATTTTTTGGAATTAAGCTACACAATAATTATCAGATCAATAGATGTTTTTTTTTTAGATATCTCTGATTAAAGCTGCAAAATGTACATGACTATTTTGAATTTCCACATTTTTTTTCACCATTAGACCCTCCGGATAGAAGTTTTCAGAGCTAGTTGGCCAAATTTCAAGGTATTCGGTTAAATATTTTAGAAATGCCGTTTGTTAAAAAATCCGCATACGCTCTGTTTAATCGTCGGACTGCTCGTTCATTTTTGGATCAATGCAATTCCGAAACTACGAAAACCGAATGATTGGAAATTCGAACAGGTAATTTTGGAGAACTTTGTCTGGAGCCTGATGGCCAGAAAATGTAAAGCTTCGATGTACAAATGTACATTTTGGACTGAAACTCGAGAGAGTTTGAGGCAGAAATGGATGTCATAATTATTGTACAGCATAATTCCGAAAAAAAAAAACTGGTTATCAGGCACTGGACGGATAAAAACCCCATCAAACGAGCATTTTTTTTGTTCCTGTAAGTGGAAAATTGGAGCGGAGTGACTTTCTTTGCCCAGTTTTCAGTTTTTAGACGATTTTTTAGAGTTTTCGAAGTGCCAATGGTTGAATTAGGAGCCCAAAGTTAGAAGAAAAAAACATCTGGAATATCGTTTTTAAATCGGGTAATTGATGAAAAAAAATTTGAAGAAATTCCTAAATCTGAGAGGTCGAGAGTTGAACAATTTGTGCCAATAACTGGTAAAATGGCTCATGTATGTATAAATATACAAAGTAGCCGATAAATACGTTTTGCTCATTTTTTTTCATTGGCTTCTATGTTGTGTCAATGACAAAGGTCGTTTTTGATAGATCCCGCATCAGGCAGAGCCGAGGCATGGCAGTAGAAGAGGCAAGAAAGGATCCAGGAAACGTCCAGGCACCCATTATGGCAAATGGAGCAAATGGTCACCATGCTCCAGGGACTGTACGACACAGCGACACCGGTAAGTTTTTTTTTTTTAAACAATTTTTGCGATGCCCATTTGTTGGATTCAGATCGAGTGGTCCAGACTTGGAGAGGAAAATTCAACAATGACTATTTGGAACAGAAACCATGGCAATATAGTTACTTTCGAGTTCGATAGTCATTATTATCGGTCCACCGATAATAATTTTTTCCTAGAAAACTTCGCGACAATAACGGAAGGAACGAGATTAATTGACAATCAATTGATATTAATAACGTGGGAGCAACATTGTTGTTAATGGAAGTAATCCCAAATTTTTTTCTCGCTTCCGGCGTCCTGATTCAAAATTCCTGCAGTCCGATCGATCCATTTTAGAAGTGAAGAATCCGAGCAAGGCAAATGTATTTGACATATGACAGGCTTTTTTTTTGTTAATCTTCACTGTTAAAAAGAGCTGTCAGTTGTTATCGATAAGACCATAATCAATCGAGCAACGACCGAGCATTTTCTTTGCAGTTGAGTCTCTACCAATATGCACCGATCACGATTCAATCACTTGAGAGTACAGCGTCCACCCTGCTGATTTTAGGTTAGATCGACGAAAATTAGTTCAATTCCCAATCATTCGAAGCAACTCCGTCGAATTTTGTCAAATCAATTGTACCTGCTATACACGCTTCAACGAGGTTGGAACTCGTTCTACTTTTAGGCTGGATTTTTGCACAAATTTTCCGGGAATTTCGATGAACTAGTCCGACAGGTGGCGCTACAGAAGCTTGCCAAAAAATCAGCTACGAACTTTAACGAGGATTGATCGAAATGTCGAAAAAAAAAAAAAAAAAAAAAAAAACGAACGCGTATCGAATATCCAATAACTTCCTGCAATTTAAATTTCCCCCAACAGATGGTGCAGGAGACCGGGAATCTGTGGTCGCGATGTGATAAGAGAAAGTGCCTATTGTTACGTCGAGGGTAGCTTCTGTCAGAGATGGATACAGCGAAAAATTCGCGGAAGTCACGAAGATGAGATCGATGGTAAAAATGACATTATGCGCTGTTATCAAGGAGAAAATTATCATTGATATGCCTGATTTTTTTATTATTATTGTCCCTTCGTTGAACTTCCGACAGATCCAGTTCTCGACGAGTTCGAGATAAAATCGTATACCGAACGGAATCCGGGCACAGGGAGAAACGAGGATACGTGGAAATGCGGAGTTGCCGGAAATGGAAGGGACTCGAGATTGTCATATATGACGAGAATAATTGGTGGACAACCAGCGACACCGGGCAGCTGGCCGTGGCAAGTTGCCGTATTGAACAGATTTCGGGTTCGTACAGATTTACCCTCAAACGAGCTCATTTCAATGACAAGGGGTTATAATGATAGGAGAAAGGAAATACAAAAAAAAAAAAAAATCAAAACAAAATAAGTTTGGAGTTGGATCGATTCAGTGCCTAACTCGGCAGCGTTCGAATGATTTGATTGATCTTCTTAAATCTAATTGAACAAAAATTATCGAAACCCCCCCAAAAAGTTTTGGCAACGACTGTTGACCGAAAATATTGGCAAAAAATTGTGAGTCAAGTGCATAGACGAGAATCCAATAGTTCTGGGGGAAAATTAACGATAACGATAACTATCGAACTAGCGGCAATTCTGGAGGAAACCATCGATCCGGAAATCTGGGATCTTGGATAGTTTCCTGTAGAATTAACGTAGATTCGATCGAGCGAGAAAAAAAAAAAAAAAGAGATTAAACAGCATAATCGTTGTCAGCCCTCTGTGCGATAGAATAAAAAAAATAGTCGCAAGCACTCTTGGTAACAACGATGCGATCCAAATTCAATGATAACTTATATAAAAATGATAATTACACTCTGATAATTAAAATTCAAGCATAATTATCGTCAATTGATGACTGAACGTACAGCAATGAGTCCTTTTCTCTGATGTCAATAGCCATCTGAAAATCTAGCCAGTAATTATTGTCGATGATTTTTCTTTCTGTCACACGGAGAAAGTAACATTGTCAAAGCATCTTTGGCCTCGCCGCCGCCCATGCGATAAAAAACTGATATTGCGATTATTCGTTTGGCAGGAGGCATTTTGCGGCGGTACGCTCGTGTCGCAGAAATGGATTCTCACCGCAGCTCATTGCATCAGAAAGCGTCTTTATGTTCGTATAGGAGAGCACGACCTCACGGTAAAGGAAGGCCCCGAGCTCGAGTTCAAGGTAATGCACAACTTACTCGAGTGAGAGACATTCCACGTGACCTCGGAAACAGAAAAAAACAAAACAAAAAAAAAATGAATAAACCTCAATAAGTCGTCATTAATGTAATTTCTCCATCGAATAATTGAACTTGAAATTAATTCATCGATCATTGATTACATTTTTCTTCTTTTTTCTTCAAATCTTTTCAATTCTAATGAAATTTTTTTCTAAATTCTAACGAGAAGTAAATGGGGGAAAAAAAAATCGTTTTTACATTATCCGCAATAAGAATAACTTTAAATTCAAATTTATGATAAAACACACACGAAAAAAAAAAAAAAAAAAAAACACAAAATATTATATTGTAATGCATGAAATTTATATAATAACGAGAAATTAATAATTGGGACTTGAACGAAACTTATGTCATATCGTAATTGTAACGAAGAGTCCGTGATATGATATGACTGACCGTGGGCAAGCCTCGTTAAACAGGTCGACTCGATGATCGTACATCCGGAATACGACGCGGATACCGTTGACAACGACGTTGCTCTTTTACGACTTCCGGTGACTCTGACGCCCGCCATGTCCCGTGGAATCGCTTGTCTTCCAGCCACCAAGCAGGCTCTGCCCTCGAATCAGCTTTGCACGATAATCGGCTGGGGCAAGTCTCGAAGTACCGATGACTATGGAACGGACGTTCTTCACGAGGCCAAAGTAATTTTTTCATCAAAATTTCTTTTTTTTTTTTTTTTTCACCTCCCTTTCGTCTCGCAATTACGATCTCATCATTTTTGTCCGATTCGATTGAACCAAGCTACCTGTTGAAATAAATCATAATAATTGACCGAAACAAAAAAAAAAGTAGTTCTTCGAGGTAAACAAAAAAAAAAAAACAAAAACAGAAACAATTCGCCAAAATTTCGTGGTGGTATTTTGTGAAAATAAATTTTTGCATTGAAATATTTAAAAAGAATTGAAATCAAAGGGGGAAAAAAAAAAAATGAAAAATTAGATTTAAAAAATTGATGTTCAATCGCAGATACCGATAGTTTCGGAAAAACGCTGCAGAGACGTTTACGCCGATTACGAGATAACGGATAACATGTTTTGCGCCGGTTATCGACGCGGGCGCATGGATTCTTGCGCCGGTGACAGCGGTGGTCCGCTTCTCTGCAGAGATCCGAAAAAATCTCACGATCCCTGGACGATTTTTGGTATCACGAGCTTCGGCGAGGGTTGCGGCAAGCGCGGAAAATATGGGATATACGCGAAAATCCCGAATTACGTGAGATGGATCGCCAAGGTCATCAAGGATTAGGATCACAATTTTGCGTTATTTTTTTAAAAAATTTTTTTTCCTCAATCGAATCACGTCGTAATGGCACGCACACCCATGTGCATCGGAACAACTTTTCAATATGGAAAAAAGAGAAGTTGATTTTCGTTTAAAAAAAAAATAAGAAAAAAAAAAGAAATCAACACGAATTTATGAAGAATTTTCTAGCGGCTCGGTGCTCTTTGAGAACGAAAACTTGAGGATAAACAATTTTTTTTTAAACTCCGTGATACGTTGGGCTGAGAATGAAAGTTTAATGGCAACTGGCTCGAAAAAAGAAGGAAGGGGGGAAAAAATTGAGAGAACGACAGATTGAGACGATTCTTGAAAATTAACCGTGAAAAGTATTTTGTTTTATTTTATTTTTTTTTTAATTAACGAACATCTGTATTATTTTATAGACGTATTTTCAATACACGAGAGAATAATGTTTCGGATGTGGGAATTTATTGTGGGTGAAATGGCCGCCACGTGATCACTTCACGATATAGTTCTCGGTGTAGATTTCTACCTCTACCTATTCCACGATTTATCCCAATGTTTTAGCTAAAATGGATAATTTTATCATTTGTTTTTTCTTTTTTGAGCTATTCAATTATTTTAAATTTCTCCAGAGTGTAAATATGGATTTTTCTTTTTTTCATTAAACAGTAGAGAATTATAAACGATTATAAAAGAAAATACCGTAGTTATGTAGGATTTTGGAGAAAATAAGAAAGATTTTATAAATATTTCACACACATATATACAGGACTGAGATCCTTCAGCGAGCAATACCAGAACGTTTTGTGCGGATTCCATTAGCTTAGGATTACTCGTCGAAGGATCTTTGTCCTCCAGCGTAATGTTCTTTTTTTGTGGTAAAAAAAAAAAAAACATGAAGGATACATTAGTAGAAAATTTGTCTAGCATAATTACCGAACGATCCTACTCGTTGTAGTCAATCACGCGGATGTTGGATAACTTTTTATGCGGTCAAGCATAATGGACGTAGATGCTGATGATGTGACGTAAGGACTGACGTTTCATCCAATACTTATCCTCCTGAAACCATGAAATTGATATATATATATTTTTTCACTAATTATACTAAGGGAATATAGTTATCAAAAAATATTGTACGAATATTCGACACGGAGAAATGACAAAAAAAAAAAAAAAGCAAAACGATGGAATTTTGGCTTTGTCACGCGAATTACGACGATGAGGGGTTTGTCTCATAAAAAAAAAACCGTGATATTTTTATTCATTGATAAAATATTCACAGCGTAGCATAAGAATTGAGAAAAAAAAAACGTACAAACGTGATCAGGATGAATCTTGGCATTAATTTTTCACTTGAAATAACGATTTAAAAAATTGTATCGCCAGTTGTCGTATTAAAAAAAAAATCTTTTGCCACAGTTTGGATAACATGATTGATGATAAGTTTATCCAAATTTTGTCCAAATCGGACAAAAAATTTTCGAGACTTTTCTTTTTAAGGATGTTCCTCTGTTATATCGATACAGTGTCATCGATTTAAAATTTTTTACAGCCTATCGGTGTTTATTCCCAAAACGTGCGTCCAAAGATTCAATGATATCAGGAGTCTCGTTTTCGAGATATTAAATGTTTTTAAAAAATATTATTTAACATCCGTTTTTATGGCCACACATGAAAAAAAGGTTCTAATCGTTCTGTAATTCACGAACTTGAAATGCCAGCACTTTTCAAAAATTGTATGACCTAGTTCTATATATAATAAAACTGTCGGCTAAAGCTCGCCTCAATTAAGAGCATTTTCATTGAGTAATTAAATGTAAATTAAGGAAAAAAATGCTTAAAAAAAGAGGCGAACGCTGTCGATTTCAGACGCGACGGACAATGTTGCCGAACTCAATTTGTCGAATCGGGCTTCTTTTTCAGAATAAAATCATGAAGTTTTTTTTGAGTCGTTTCATAGTAAATGACATAAATAATAACTCAAAATGTGCATTATTATATCTCTCTAAATTTTGGCAAGAGAAAAATAGAAACAATGAAAATTTGGCACTTTTAGTGCTTCAACTCGAAACGCTGCTCAAACTATACGTAATAGAGTAAAATTGCTCATAAATCATTTTCTAGGTAATTAAATTCTCTACAAAAAAGCCCTCGACAGCAGTTACCCAAAGTTAATAACTTAGGCGTGGGAGGTGTCCAAAGTTGTACAAATAATTAAAAAAAAAAAACCATTTCAAGTAGGTAGATTTATTTGAATTTAGTTATAAATAAAGTTTTTTACGCGGTAATGGCTTTCTCGTTGTGTCCAGTTAACGTATGAATTTTTATGCATTTTTAATTAAACGCTAACGCGATGATATGTAATTTAACAACTAATGGGTCTACTATTCTGCGATTTCACAAAAATCACACTTCCTTATCACGCCACTTCCGATGCCTCTCACTCATCTGCTATTGACTTTTCATGTATGCTGCGGCAGACTTTTTTTATAGAAAATTTAATTTTCTACAAAATTGTTCTCGTGCAATTTTCTTTATCTTGAATAGTTCGGAAAGTGTTTCGAGTTGAAGCTCGAAAAACGTGAATTTTGAATTTTTTTTTTTCAACACAAGCGTTGATATTTCAAAAACTTACAGGAGTACATTGCTATAATTTTTATTCGTTGTTATCAGTGCCATTTATCATCGAATAACGTCGAAACAAAACCTCACAGTCCCAATTCTAATTTCGAGAACATAAATTGACTGGCCGAGATTAGTGAGGATTTGACGTTGGCACCTCTGAGCCCTGCCTGTGTATAAGCATAGGGCGCTCCCCTTCGAACGACTCGTCCACCAAACAAAAATATTAACACCCTTAACTTGTAGTTTTACGAGACAAAGCATAAATTGGCTTTTTTTTATCATTAATTAAACCTAATAAGGAAAAAATTGTAATTTCATGGTTTCGTAGAAAAAAAAAAAATCGTCAAATTCGATGTCTTTTCGCGAGCACCGAGATGAGCCATTATTAAACGAAAAGTTTGACTGTCGCGGTGACTTTTTGATGCATAATGGATGAAAAAGGCTTACCCTAATTAGGCAACTAAAGCTTAAAAAAAATCAGCTCTGATTTCCCACACTTACTCTTTTATTCATGCTCGAGTGTGTATTTTTATTATTATTATAATTATAATTATTGTTGTTGTTGTTGTTGATAGAAATTCAAGCTGAAGAGCTCGCTCACAAGTGTGCAAAGCACAAACGAGTGTCCGCGTGTGCGTTAAAAATAACGTGGCGATACGAACACATAGAGATAATGATATAATCGCGTGGGCATTTGTTTGATCGATAACGTGAATGAAAGTAATAAAAAAAAATAAAACAAAATATATTTATATATATATATATGTTTGTGTGGCCGTTGTTATAGCGTTGAATGGTCTGCAGCCGATGAATTCCGGGTTTCGTTGCCCGAGGCACTTGACCTGGTCTCTCGCCTCAATCGTCGTTATTCCATCGTATCGATGGGACACGATAGATTTAGGAACAAAGTAGAGTCTCAGTTGAACTTGCATTTTGAGAAATCCATCTCAGGATGCTGTTCCATGAATCTGAGAAAAAATTTCGAGAATTGTATCGTTAAAATTGTACTTCTGCGACGATAAAGAAGTTTAAGAAAAAAATGGATTTTTTGTTCGTAGCTTTTTTCGAAAGGCGAAAAAAAGCAATGTTTTATCGTAAAGCAAAATGGATTATTATGCTCGTCGAATAGTTCAGCCGTGAGTGAAAGACTTTCGTTTTAGGTGTCTCGTAACGAAATTTAAAACTCTGAAGCTGTTTCGTTTTTGTCAAAATATCGTTTTTTTGGGGGGAAAAAAGTAGGCAGGAACAATGTACACTATGGAGTATAAGAAGATCTTCAATATTTCGCTCCCTCGCAGAGCTTCGTGATGGTAAAAAAGTTTTTAATTAAAATAAAAATGTAATTGATTCTACTAAAGCGATGGAATACTTAAAATTTCATAAAATTTTGCATTTTTCAAAAAAAAAAGAAGAAAAAAAACCTTCCGTTTCCTCAAATTTTGAGATATCGGGCCAAATTTTTTCAAGGATTGTCACGAGTAGCATTTTCTCCGAAAAAAATTCGACTTTTTAACGCGAGAAACGATATTTCTTTATTTCTCTTCACATTACCAATAAAACGAAAGAATATCAGACCGGATATTTTTTTATAGATGGAAACAGTTTTTTTTTTCCCCCAAAACCATTATAGTTAGAACACTGAGATTTGCCACCGCATCTTTTTTAATTACACTGAATAACGTGTAAAAAAAAAACGCCAGACAAAACAAAAATTATTGAAACGGACATCTCGATCAGAATTGAACCCAAAAATACAGAGAATTATAGCCCATGCCTATGATTCTCATTAACGCTTAGCTACTAAATTCCTAATGAATATTAAATTCTGTAAAATGTTATTGATGAGATCGAGTTTGAAGATTAGCAAAAAAAAAAAAAAAAAAAAAAAATTATCTCACTTCTTAATGACATCCTGCTTCTTCTGCTCGTCGGACGTGGGTAGACCGAGCTCCTTTTGTCGCTGATCGTACATCATTTTCTCGACAAGGCCTCGGGTCTCGCCGTCGAGATCCGAAAGCTTGCTGGGCTCCGGATTAACCTTTTTCGTACTGATCTCCGGGTCACTCGTCACCACATGGGCCCACCATTGCATTTTGTTTACCTGAACATAAAAAAATAAAATAAAAAAGTAATTGAAAAAAAAGCAGATAAACCTCGGAGTTCCATTGATTATCGGACCTTATGGTTGAATGTGCATTTTCGGTGTCTCGACGTGCGTCAATCTATCGTCATCGATTCACGCAATTTCGTCATAAAGACACGTACAAATCTGTCCGCAGATCTGATTCAGATCTATGCACTTATTTTTTAGATCAAATTTGATCTACGTAGATCTCAATTTTTCTAAAGTTGCATATGTTATCTAGATCTACGTATATAACAGTGGATTTACGTACATCGGAGTCAACCTAATATTGTGTTCGAACACCTTTGATTATCAGATCTTCGTTTGTCTAATCCAAATCTCAGTAGATTTACTCAGATCTGAGTAAATTTAACGGAGATCTTGGTAGATCTAATTGCGATCTAATTGAGATCTAGGTAGATCCAATAAGATCCAATAAGAGATCTAGGTCGATCTAATTGAGATCGAGGTAGATCCACTCAAGATCTAGGTAGGTATAATTGAGATCTAGATAAATCTGGGATTCTCTAAAATTTAGATCTACGCAGATCGAAAAATCATCTGCGTAGATCTAAATTTTGAAAAATTGTAGATCTGCCGAAAACTCCGTGTATGTATAACAGTAGATTGACGTACACTCGAGTCGATCTAATATTATGTTCGAATCTCCGTTTGTCTGATCCGAATCTCGGTAGATTTACTTGGATCTGAGTAAATCTAACGGAGATCTTGGTAGATCCAATTGGAATCTGGGTAGATCCAAATGAGGTTTAGGTAGATCAAATTGAGATACAGGTAGATCTAATTGAGATCTAGATCAGCCTGCGAATCTCCAAAATTTAGATCTACGTAGATCTAAAAATTTGTTACGCAGATCTAAATTTTGGAAAACCACTCATCTACCCAGAACTCCGTATATAACAGTGGATTAACATACATTCGAGTTGACCTAATAATTTTTTTTGAACACTTTTGCTTATTAGATCTCCGTTTGTCTAACCAAAATCTCAGTATATTTACTTAGAGCCGAATAGATCTAACGGAGATCCAGGAAAATTTACGAATTTGCAAAATTTAGATCTACCTAGATCTAAAAAAATAACGATCTAGATTTATATTTTATCAACATAGATTTAAACTATTTTTCCCTAGTGACAGAAACAAATTGATAAATAATAATAAGGAATAAAATTCGTTACCGACCTTTTCCAAATTGATCAAAAGTACTTTGCCATCTTCGATGACCCAGGTTGATTCGTCGAGTTTGACTTCGTGAGGAAATTCACCGTCAATTATCGGTGGCTGACCCTTGACACCGCACGTAAGATGCTTCTTCGCTATCGTCACCGTGACGTCCTTCGGTCGTGCCGAAAAAGTCACCTTCAGCGGCACCCTTATCTGTAACGATCGAAATGTAAACAAATCGTTTTTAATCGCACGACCGACTACGATACATCGTTTTTGTTCTGTTTTCTGACCTCTGAGGTCTCGGCTTACAGACCGTCGATCACACTGCGGATATCGCATGAACGGGGACGTTAAAAAATATACAAATATATATACGTATTGTATCCATACGAATATTTCGCGAGACCGATTATCTCAAACAAAGAGTCACTCTCTTTTCGCTCTGATTCGCCGACCTCGTTGAGGCCCCCTGGAGTTTTAGGAAAAGCTCGAACGTGCGGCTCGCCATTCTCGAAGAGGGTTCCGATGACATTGAAGATTAAAAGAAAAAAAAATAAATAAAGAAAGAATAAACGAGAGACTTTCCAGTCGATCTAGTGCTCTATACGAGAAGCGACGAGTAGTTGCGAGCGCGTCTACCATCTGTAACGATTCGTGTCAGTCTTGTGTTTGCGTCAGAAGAAGAAGATAATAGAAAAGTAAAAACAAACAACAATGTCTTTTCGAGCTTTCGCAACGTGTCGTTTCCGTAACAAGAGCCGATGCTACGAAGCGAACGATATTTATTTTTCTCGCTCGTCCTCGGCATTTCACGGAAAAAAAAGGGCCAAGGGCAACATTGACCTCGATGATATGGACAATTGTTTCTTGAAAATTGCTCACCGAGAATTCATGATTCACGTGGGTGTTGGTTTCTTCATAATGTGTTACATATACTCGCAACAACTTGACGGGAATCGCCGAGAGAGGCGTCAAGGTTTTATATCGACCAAGGATAATGGAAATCACAAGTTTCAGAGCGCAGTTTTTATTCTCGTGCTATGGCGGAACGTAAGATTAGAGAAAAAAGAGCGTGGGAATGATGAACTTTACCCTGTATCTTGAAAAAGTATTATGGGAACGCCGTTGGAATCGAGCAGAACACCTCAATGAACACAGGACCACATACTTGGATCCGTCTAGGTTTTGGTTTATTTTTGGCTATCACGATAAGGTGATATGCCCTTATCGCCGTACGGCCCTTGACAGGTTTGTTGGCTCATTCATTGGGTTTTCCCTTGATCGTATATAGAATCAACTAAAGTCGAAATTCAGGGACAACTTAGAACCTCTATAGTAATGCTATTCCGTAGGGGTTAAAGATGGTAACTTAGGTTTTATATTAATGCGATACGAGACCCTACTTTAACTCTAGTTTACTTCCGATTTGTCAGGTTCAGCTTCGAAGTAGGGTTTGTTTGAAATTTTTTTTTAATGCCCCATACCAAGGGTCAAACACAGTTTGCCTAAAACCCTCGTTTGACAGCAATGGCTCCTGTCATCGATGTCAAACTTAGTCAACTATAATGAACAGATAAGAAAATACTTTTAAATATTACATTTAGATGAATAATGATTTGTAGATATTTAAGTAAATGCAATTATATTATGAAATATTTTAAATCTGTTCTACATAGTTAAATATTTTATCTAAAAATTGATGTAAGGATTTCTTTTCAGTTGGACTCTTCTTTTAGTCATTCATAGAATAAAAAGATCGAATTTTTCAAATAAATTTGTGGAGTTAAATCCTTGGAGGGTGACGAATAAATACGATACAAATACAACAATTAGTTATGACGAACACACATGAAAATTCCGTAAAATCTTTTGCATTTTAAAATTCTGAATCGATACTTCGAACGGTGATTATAAAGTCTGAACATTTCAATGTTCAAAATTTATATAGAGGAGTAACAGGGCTAAGGAAGAAACTGTAAGTTTAATGGCATCAAAATAGGTTGAATCATCTGCTCAGAGCATAGTAGCGTTTAGTCGTAAATTTTTGTGAGCTAGACGTTCAATGCAGGGGTTCTAGGCTCAGTTTCCTTCGATGTAGGGTCATACGAACTTTGGGTGGATCTGAAGTAGAGCTTGAATTTCGACTCGAGAACGAATTAAGGCCGTCCTCTAGTTTCTCGGGTCGAAAAAATCGATTTTTTTTTTTTTTTTCATAAATCACATCTACAACATGTGTAGAAAATGTGTGCCAAAGAAGAGGAAGGCCTATTGTATGGTCCAGGCATAGCAGATTGACGGTGAGATGAAATTTTTAGTATAAATCACATGCGCGAACTTTCAAACGCGTTTTTCTCGAAACACCATTTTTCGAAACGGTAACCACGATATTTCAGAAACTATTGCACCGATCTTGTTTAAATTTATACAGCATCTTTAATATGTTATAAGCCAGCGATTGAACTAGGATTATCATGATTGCTTCGATAGTTTTTTTCGTACGAGCGAAAAACTTAAGAAAAAATGAGTAAAAAATAGAATGTAATTTTCAAAAGTGTATAAAAAAGTCAATTTTTGTAATTTAGAATTCACTCTAGTTCAATCGCTAGTCTTGAATATGAAGATTAAAATGCCGTTTGGTTTTTTGATTTCAGATAAGCAGAACAGCCGCAATCTTGGTCACCGTCAAGCACCTCTTTTACTTGATGTCTTCCTGTCGGCCACTATAACTGCTATTCTATTATATATTTTGACTTCAAAAAATTTGTAAAGCTTATTTAAATGTTAATAAAGATTATGCAAAAATAATGAGATTGATTATTTCGATGCTTTGCCCGTAAAAAAATTATTGAAAAAGCCATAAAAAAAACAGCCGAGAAACTAGAGGACGGCAGGTGGGAATGTATATTCGCAATGAGTGTTGGCGGTTCAAAATCTTTGGTATACAGCAAAAAAAAAAAAAAAAAAACGAGCAGCATCGAAAAAAAAAATCTTCGTTCGTTTTAGATATTTCAGAACATTGCTCACTCGTCCCCCTTTTATGTTGGATTGAGTTTTTCTAGACAAAGGTGCAAGAGCCCGCACTAATGCAATTCTCGCCTGGTCTCCATTATTCCAGTCAGTTGTGTATCTCTCGGCTATTACGGTCGAAAAGAGTGTTCCTGATAGCTACGACCGACTGGCGAGTCCTTCGAAAAGTACATGCAACGAAGCGTTGTATATGACACGTACACGTGTTACAGCAGCACAAGCGTTACTTTCCAAGTGGAGGCCACTTAAAGATCTTGTTCCCCCATATACATGTGCGCGCATACATATATTGTCTTTTTATATACTTTGAGAAAGTGTTAACATTCACTCTGTGCACACGTATACAAACGTATCAAGTGATGGGCATACGAAATATATTATGAGCGAATTCACATTGCACGATTGCTGTATATCAAGAGGCAGCCGGTGACGCGAAATGGCGGCGATCATAGTGAGCAGGTCAGAGATCATTATCCCGAGAGATGTCATTGTGCGGATCATTGATGACGGTTGATAGAACATATGCATGATAACGCATATACGGGAGGAGGCAAAGTAGTCTGCCGAAAAATCCCAGATAGGCCGCGGACCGTGGCCGATTGTTTCGTAACGTGACGCGAGACAACCACGTATAAAGAAGGCACATCGCGCGGATTTTTACCTCCCGCTTGTGTCGCTCTTATGACCGCTTCTTGTCTGTTATTCTCATCTCCCACCTTCACGTTGATTTCTCATTTGTCGAGAGATACGGGCTCTCGACGGGGGGGTTCGCGGCGTGACGACGTACAGCCGCGAGTGCACCGGTGCGTGGAAACGGATCATGGCTACCAACTTCAACCCAACGTTAACAAAGTGGAATATCATTATGGTATTATAGTACGGATGACGAGGAGGTTGTACGATGTGTTGGTGGAGGAGTCTAGTCGAGACTCCTCCGTTTGCTATACCGAGCGATAGTTTACCGAGGCTGGAGTCCCCGTGATATGTTATTCCATATCCACTCCGTAATACCGGTATATCGGTGCAGCATCTTCCAAGACAAATGGGGAATGGAAGGCGCGGAGTTATAATGACGTACATCGGGCCAAAAGGGAGTTACCCTTGTGGCAAATGAAAAACGTATCGCAAAGTGGATTCGAAATAGCGATTATTCTGTCTTCCAATAATTCGATCTCCGCGTTGACTCTAGGAAAGATTGCGACGGGGGATTTTAATTGCGGGGAACGAATGAAAGTTTCGTTTCAGAAATGCCATGATTTGCCAACACTTCGTTGGGATTTCACCGCAATTTGCGATGGTAATCGTGCATTCACAATTTTCGTTGTTCATAGAGAATCTTGATTCGAACGTTAGCGGAAGTCATGATTTTAACAGACAGCGGTTTCAATGAGGTGTGATCAAACGACAGTGGCAGAGGCTTGACAACGAGCCATTGATGATAAATTTTTAAGTGCATCCGCGGAATTCTGCTACGCATCAAGATGGCTGATGATAGTCCAATCGGGAGCGCTGGGTAGTGGAAGTTTTCGTGAAAAAATTAAATTGACGACTGTAGTTCAGGCGCAACATGTATCGTTGACCGCTATTTGTTTATTTTTCCTTCAAATTACTCTCGATGGGATCTCTCTCCATTTCATTTGGGGCATGGATACCCGGAGGATCATAGGGATAATTTTTTTTTTACATATGCATAAAAATCATATTAGGTCGATGGCTATAGGTGTTTCTTGATGTGCCCTTTTCTAATAAACATAAAAAGGATACCTCGATGGTTTTTTCACGGTATAATGGTTCGGTGAATCTCCGATGCTATTTTCTAAATGATCGAGTACTACGGGACACGTATGGGAGATGCGAATTGAGAACGAACGATTCGCTGGATGCCTCGTTCGCGTGTATGCACAGATATGTGCAGACATAACATTGATGGTTGCAGCAATAACGATGAGGGACGCTTGCGAAATTCTTCAGGAGTCTCATTCCTATATACGTGTAACGGAGAGACGCGCAAAAGCCCAATCGTTTCACCTGCCACACTTGGGATCTGACGAATCGCGAGTTTTCCGAATGTATAGAATTACGCAAACGTTGAAACATCGACCGACGAGAGTTGAAAATTATATGTGGATATTGTATAGAGATACGATTTTTACGCGAATAGAAGACGGATACATTCAAACAGGAATTTCAATTTTAGGTATGACCGAGAATCCTTATTTTTATAAAACATTCGATTGATAATTGTTGAAATTCCAAGAAAATTCAGCACATCCGCAACTCTACCCAATGATAACTGTTCCGTCCCAAACGGAATTCGTATAATTTCTTGTAGTATTTGTTTTCACGAACGATCGTTTTGCTTTTCATTCTATTCATTCTATTCTTTTGCTTCCTTCAAAAACGCTTTTATATGAGAGAACATTTGCAAGCAAAATTTTTGAAATCGTCTAGCCGGATTATCGATGAGAATCTCAGACTTCAATTTGTATAGAAGACAAGCCTTTAAATTACTTTATTGATCGCAGCTGTGACGATTATTTTCCGACCATTGGGTCTTTCCACTAATCCTCTTCAAGGCGCGTCGAGTCTCGTCAGGTCTTTTATTGTTTATTGTTTGACCGATTGAACCACTGACCCATTGAAGGGTCAGACGGCTCGTCGCCGACGTCTATCTCTTTTTCACTAAACATTTTAATACAGCTCTCACGTGCAAGGTTTTTCCGAAAGGGCACCAATGGCAAAAACCTCGCTTTCTCAATTCTATTTCAACCAATCAAAATTTCGTTTTCTCCACCCATCACAGTATTAATTAATGTTGGGGACGCTTTTTCGAGACTTCTGAGCTCATCACCTTTTTTTATATCATTAGTTATTCACCATTTTTCAAAGAGACAAGTCCACTCTCGCGATCTTAAGATTATCTTTTACGTGTTAGACTTGTCTACTCGCGATCTTAAGAATACATTTAAGTTGCGTGATAACTCTTTCAATATTTTTAAATTTTCATCAGACAACAAGTGTAAATAATAGCAATATATCAGTGCTTTTAAATTGTTTGTTATTTTTTCACAACAAAATTACCTACACCTCATTAGTTTAAGTTGTAGGCAGTGCGCGTCATCACGGTGTTGCGTTATTTCAGATCAGGATTTACGACCCTGGTTGACTCATCAAAAAATCGAGTCGCACCGTAACGTGTACATGACAATAACTCTACCGGGATTATTGCCGAACAAGCCTACCGAATTACAGCTCTAACAGGCACGAGTCACGGCTAGAATCTCTAACCAATAACATTTATACCGGAATGAGACTTTCGCGAACATCTCTGCTCAATTACAAGTCCACCGGATAACAACTTGTCGATGTGGCTCTTGGACCAATACAGTGACCTGACGATAATCTGCCATCGGTCTCACGAGGCAGTTGTTATCTCGAAGACTTGTATTTGGATAGAGATGTTCGTAAAAGCAATTCTCGTAGAGATGTTAGCCACCACTCAAGCCTGATGGTGAGTTGGTTCGTGATAGAGTTGCAATTTCGTAAACTGGTTCAGGGTCTCTGAATTCTGGTATAGATGTTTTTGGGTATTTAAATTTCGGGTAGAGTTGTGAATGTACCATTTGTAAATTAGATGCCAGATTATGTAGGTGTGCTCAGCTAAAAAACATGTTTGGGGAATTGAATTTTCTTGTCAGCCCAGCAGCGAGTCCATAAGCTCGCTGGCCTTTTCCTTATCCAAACCCAGCAGTGTAACAACGATGTTTCTTTTGAATGAGCTCATTCATTTTGGCGATAGGAAGATCTCAGTGAACCGATGCACGAGATGACAGGGTGCGTGGTTATTAAGCTACGATTACTGACTATGCTGGGGGTCATCGCATCCAGTTATGCACCAGCAGTTATCACAGCGCCAAGTGAGATACGATAATTGCTGGCCTGTTAGGAGGATCTACGGTTGAATCGAGTGGGCTCGAAACGTACGAAGAGTTTAGCCCAAAGTGACAAAGCGATTGTTACGGATCGCTTATACCACATCTGACCAATTAATTTCTGCTCACTACCGTGCAATGATCGTTCATCGATTTCGCGAAATCTCGAAGGAATTTTTCTTACATTCAGATTCACAGATCGCGCGGTGTTGGAGTGTCAACACAGTTGGTATTGGAATTTATTTCGACACTTTTTATTTTCGATTTCCATGTTAAATTTCATTCCGTGAGACCATAGCGTTTTCACCAGGGCATAGGGAAACTGCAGAACACCTAATCGGTACAGTCGACTATATTCTTGCTGAGCTATAGTTTATAATTACCACCGGAATCTTAGAATAATTGTCACTTACTCGTCAGCCAATGCACAGCTATAAGCGATCATTGATCTCAGTATTGAACGCGGCCAATACCGCTCAACACGTGAGATCGCCAAAGTCGCACATCGACCGCGCGTACACTGCCCCCGTCGATGGTTCAGAATAAATTCCAACATTCCTTTGAATGTCATAGCTAACACCTGACGAACACGGTTTCTCAAAGTTACGGGGGACCTCTGCCATTTTATGGAGACATAAAACAGTAAGCTTGCACAATTTCACACGAGTCTTATCGCAAAACATGAGGTTCGAATGCTCGACGATTGTTGTTAAAAAAAAAAAGTCCAGTCCGCGCCCGCATTCGCAAAAGCTATACGATAAGTTTGTGAAGAAAGAATCAAGGTATATTGCATACTGGCAACGATACTGCATGACATTTTTAGTAAATCGCATTGAATTATACGTTCCCTTCGACCGATACCAAAACGGACATTTCGATTTTCACTGTCGACGCAAAGAGATGCAATGCGTTGAAAAAGAAAGAAAAAGTGTCAGAATGTGTCCCACTTTCTTCGACGGTTTTGGAAAACTGGACAAACGATCTCGTATTAGCGGGAGATATGCGTGTGCGATCAGGCGCAAAAAAAAAAAAAAGGTGTTATTCGTCCTCGAACAGAATGACACAAAACACATTCGTTATAATTGGAATGTTTTTACAGGCGAATCGCGTATATAGGTGTCCCCTCTCTTGGCATCTGCCCGGTGCTATGGGGGAACGGCGCGAGTGCCACAGCACAACAGGTCGCAGCCTTCGCGAAGGCTGTTTCCTCCCACTCGATCGTCGGAAGACCATTTATTCGGCTGCTTCGCGCGTAATCCTTGGATATATCCCAGGATCGAGCGATTCGCGACGATACACGCACACGCGCGCGCACAAAACATATTGTGCAACAGCAAATATTTGCCGCATTACTCATGCTGCCGAATGCCCGGTCTCTATCCAACGGGGGGGAGGCGCGACATTCGCTCGGACCCGCGGTGATACAACATTACCAAAACATTTTTATTCGGTATGTGCGCTACTGGTATTTCGTTAATTCTCTCCTCGTAGAGGCAAAATTGTATTCGCAAATATCCTAATAAATACGAAAATTATGATCCTACGATTTGACAAGTATATGCGATGCCGAAACAACGAGTCAACGAACTCGTGAAAAAAAAATGACAAAGGGAGATGAAATATAACTATAATCCTGAATTGACTCTTTCGAAATTAGAATTTAGTGTGTTCGATTACAAAATGAGAGTTCTTTTTGTTTAATTTGTTTCGTTATAAACCTCTCCTGTATCGCATTCGCACGGGGACACGAGGAAACTGGGGAAAATCCGTGCCGAATTGTCATATACTTTTCCCTAATTATTTCGTTTTCGTATGAGCACGGTTAAGCGATCACCCATCCAAGTAACAAACGAAACTTTGGCTATCGGCAAAAGTGAGAATTGGAACGCTTCGATCAATTTTAATTCTCTCGATGTGTCAGGCGATTTTTACAAAAAATTGTCTGTGTTCACGTTTCTGGACATTGCGACATTGTCGAATGCAAAAAGTCAATGTATATAAAGATCGGAAAGACAAAACGATTAGCATCAATGAAATGACTTGTGCTCCATATATCCCTCTGTCTTATTGCAACCGATCGTGCATTGTTCTCGTCGGTATATGAAGATATTCAAATTTGGCCGAGATATTCAAGAACCGTAATTTATGAATCCCGAGAATCAACAGGTGCACAAGACAGAAGTATAAAGTGTACACGTATTTTATACGCTGTATCCCTTTCGGTATAGTGTGGCAAGTGGTTATACGCGAGAGATGAAAGGGACGTGGTTAAATAAACTCGGGTTACGACGCTCATATGCCGAGCAAGCGAGAGAGTATATATGCATGCATCGATGCACCGATGATGCATATGTGTATATATATGCTTGCATATGCGCCACGTAACCAGCCAGGCTCAGTAACTGCAAGATCCGAGACCCAGATAGGAACGTGGGTGCGCGTGCCCATGGATCCGGCTCGGAGAGTGCCAGGATTATACATCAGGCTCATAGATATATGTATGTGTGTTTGTATATTAGGCCGGTTTTTTTAACTTTTATTTTATTTTTTTCTTTTTCTCATACGTAGCCTTCAAAAAGTTAGTTTTAAGCCTCAAATGAAGCCTCGTGAAACCGGAACTCGGTAAGAAAATTCTAAGAGGTGACTCATCTGGTTTAAATTTTTCAAACACTAACCGAAATATCTTGAAAACTATACGCGTTACGAAGCTGTTTTTGGTTTCATTTTGTAGATAATCAAATTTTTTTTAAAAGAGGTCGTGATTATTATACACCCAAATGTTCATCTTGTACTCGATACGAAGGTTTAAAGTTGAGTTTATTGAATAAATTAATGAAGATGCTTATTGCCTCGAAAATTTGGATTTTACCCGTGTTCCAAGCTGATACAAATTATGCCACGCAAACTATTTCATGGAAAATTAAATTATCTGCACAATGTGTCTCTTCAATTTTCTTTCTTTTACCGCTCACTGTACAGTTCAAAATAAAAAATTTAAAATTGATAAATTTCTCGATAGGAGAATTTTTTCATTTTAGCTCACAGAAACTTTTCTAATTAATTTGAGTTCCACCATTTCGAAACTTAGTGAAACGCACTAGTAGTAAGCTATCGGAGAATAATCCTTTTCTACCTCATAAACTTTACCTGAGAAACTTTACCACCAGCGCAACTGTACAATGTATTATATGGTAGCCTCGACCTTTTTTTTTATAGAAAATTTTATTAACTACAAAGTGAAGCCAAAAACAGCTTCCCAACTTTTATAGTTTTCGAGATATTTTGGTTAGAGTGTTTGAAAAATTTAAACCGTATGAGTCACCTTTTAGAATTTTCCTACCGAGTTCCGGTTTCACGAGGCTTCATTTGAGGCTAATAACTAACTTTTCGAAGGGTACGTAAGAAGAAAAAAAAATAAAAGTTAAAAAAAAACCAGCCTAGTGTATATATATATATATATATATATATATACTAGGTGATCCCACGGTTCGGGCGCTACGCGCCCTCGCACTGGAGTTGGGTTGGATTGAATTTTGGGTTAGATACACCTCACCTAATCCAACCGTTCAATTCTTGTACACGTCAGCGGCGACGGCGAAATATTTATATAACATAGAGACTTCTATTAGAGGACGAGACTCGAGAGTTGGGGAATCCCCAAGAGCTCGGATTTCTATCGAGAGGCTATATATTTGAGCCACTATTAGCAGTTTGCTTACTTTTTTTTTCCAAAATTTGTTATTCATATATTCAACGCGAGAGATGAAAATTTATTCAACATTTTAATATGCATTCCTGCGAAGCGATAAAGTGTGCTTGATTTTGATCTAAACTTTTAATATCAGCATCGAAAACTTTTGTGTTTGCAGCTTGACGAAGTGTATGCTGGATTTAAAAATATATATTTTTTTTTCAATGCATTGGAATAAAAAATTGGAATCCGAAGGAAGATTCAAAGTATTGGCAACGTTGAATAACAAAATTTTGCATTCACAATCATTACTTCGAGTTCAAGTAACAATTGTGCAGCGTATAAATTGGATGAAGTTCAATCTCTCAAATGTATAAAGTGGGTCAGGTTAGGTTGAGTTACGAAAAGGTGTTTGAACGACAAATCATTCGAACAGCACCTGGGATATAGAGACAGGGGACTTTACAGTTTCTCTTCTGGATGCCTATTCCTGTAATATGAGATTCACATATAGTCGTTTCTCCTAATGCGTGATCAGTTTCGATTTTTTTTTTATGATTTTTTCGAGAGTTGATAAGATCATTGGAGTCTGATCTTGATGGGTCGACATAGTGCAATGATTTTTTTTTTCGTGGCTGGAAAAATTATAGTTTCCCAAAACCTACTTTCGAACGAGAATGAAAATCGATCGGTTATCAATCGAAAGCACCATAAGTACAATGACAAGCAGTAAATGTAAGCGGTCGTATCAAGCAAATTGCCGAAAAAAAAAAAATAAATAAGAATGGCATCTCTGGAATACGAAACGTTGGCTGTGAGATCAAATTTCCACGCTTCATGAAAGTTGGGCCATTTATATTTCCCCAAAATCGTGTTAGGAAATTATTGCTTACTCATATCTCAGGGTTTCTAAGATTATGTCGGTGCCTTCTTTTAATAAACCGCTCGTCAGTTGGCACAGCGAATTTAAGCTCGACGAACGAGAGAGAGAGAGAGAGAGAGAGAGAAAGAGAGAGAGAGAGAGAGAGAGAGAGAGAGAGAGAGATCTGGTCGAATTCGTGCATCTCGAGTTTAAATCCTTGCGAATTTGTGCCAGGATTACGAGATCGAGAATGCGCGGATCTCGACGTGAAACTTGGATATACAAATATGTATACATATACACATCTCTTACGACGAGATTACGGGCTATTATATCGCTTCGATAATTGATTCCATCATTGGGATCTTTGCCAGCGAGTTTCTTGCCAATCGCGAATTCTCCTTGTGCACGAATCGTCAATAATCGCAGTACGAGCGAAAATAAAGAGAGATAGAGAGAGAGAGAGTAAGATATAGATGGAGAGTGAAGAAAAAGGCTCGAGGGCAAATTGGGTGGACGTTGGTGGAGGTGGTTTTGGGTCTGACTCTTGTATCGTGTCGCTCTCGTACCGGATTCCACGACGGGCGTACGGTAGACCGGTTAACCGAAAAATTGGCGCCGGCCTGACCACGACTCGGGTCAAAGAACGTCCTTGCCTCTCTACTCGAGTCTTATATACTCACCGGCCCCAGTCTTCTCTGCGTCCTCGCGCCCGGACCTCTTGGCCGCTCTTATATATATATATATATATATATATATATATATATATATACTATAACTCATCGTCTTACCTCCTTCTTATTCGCCGGTTTTAACCATTATAGCTCTCGCTTTTTCTCGGGGGAACGCGTCGCATCAAAAACTACGGTGCTCCGTTCCTTCGCCGGTACGTAAACTTCAATGCAAACGCGATCAGCGGCGTATACTCGTCAGCTTTTATCGTTCGTAAAATTATAATTATCTGCACGCGGAACTTGAGAACAGAAGAGGATAATAAAAATAAAAACCTAAGTTGAACGAGATATGACGAGAGAACGATCCGAACGGTTCTTAGGGGCCCGGGGATATTTAAGGAAGAAAAGTCAACGTTGGTTTGTTTCAGTTTCGGCAGTTGCCGTGATATTTTATCTTTATTGGATTACGATGATGATCTAATCTTGAAGGCGTCGCGCAACGGTTTGCCGAAAAATTTAATAGAAATTTGCTAAAATCGTTTAGGGCAAAAATAATTCCTGTCACTTCAAGAAAAGAATTCGTAAAACTATATTAAAAGCATGATTTTATTTTTTTTTTAATACTTAGGAGCTTGATATATCCGGGTGCTGCTCATAGGAAAGCCCCGGATTCACCTAAACGCGGGTGACATACTATTTTATTGCCCTGCCTTCTCGTAAACGTCGTTCTTTCGATCCACGAGCGTCATATATTATTATTTACCGGCCCATTTATATATCTTAGTCCGTTTAATTCTTCCAAAATCCACGGTTCGAATTGTTCCGGGCTGCGTCGCATTGAACTGGGACAAATTGTCGAATGGCAAAAAGTAGTCGAAGCCGATGAGGACCGAATTATACGCAGCAGAGATTCCAATGGGCTTACACTCTATTCATACGGGACAGAGTTTTCTCGAATACCATTGGTACGAATTTACGTTATGTTCTCGAGGGTAAGCGATGCGAAGTTTATTTCAAAGAAGCAAGTAGAACCACACGTTTCCACGCCAGTGCGTCAACCCTTCCAGTCTCTTTTAGCCCGAGCAGGGACGCCCGGGCGTTCGTTCGACTGGTGCGTAGCCGGGGAAACAACGCTCCTTGCGTAATATAACGCGATTCGCAATGTTGATGGCCACGAGCAGGGTTAGTCGGATCGGCTCGTGGCCATCAAAAGTGAAATCGGGAATGGAGGGCAGAATTATTTTGCTTTTTTTTTTTTTTTATTGTGCCATAGAAATGGGAAGTCATATGCGATATAAGGATCGAATGCTGCTCTAGAATTCCGCAATTCGGTAGAGGTTGAGCTATTTTGCTTCTGTTGCCGAAATTTCTGACTCGAGTGACTGAATATCGCAGGCATACTGAGCTTTATGCCTATGAACAGCAAGCCAGATTGAGCATCCCCGCGTTTCTGGTTCTTTTAAAGCAAATGTTTTACGGTACCGTGTCAGTTAATCGGGCTAAACAACGAAGTTACTTGCTACGTCACTTTGGTTTTTGTCTTTTTCCCCAAGGGATGCGAAGAAAATCGAACATGGTAAAAGTTCCTTCGTCACGAAGACGGTCCTTTAGATTCAACGAAATGTCCCGAAGTGTCAAACCGCACTAATGCACGACAACTCCCACACAGCATTAGATATTCACCGTATGTACAAAATAAGTGCACAATGTGAAAAAAATATCGTGCATGTGAAAACGATATTTTATGTACATACCCGGAAGGATATTCATTTACGAGCATATCATGAATATTATATGTATATGCGTTTTTAGAACATTCCGGGATATTCGTCGTTATATATTCCCCGTATGTTTTCAAATGTTCGAATCCGTAATTGAAGATTCTGATACCCCCACAGCTCACGGACTTGCATAGAAGTGTGATTTCTGAAGCATATTCGTTCACTATAAACAGTATATATAATAATTATCGAATAACTACGTTCAATTGGGTTGGAAAAAATTATGTAGGTACATTTTTAATCAATTAATAATTTAGTTGAAAAACGAGTAAAAAAAATTGATAAAATTATTATATATATGAATAAGTACGATGAATAATATAAGATAGAAGGTATACAGAGCTATTTATCTATTTTGAGAACGTATTACAGAAAGCTTTCGCTGTTTTACGTTTCAAAATTCGCGCCAGAATATGAGTTGCGCTGCGATCGACGGCCAATCCAAGAGGATATCTGCTCACGTGACTTTTCAGCGAAGAAAGCAACCAGTGAAGTGCAGTGCTGTTACCGTGCGAATAAAGGCTTCATTCTCACTCAATCCCGCGCACGAAAGTTTGTCGCCGCACGTGTTTTAAGAATAAACCAGGAAAATTATTTTACATATTGACGCGTGTACGTACGAGAGTATTATATTCATAATAGGAATTGTAAATATAGTTCGACTTGATATATTATTTCCACCTCTTTTAGTTTATAATTTGTGTTAGGTTATGTTAGACGAGTCCTCGCGCGTTGTTAACCTTTTATGCATCAGGTGATTCACCACGTTTATTCGTCGTATTTATTATTTCTCAATTAAGTTTTTAAACTGTATTTTATTGATTGTGTGTTCACCATGCCCAAGGCATTGAAAATAATAATAATGCTTGTACATATATTTTTCATGTTCCAGAAAAAATATTCGAATGTCCATAGAACATTCACTTTTATCTCAGTTTTGAATGTGTAATGAACATGACAATGTCACCCCAAAATGATATCTGCAAAATGTCGATGGGATCATTTAAAGGACATGCATACTATGTACACGATATTCGTGTATATTCGTGTATATAGTATACATATCCTTTAAATGTTCCCATCGACATTTTGCAGATATCATTTTGGGGTGACATTGTCATGTTCATTACACATTCAGAACATATACCTCAGATAAAAGTGAATGTTCTATGAACATTCGAATATTTTTTCTGGAACATGCAAAATATGTACAATGAATATCTAATGCTGTGTGGGCTATATAATATTGTGGAAACCGAAAACACCCGAGTAGAAATTTCAGCCAGCTGGCCTGATGTAAAATCAGGCCAGCTGGCCAAATCGAATTTTCATCTTGTCTGAATCTCAGTCAGCGTAAACGGTCAATTTATAGTTTTGATTAGGGGAAGTTCGGGTAGCCCCGGACACTTGAATAAAGTATATCAAAAACATATAAATAACAGGTTCTAAACGTTTAATATCATACCATTTACGATCTTCAGAATCTCTTTGATGACTTTAACAAAACAATAGATACTTTTTTCAATTGTGTGAATTATATAATAACAGAAAAACGTTACCATCCAATTTTGGGCAATGGGAAAAACGGCGGGTAGCCCCGGACACACATTTTAACGACGATTTAATCGTTCTTTAGCTTTACAAACATCATAATACCAATGGATATTCGACGATTCAATGTTGACAGAGGCTTCGTGAGCCCAATCGCTTGATTTTCGACATTCAATCCAATCTTCGTCGAAGGTTTCCCCACACATCCCCGTAGCCTCATGACGATCTTTATGGGAGCGCGTTCGATAGTTTTAGTTCATTTCTGTTCATTTTTTGTTAATTTCTTCCATTTTTTTTTTGAAAATTTTTCTTCGTTTTTTGTTTCAAAATGTCCGAAGGTACGCGACAGACTTGCGTCCGGGGCTACCCGATAATCCCTATCTCATATTATTATTGATAATTATCAAATTATAAACACAATCAAATGGAAAACTGTTATAAACGTAAAGCACATGTAATGGCCTCTGATACAAGTAATAAGTTCAGTCGTATTACCCGTGTCTTTTGTATGAAAACCTTCTTCGAAGTCTCTGATGAGCGCGCACGAAAAATCTTGCCGATGATAAATTTCACGTTAATATGCGTCACTTTGTTTACATTTTTGACTCTATTGTTGCATACTTCAAGTGTCCGGGGATACCCGCCGTCCGGGGCTACCCGGACTTCCCCTATCTTAATTTTTCAAATGACTCTCCATCAACTGTGCTAAACATGGCGGATGTAGAGAAAAATGAGCCCCTTTCAGAGATCGCGATATTCACAACAATATTTTGAAAAACACACTCTATACAGCCAGAAGAAGCGAAGAGAAGGAGAAAGAGCTTGAAGCGAAGGAGCACTTTGCGATATTACGCAAGTTTCTTCGACTGACTGAAGTCCCATCGCTATGGTTCGTGCACGAAACGAGTATTTTTTTTTTTTATCTCTTCAACGTTTTAGGGTATCGAGAATGGTTGGATGACGAACGCACACGGGTCTTGCCGAGCGATTTACGGCTCGGTGTCGATGACGAATGAACTCGACCGTAACTATACCATCAGAGAGACTTTCGGGGTCATCTGCCCTCGGAATCTTTCGTTACAGCGATTCATCCTCTTTTTACTACAAATGCTCGGATGGTACCGGTAGAACGAAGGTCTTGTTAAAGGACCACCCAGATTCTGCGCGTTATTTGCCGAGTGTATATATACGGTCTTTTATCGAACGAAAAAGATCGTATCGTATTTGTCCGAGTCCGCATGGGGGATCTTTATCGGTCAGTTGGCTATAGCAATATGCACACATAAGTTGTGCGCTAAAATAATGCTCAAGGACGCTCATCTGATATATCTCAAGCGAAAAAAAAAAAAACATTCATGCATCAAGGAGCAGGTGAGATAGAGCTTTGGCCAAAGATAGCTCATTAAATTGAGTGATATTTTAACGAGGTTTGTAGCCAAAAAATGTCATAGGGCATTGAATTTTTTGTATGATCTGAAAATCACTGAAAGCGCAGAGTGCATTTAAAAAATTACGTAAGCGTCAGAAACTGGCAGGCGAATTTTGAAGTTGCATCAATGTTCGTTTCATCCAGAGAGCTTGAAAACTTCTCTCTCGTATTCATGATCTCTACCAGTCTGGCGATCGCTGTACATGTTGCTTCTTTGTATAATACGACGCCTTGAGAAAGACGGAAAATATTTCCGAACAATGTTTCTCCGAGGTGGTTGATATTTCAGGCAAATGAAGTCTCAGGGACCGAGCAATTAATAAACAAGTTATCGACAACATATTTATCGCTAAAATGCCAACAACCTATGTGATCACAGTAGTTTAGAAAAATATAATCAGCTTCTCTCTCTCTTTATAATACTGGCATGTGTTTGCCACTCCCCTAAATTTCGAAAGAGCACACATCTAACAGCGTTGATGACATTCTGTGACCTTATTCAGTATATTATCGCGTTACATTTGCACGAGCATCAACAATATGTACAGAACCGCAGGTGAAAAAAAAAAATGCAAACTTAAATTCCCACATCGATACTCCACTGATTCTCTACATTTACAAAGTCATCAATCGGTCATTCGCCATGATGAGGCGGCTGCCTCAGTTCTCCATTCGTCATGCACGAAGCTACGTTAATGCGAAACATATTATGAAGGATGCAATGCACGTTGCATCCTTCGCATAATGTTTCCATTTCTGCCTCTTCCCATACTCCTCTTCAAGTTACTACTGGAACGTTTGCTGAAGTTACAGCCTCAGAAATTTTGATTTTCATTTCAAATTTTATAGAATCCTAACATCCCTGTCATCAGCCGCTACAAAAAGCTTCCTCTATCAGAAAATCAAATGTTGCAATCGCCCCCGCACAATGACATCTCGTTTCATTCCAGGCTGACCTGCGACATATATGTTGATATACAATTCCCCGTGTATCACCGAGCACTAATTACGATATTATAAAAGTTTCCTACGACAGACGTGCACTCGACGATAGACTGCTACAGACGGAGCCGACTTTGGTGCGTTTCGAGGATGAGCATATCGATCAGCTGCGACCGCGGCGACTAATCGCGGGGCAGACCCTCGCAGGCATTATCGCCGTAGCCTGTACCAAGATTTATTGGGCTATTTGCGTATATGTTACAAGGTCGATGGGCGCTCGAGTAGCTCACCGGTAAGCGTGACAATAACGCGATAATCAGCGGCGGTATGTGTGTGTGTGTGTGTGTGTGTGACAACGGCGTGGATCTCACGTCGTCGCGGCATCGAAGACGCGGTAACTATAAGCTGACGGAACTCAGCTGGCTACGTATAATATGGATATACGATATAGCAGCGAGTATGGCAAGCTATATATTAGCGATTTGCGTATATGTATATAAAACGTTTCTCACGTTTGCATCACGCAAAGTTATCCTGAGAAACGGAAAGTGTTACGGCGTATGTTTAAGAGCACAAGCTAGATCACGCGAGAAACTCGAAGTCCTTGGGGAAATGGACGATCAATGGCGTTAAAAGTGCCCGCGATTATCGTATGAAAGTCTCACGAATTCACCAGTCATCCGCGAGCCTACTTGTCTTGTATACAGCTGCGCCAATATATGACGCTTATAGATTTTTCCTAGCAGAGGGAATCTTGCAGATTTGCCAGCTCGCTAATGAGCATCGTTAAGGAGGTACGACTAGTATGAAGAATCCAACTGACGGACTTGAATTTTTTATATGTTTTTGCCGAATACTTTATGCGCCTATTTCCAAAATTTGAGCTATATTGACCGTTTAGTTTATTCGTAATAAAATTGCAAAGTCGAGCAGTTTGAGTTACTAAAGCACGTCGTCTTATGGAGACGGTTAACCGGAAGTGCTGTGATCACGGTTTTGCTGCTCACGTATCCAACTACACCCGTTGAAAAACTGAAACTTGATAGATTAGATATAATAGATATTGTAAAAAATTGAAAAATTACTCTTCACCGTGTAGTTCTGGCACTACATCATAAAAAAGTTTCAATTTCCGGTTGTAAATGGTCAGAACGATCAAATAGCACCCACAGACTAAGCAACGTCGCGAGTAACAGCTGATGGGTTTCGGCGAACATAACCTAGCTTTGTTTTGATATTAGCAACGAGGATAGAGTCATCTTCGTTGGTCACGTATACCAACTTATAGCATCGCCAATGCGACGTTGCCAAGTGTTTACTTCAAATTCCATCATGTTATTTATGGAGTTTTATTATTTATCACGTATCAATTATATGTATAATTATCATTCTACCGATCGTATTAATTCCACTGAGGTAATTCAAGTCTATTTTAATAGGTTTTCGGCTGATTTTAAAAAATGTTTTTTAGTCCGTTTTTGTGGTAGACATGTCATTATTATTATGATGGAGACTACTATCGAGTCGTTGACAATCTAATTTTTCAGTTTTTATTAGTTCATGCGCAATAAATTAATCATTTACCACAAAATTTTTCACATTATAATCGATAATATGAATAATCAACGCAAATAAACATAAATCAGAACAACTGTGGGTAAAATAAATTTAGACTTTTTTTTTGACTCCAAAGAACTAGTCGTACCTCCTTAAACCGTCGCGTTATTAATAAAAAAAGCTCGTTCGACGAGTTTTAGTCTCATATGATATGTCGAACATTCATATCTCCATATGATTGCCTTCGATCGTTGAGGGCACACGCATACGTGACCCTGCTGTGTATCATCGAGCGCGACCTTAACCAGCTACTGGCAACTTCTGGAATTCCTGCATTTCGTCACTGACGGAATCTCCGCGAATCGCGGGTACGCTATGAGTTACCTGCCACGTACACGGCATCGTTGTGTAGCTTACGTGTCATCCTTTATGGCGGACGCTTATAAAGTGAAAAAAAAAAATCAAGCGCTAATTCATCTATGCGCAACGAGTCACGCATCCCGACTATCTGCCAAAACATTAGCCGAGCAAGGTGAATCGAACGATATACAACCGCGACCGCGAGTATGGTTACGCGTCACGCATACGGAAAATCCATGCCCAATGTCAACGCCGAGAGCATATACGTCCGTAACGTCTCCGTTCAAACCCAAATCGAATATTTACCTGTATCATAGCTCATCAAG